>CM055272.1:4637087-4657750 GCA_029237695.1 Conchocele bisecta
CTACCATACTTCACAGGTGCATTTATATGGATCAGGGGAAGTCACGTATTGAAAGTAAAAGGTTACCGGAGTAAAAATAGAATGTTTTGTTTCTCATTTTGCGTTTCCGCATGATAATTTGACTACTGTAAGTCCAAGCTCGACATTCCTTCACATGTGCATTGATAGTGTAAAGACACCTATTGAAATGTAGTGCGTTGGCCCAAGTTAAAGGTCACCAGGGCTAAAAATAGATATAGTACATACTCATTTTCACACGATATTAAACTTGAGTAATCTTTGCCTGAATTTCAGTGTACTTAACATGTGCATTGATATCGATCAGGGAAGACACACCTGTCAAAAGTGGGGTTTGTTGCACGCAGTTCAAGGTTACCTGTGCTAAAAATAGATTTTTATTCTCGCTGTGCTCATTTCCACAAGATTACTTGACTAATGTGTCATTGAAATGTTTCAAATGGTAACCATTTGCGGCAAATTGCACATTTTTGACATAAAACATTTGCTAAAATTGCAATGAAATGGATTGCAGGCTAATAATACCTGAGACCCAGTACTGTGTCCCAGATAATACTTGGGAAGATATGTTTCACCATACGTATCCGTACTACGACAATTCGGCCCAATGGAACTGCATCCCTCGACACTTCGGCCAGAATTGAACATTTTGGCCCGACAAGATGGCAAACTTCTGAAAATTAGCGAGGGCACGTATAATAGGGCATGTTCGTCTATTAGGATGAATACGGTATTTCAAAATCTTCACATGGGTAAAACTGTGTTCCAAATGCAATGGGCTAGTCCTTTTAACAGGCTTGTATAGTGGTATATGCAAAAAATGTAGATCCAGATGAGACGGCTCGTGACGAGCCGTCTCATCAGGATCTTCACATTTTGCAAGTAGTTTTCATATACAGTCCTTTTCATAAATGGACTAGTCTGAAAATCATTTTGTGATTGGTTGCAAAATTAACATATCAAAATCCATTCCAAATCCAATTACTTAGCAGTGAAAAGGCTAATGGAGGGTAAGTGAATAAATCTCCAACTGCAGACAGTAACATATCAGTGTCTGGGTGTCACCCTAAATTACCACTTGTTCAACACTATCGTTATCTGGGTGGAGATCAACTGTTTCCAGGAACATCAGGCAATCATCTTCTGTTTGTCAACACAGGACACATGTGGCTGTGACTAGAGAAATGGGGCTTATAGGACTTGTGATCTGTGTAGCTCCTGAACGTATATATAGCACACTCTTGTAGCCCAAAAACGATCTATATTGCTTGTTAGATGCTCGTAGAATAGCTGTATTACGACAGATGATACCCCCCATGGCAGCTTTCATACACATGTGTTTGATTGCAAAACATGCGTTAGCTTTCAGAATAAACTAGAAATGTGACCCATCGGCACATGGATGCTTTCACTAAATGCCTATTAATATTTTTAGCCCTGGTGACATTGAACTTGGGCCTACACACTCCATTTTCAATAGAGGTCTTCCCACAATATATGTATATATATCAATGTACACGTGGAGTCTTGTCGAGCTAATAGTAGCTCAGTTATCGTACACCAATTTATTTTAGTACATGTGACATTGAACTTGGTACAATGAACCAACTTTAAATAGGTGTCGTCTTCTGATTGATAGCAATTCACCTGTGAAATATGGTGAAGATCGGCAAACTATTATTCAATGTATTGCACTGAAACAAGTTCAAACATACGTATGTATGGATGTACAGAAGGACAGGTTTAATTACAGATATATGCATCCGGTACCATTCAGCACTGGGGCGTAAAAAATGGGCATATATCCAGTAGCCTATTTCACCAACATTGCAAAGTATACTTATCTAGCAAAGTATATTTGAGGAAGAAATTTTCAAATTAAGGATAAATTTTATTAATTTTTATTATACTGAATTTATTACATTATCACAGCCAAAATGGCTGTGATAATGTAATAAATTCAGTATAATAATTCTGCTTACTTTTTAATCATCAATATATGCAGTTCTATATGAAATAATGCATTTCGGGAAAAATAAATGATTACTCCCTCAAAGTATACTTTGCTAGATAAGTATACTTTGCAATGTTGATGAAATCGGCTACAGGTCAGAGGTAAGACAAAAATTATTAACTGGGTATTTGACATATCCTTTGGCATATGGGGTGCATAGGTGGGCAAAATAATGAAAATGTGGATGATGATAAAACGTATGTCAGGCTTCAAGCCAAGTTGATTAGGGGTTCAGAGATAAGAAGTATTTTAAAATGTCAAAATGCCAATTCACAGTCATTTGACATTGACCTTGGGCATGAAGAATGCATACATGTAGGTGGGCTATGGAATAAAACTATGGATGGAGATAAACAAGAATATGATGTCGTAAGTCAATCAGACAATAAGTACAAACCTGAAAACTGCCACAGCCTTAATGGAATTTTCTAAGTAATATGACCTTGACCTTGGGCATGCTGGCCCATGGGTGGCCTATAGCATGAACCAGATGGCTGCAGCCCGCATGTGGAGCCCGCCGAGGCATTTGATGGTCTCAGAGTGTATTGATTTGTAAAATCGGAGTAAGTGTTGTGGAGATATAAGGTATGTAAAAACTTTAACACAAATTTCAAAGTAATTTGACCTGGGCATGTGGATCACATCGGCAGGCTATAGAATGAAAATGATTGATGAAGTGAAGTATTGGAAGTTTGAAGTAAATTGGAGTAACAATTGTGGAGATATAAGGTATGTAAAAACTTTAATGCAGATTTTATAATAGGCAAACTTCTAGGTCATTTGACCTTGACCTTGGGGCACAGGGGCTGCATGAGTGGGACACAGAATGAATATATGGATGATGACCAATAATCAAATGAAGTTTCAAGCATCTGAAAACTCCAGCGCAAATTATAACAAAAATTTAACACAAACTTCTAAGTCATTTTACCTTGACCTTGGGGCACAGGGGCCGCATGAGTGGGATACAGCATGAATATATGGATGATGATTAATAAGTATATGAAGTTTCAAGTCAATGTGACTTAGGACTGCAGAGATATATCTGTATAGCAGGCACTCGTAATTTTTAGAACTGGTGAAATAGTGACACAATTATACACTTGTATAAAGAACAGTTTGTGCCTACTGAGAGGTCATGTACCTTTAATGTCCGTTAACATTTTAATGAAACACAGTCATCGCCCCTGATATCGGTGAAATCCAGATAGCAGTTTGATACTAGAAAAATGTTGAAAATCTGATCACACATGACATTTTAACATTACAACACTGCATTCAATTCTTGATTTCGGGCTATTACTTCATTATAGGACCGAAATTCGAAAAATATAAAGATGGCTAAATTTTGCTGAAAAATGATTTTATAAAGAAAAAAAAAATGGAGTTTTAGGGTGTTTAAATATGCGTAAAAGTTGGGCAGGTTAACATGAAACAGACAGTAGATGACCACGGCCCGCATGTCGCGCCTGCAAAGGCTTTGATAGTATACCGAAAAACTTTAACCAAAATCTTTAACCAGACACACGTACACGTACGTACGCCAATGTGCCGACTATATCGTGCTGTATTATAAGTCGGGCACGACAAACATTAGCAAGGAACAGACGATGTTATATAGTTAAGGAGATAAGGGGTAAAAGCGTTAGCTCACAATCTGATTGTCTAACTGTACAGAAGGCAAACGTTGTAAGGTCCATTTTGCCAGCTGAAGGCCAAACTGCATGATGCTCGTTAATCCCCCATAAAGACAACATAAGTCTCCACGAGACGACCTGTCGGATTTATGAGAAATAGAATTTGTCTGCAAACAAACTGACAATATGTGACTGTAGCGGGTGAAATGTGGTGTATGGCATTTGAGATATGTGTAGATCCAGATCAGGGTTTGATCTAAACAACATTCAGTCAATGCTTCTAACTTAAACAATATATGGAGTTTATTCAACTGCCATTTTGAAATACCAGATGTATCCCCCCCCCCCGGGACATCCAGCAAACTTTGTCGGATTTACAAATGTCAAGGAAAATAAATCTGGTATTTCAAAATGGAGGTGGAATAAATTGTATATTACATGCTCTTCGAAAACAGTGAAAACTCTTAGACCAGCTTATAAAGTTGTCAAAATTGACAATTTTGATGTTAGCGGATGAATTGTTTCTTCGCCGGAAATGATGTCAAAACGTGAAGTCAATTACGTCTCGCCAACGTCTAGGAGGAAATACATCCCTCCAACATCATGATAAATTACTGGGTAGCATGTAATATGGATCCATATCATGTTGCATGATTATGCCAGCTGGTCGAGCTAAACTGGCAACAAATGCCGTAAGCCCCATTTCTCCAGTCACAGTTTAGGCGATACACTGATCTCAAATGTTATAAGCCCCATAAGGCCCGGTCATAGTCACATATCAGGAGGTAGAAACAAAATTGCTACCCCATTCCATACCTCTCACGAGATAACATATCGGAGGTGAATTATTGTAGCTAATCAGTAGGTAGACTGACAACAAATACCCTAAACCCCATCACAGCCACACTTCAGGAGCAAGGATCACCAGAAATGCCATAAGCCCAATTTCTTCAGTCACAGCCACACTTCAGGAACTACAGTACATATATTTTTTTGCGTGCGCAACCCACCCATCCCCGCGATCTTCCTCAGCACGGACATGTCACTGTAATTCGCGGTGATGATTATTCGCGGTGATCGTCACCGCGACCGTTGAAAATGTTCACGTTGACTGAAACCAGCGAGGCCCTAAGAGTGATTTGCGGTGATTCCCGGTGATGGTCACCGTGTATCACGGGACGTCTGCATGTGCTACAGGTAAATATGCAGGCAAGATTTTCCTACCAATGTACGGTATCGCATGTTATTTTTCATGTCACCTTTTGTATCGTAAGTACATGTATATACAATGCATATATGAGAAATAATATAATTTTGTTCATAAATATGCAAGTACATGTACATGTAGTGGCTGATTAATTATGTCAATGATGTTACGTGTGTTTGAAATAACTAGAAATGTGGCCTGTCGGCACACGAATACCCCCACTGGCAGCCAAAGAAAACGAGGCATTTTTGATTATAAGCCATTTAGTCGAGCGTTAAGGTTTCAAACGCATCAAGTCTGTGACCTTGACCCTGGGCATAGTGTGATAATCCATGCATCGGTGTAGAAGATATAGAGCGGAAGGGAATTTCGATAGGTTTGACCGACCGTTGAAAATGTTCACGTTGACTGAAACCAGCGAGGCCCTAAGAGTGATTTGCGGTGATTCCCGGTGATGGTCACCGTGTATCACGGGACGTCTGCATGTGCTACAGGTAAATATGCAGGCAAGATTTTCCTACCAATGTACGGTATCGCATGTTATTTTTCATGTCACCTTTTGTATCGTAAGTACATGTATATACAATGCATATATGAGAAATAATATAATTTTGTTCATAAATATGCAAGTACATGTACATGTAGTGGCTGATTAATTATGTCAATGATGTTACGTGTGTTTGAAATAACTAGAAATGTGGCCTGTCGGCACACGAATACCCCCACTGGCAGCCAAAGAAAACGAGGCATTTTTGATTATAAGCCATTTAGTCGAGCGTTAAGGTTTCAAACGCATCAAGTCTGTGACCTTGACCCTGGGCATAGTGTGATAATCCATGCATCGGTGTAGAAGATGATATAGAGCGGAAGGGAATTTCGATAGGTTTGACCTTTGACCTTCAACTGTGACCTTGACCTTGGATGTAGGTGCATGGTTATTGATCGCGACACACCTTCTCATCATGAAAAACATTTGTGCCAAGCCATTTGATAATCCATGCATCGGTGTAGAAGATATAGAGCGGAAGGGAATTTCAATAGGTTTGACCTTTGACCTTCAACTGTGACCTTGACCTTGGACGTAGGTGCGTGGTTATTGATCGCGACACACCTTCTCATCATGAGAAACATGTGTGCCAAGCCATTTGATAATCCATGCATGGGTGTAGAAGATATAGAGTGGAAGGGAATTTCCAACAGACCGACCGACAAGCTGACTCCTATATACCCCCTCAAACTTTGTTTGTGGGGGTATAATTAATGGGTAGTTGATTACAAACACCATTAAACAAAATAAAAGCCGTCACTGTACAGGTGTAATCATCATAATTATTTCATAATCACTCTAAACGTGTATTCACTTAATCACACAAGTAATGGTCAATTAAATAATGGAAATATTTAAAATATTACCAGCATCGGCATGACCGCGGTCAGTTAATTATTTATTTGAACGTCAACTAAGTATAAACAAGTAATACCTACGCAAAAATACTCAAGGCGAAAAATACCAATAAAATCAATTCACTAATTTACAATTAGTTTTCACCTCTTGCTTTCTTGAAGTTTAATTAATGAGATATGATTAAACCCAATTTATACAGTGTACAGATATGAACATAATTCCCCGTTAAGTTACTTTTCACTATTTTTCTAACCATACCTGTACATTAGGAACATTTCAGAAACAGAAAATTGCGTGAAATATTTAAAATATCTATCTGTAGAGGTATACTATTTTATGAACAAATATTTTAAAATGTCTACATTGTTTGCATTTGTATAAAAAGTTAATATATCGCCGTCGTATACGAAAAATACAGAAAACAAGATATATAATCTCAGAATTTGCATATTTTATTGTTCCCGTTTATTGAAATATATATGGCACGTCACATGTCAAAACATGTGAACATCCTAATCAAAACGCGAATGCACACATACACAGCGACCCCACTGTCTGAAACAGCGATCGCGGGGGACAGGCAGGCAATGCCCGCGGTGATCGACCACTGTAAATATGTTTTGTCCGCGGTGACACAGTGACAAAAGACCACACAAAAAAATGTGTACTGTAGGCTCACCAGAAATGCCATAAAGCCCAATTTCTTCAGTCACAGCCGCACTTCAGGCGGAAATAGCAACGATGGCATAGGCCCTTTATCTTCAGTCCCACCGCCTTTCAAGCCACCATAGGCCACCAGATGGCCACAGCTACACTTCAGGAGCTAGGCCCACAGAAATGTATAAGCCAAATTTCTTCAGTCACAGCCACACTTAGGAGCTAGGCCCACCGAAATCATAAGCACAATTTCTTCAGTCACAGCCACAGTTCAGGAGCTAGGCTCACCAGAAATGTCATAAGGCCAATTTCTTCAGTCACAGCCACACTTCAGGAGCTAGGCCCACCAGAAATGTCATAAGGCCAATTTCTTCAGTCACAGCCACAGTTCAGGAGCTAGGCTCACCAGAAATGTCATAAGGCCAATTTCTTCAGTCACAGCCACAGTTCAGGAGCTAGGCTCACCAGAAATGTCATAAGGCCAATTTCTTCAGTCACAGCCACACTTCAGGAGCTAGGCCCACCAGAAATGTCATAAGGCCAATTTCTTCAGTCACAGCCACACTTCAGGAGCTAGGCCCACCAGAAATGTCATAAGCCCAATTTCTTCAGTCACAGCCACAGTTCAGGAGCTAGGCCCACCAGAAATGACATAAGCCCAATTTCTTCAGTCACAGCCACACTTCAGGAGCTAGGCCCACCAGAAACGTCATAAGGCCAATTTCTTCAGTCACAGCCACACTTCAGGAGCTAGGCCCACCAGAAATGTCATAAGCCCAATTTCTTCAGTCACAGCCACAGTTCAGGAGCTAGGCTCACCAGAAATGCCATAAAGCCAATTTCTTCAGTCACAGCCACACTTCAGGAGCTAGGCCCACCAGAAATGTCATAAGCCCAATTTCTTCAGTCACAGCCACACTTCAGGAGCTAGGCCCACCAGAAATGTCATAAGCCCAATTTCTTCAGTCACAGCCACACTTCAGGAGCTAGGCCCACCAGAAATGTCATACCAAATTTCTTCGTCACAGCCACACTTAGGAGCTGGCCCACCAGAAATGTCATAAGCCAATTTCTTCTGTCACAGCCACAGTTCAGGAGCTAGGCCCACCAGAAATGTTAAGCCACAATTTCTTCAGTCACGCCACAGTTCAGGAGCTAGGCTACCAGAAACTGTCATTAAGGCCAATCTTCAGTACAGCCACACTTCAGGAGCTAGGCCACCAGAAAGTCATAAGGCAATTTCTTCGTCAGCCAAGTTCAGGAGCTAGCTACAGAAATGTCATAAGGCAATTTCTTCAGTCACAGCCACAGTTCAGGAGCTAGGCTCACCAGAAATGTCATAAGGCCAATTTTCAGTCACAGCCAACTTCGGAGCTGGCCCACCAGAATGTCATAAGGCAATTTCTTCAGTCACAGCCACACTTCAGGAGCTAGGCCCACCAGAAATGTCATAAGCAATTTCCTTCAGTCACAGCCACGTTCAGGAGCTAGGCCACCAGAAATGACATAAGCCAATTTCTTCAGTCACAGCCACTTCAGGAGCTAGGCCCACCAGAAACGTCATAAGGCCAATTTCTTCAGTCACAGCCAACACTTCAGGCTAGGCCACCAGAAATGTCTAGCCCAATTTCTTCAGTCACAGCCACAGTTCAGGAGCTAGGCTCACCAGAAATGTCATAAGGCCAATTTCTTCAGTCACGCCACACTTCAGGAGCTAGGCCCACCAGAAATGTCATAAGCCCAATTTCTTCAGTCACAGCCACACTTCAGGAGCTAGGCCCACCAGAAATGTCATAAGCCCAATTTCTTCAGTCACAGCCACACTTCAGGAGCTAGGCCCACCAGAAATGTCATCTACCAAATTTCTTCAGTCACAGCCACACTTCAGGAGCTAGGCCCACCAGAAATGTCATAAGTCCAATTTCTTCAGTCACAGCCACAGTTCAGGAGCTAGGCCCACCAGAAATGTCATAAGCCCAATTTCTTCAGTCACAGCCACAGTTCAAGAGCTAGGCCCACCAGAAATGTCATAAGACCAATTTCTTCAGTCACAGCCACAGTTCAAGAGCTAGGCTCACCAGAAATGTCATAAGACCAATTTCTTCAGTCACAGCCACAGTTCAAGAGCTAGGCTCACCAGAAATGTCATAAGACCAATTTCTTCAGTCACAGCCACAGTTCAAGAGCTAGGCCCACCAGAAATGTCATAAGCCCAATTTCTTCAGTCACAGCCACACTTCAGGAGCTAGGCTCACCAGAAATGTCATAAGGCCAATTTCTTCAGTCACAGCCACACTTCAGGAGCTAGGCTCACCAGAAATGTCATAAGGCCAATTTCTTCAGTCACAGCCACACTTCAGGAGCTAGGCTCACCAGAAATGTCACAAACCCAATTTCTTCAGTCACATCCACAGTTCAGAATGGCCACAAATACCATAAGCCCCATTTATCCCATCACGTCCCCAGTTCAGGAGCAAGGCTCACCAGAAATGCCATAAAATAGATGTCTCCAGTCACAGCCACAAATAGTACATGTTCTATACAGGAAATTAGAAGAGGACTGGTGTTCAACATCGAATGCTCTCGATATCAAAAGTTCTGCTTAATTGCAGTAGCCTCCACAAAACTGATGTTTAACCAATTTCATGCTGAGATATGCCATATGTTTGCGGAAATCCTAAATATTTTCCTTCTCTGCGCTCCGAAGTATATGTCGCAACCACCACCTGAACCGTCTCAAAGAGACGGTTCAAATGAGTGGTCGCAGCATATACTTTCATTGAGAAATAACAAAAATAAAAATAAACTAGAATTGTGGCCTGTCGGCACATGAATGCCCCTGCTGGCAGCCAAAGAAAACAAGGCATATTTGAATGTGGATTTGTCAGGGTGGCAGAGGACCAGTGTAGCAATGCGTGTGTGAAATGTGAAGCAGATCCGAGCAAGGAAACAGAAATTATAAGCCATTTACCCGAGCGTTAAGGTTTCAAACGCACCAAGTCTTTAACCTTGACCCTGGGCTTGGCGGGTCGGGACAAATGTGGATTTGTCACAGGGTGGCAGAGGACCATGGCAGCAGTGCGTGTGTGAAATGTGAAGCAGATCCGAGCAAGGAAACAGAAATTATAAGGCATTTACCCAGCGTTAAGGTTTCGAACGCACCAAGTCTGTGACCTTGACCTGGGCTTAGCGGGGGCGGCACGAATGTGGATTTGTCACAGGGTGGCAGAGGACCATTGGAGCAATGCGTGTGTGAAATGTGAAGCAGATCCGAGCAAGAAAACAGAAATTATAAGACATTTACCCAGCGTTAAGGTTTCGAACGCACCAAGTCTGTGACCTTGACCCTGGGCTTAGCGGGGGCGGCACGAATATGGATTTGTCACAGGGTGGCAGAGGACCATTGGAGCAATGCGTGTGTGAAATGTCAAGCAGATCCGAGCAAGGAAACAGAAATTATAAGCCATTTACCCGAGCGTTAAGGTTTGGGACGTACGTACGTTACGTAACGCCGGTAACACTATATGCCCCCCTCACCATTCGGTGGCGGGGGCATAAATAATTTATAAAGGTGTATACTGCATGTAATGGGATAAGTGATGTTTCACATGAAAAACAGCACAAAGTGGGTCATGATAAGCCTGAACATGCCTCTTGCTCAGCCAACCAATTATGAATGGGTTGAACGTCCCAGCAACAGCTAAGGTCATATAGAGACGGGACCACAGTTTAAAGTCTCATCTGACAGACCAGTGGGATGGAAATATTATGAAAGTATTTTTGATGCCTAAGGCGAGATTTCAACCCACAACTTCCAGATTGGAAGTGTTCTAACCCCTAGGCCAAAACCCATCCTTCTTCATGTTGTGACCAAAAGCTTCTTTGTATCTGACCCCACCCTGGTTACCACTCAGGTATTTAACATTAGGTCTTGTAATGAGCCACCTCAGCTTGATATACAGTGTTTGCAACTGTTGGCTTATGGTATGTAAGGTTGAAAGCGATAAGCTTGATACAAACAGCAGCATCGTGAGCATGTTATGAACTTACTGGATAAGCAGACACCATTTTGACACATTTGCACCCAACGAGTCCCCAATCAATAGTTGGCATACAGACATTGTGCTTCTTAGTGACACAATTCCCAAGTGAGAGATATGAACACTGTAATCAGGTGTCACAATCTGGTACAGGGGCGGATCTGGAGGGGGGGGCGGTTTCCAGGGTTGCAACCCCCCGTTCAGCCACGGAGCTAGCTACGGACAGTATGGGAGTAGATTGCAAGAGTTACCTTCGCGACTAGACAACCCCCCATTCCCCAAATGCTGGATCCGCCCCTGTGTTAGTACAAGTTAACTACATGTAGATGTAATTACAGCTTCTAGTTCTGTCTATAATGACATGGAAGCCGAGAGTGAAAAAGAAGGGAATGACTCCTGCTAGGAGTTATCCCCTTATTTCAGTCTCATAGCAGGAGTTATCCCCCTTCTTTCAACCACACATTCAAACAAAGGGAGTTATTCCCCATTTATGCACCGATTCCTTCAATTTTGATAGCAAAAATTGCCGAAAATGTCTTTGGAAGTTGTCATAGTTGTGATGCATATTTCACTCATTTTGGATTTCCGTCACCTGGTTTCTCAATAGTGACCTTTTGCTGCATTTTTACTTATAAATATGCTTTTGTTTCTTGATATTTGCAGCAAAGTATTGCAAAAGATAGTAAAATTGCTTTTTGCACTCAAACATTAGTCTTCATCAGCAGTTTTGACCTTTGGATTTCGGAATTTAACCTACAAAGTTTAAATGAGTAGTACCGGGTAATAGCATATAATTTTGGCGAGAAATAATGAAAATGGAATCATCACAGCGCTCTAGATAAGGAATTAGTAATTGAGTATTGTCACTACATCATTTCTGAATCCATTGGGTATTTCAAAATTTGAATTGGGTAAAATAAAATCGCACTACTGTTTACACACCAACAGACAGCAATTATTGAATAGTTTGTTTCAAAATGAAAACATGTCTTGGCATTTCATTAGAATTGTCTCCTTGGATACAATTCTAATGAAATACGAAGATGTGTTTTCATGGAAAATAAGAAAAATATGCTATATTTGTGGTCTGTTTATTATAGGAATGAATGGCCTTTTTGTGGAATTTATCGGGGTATAAACTTGGAAAAGTCGCGGGAATACTGGACGAAGGCTGGAAGGCCTCGTCCAGTATTCCCGCGACTTTTCCAAGTTTATATCCCCGATAAATTCAACAAAAAGGCCATTCATTCCTTATAATTCCAGCATTTAAAATAAATTCATCAAGAAAATGTATTTATTTTCCGTTTTCTTAAGAATTATTTTAACTGCGCCTCACGGTTACGGAAAGTAGTTCGGCATTGGAGTTTACTGGGATATAAATTTTGGACAGAGACTAGCTACGGGCCGATCAAATGTTAGGGAATTGTGTAAATATTTTTGTGCTGGAATTATTGCATGATAAACGTACCACAAAATTTGTATTGCTTTTTGATACTCGCTACTTCTGATTTCAATTGGGTTTTTGGCAATTTTAATTGGGTATTTAAGCAAATATGCAGCTTATCTGGAGCCCTGCATCATGTTATGGAATCATAGGGAGCAGAATCTGACAACTGTTTCCCTGATTGTGCAAATAGGCACTAAAACATGCTACATTCAATGGATACAATTAAATGTTATGGTAAAACGTTTGTGAAATGTTCTAAAAGAGAGGAAATTGGACAGTGTTTTTGAATGTGTGAAAGAGAGTGATGTTGCACATGGATATTGTCGTGTGTGATGTGACGTGGCATTATGTGTCAGGACACCATTGAAAACATTTAACTTTGAATCTGCTGATTCAAACTGATAGTGGAAACTTGGGCAAATTTGCAGAACTTTCAATGTGATGGTTAAATGTTTGTGTGATGCTGCACTGTGAATTAGTTGCCATTAAATAATTTTCCATTATAACACTTAGAAGACGGGAATCAAAAATGACAGTGCAAATTTACTGAACTTTCTATATGATGGTAAAATGTATGTGTGATGTTACACCACAAATTACTTGCCATTAAATAATTTTCCATTAACCGTTAATACAGGAACTGAAAATGATAGTCTGCTGTGTGTTCATATTTGTTTATTCCTTGGCAAAATCATAGTGCGACAGCGCTTGAGAATTGTCACTATCGCATGTCATTGGTGCTGCGTCACACATGTTCAGGTGAATAAACTGTCCAAATATTAAAGCAATCCTTCAAGTAATATTGAAGATATTACATGAAGGAGAAACTCTTACAAACTAGTTAAACCATTAAAGTGTTTCAGCACCATTTCTAAGGTCACAAAGGTCAAGGTCATGTCATTGGTGGTGCAAGAGTGTCACACATATGTTCAGGTAAATGAACTGTCCAAATATTAAAGCAATCATTCAAGTAATATTGACTCTTACAAACTTTTTGCCTTTTGATGTAAATGTACACGGATGCAAAATGCCACCCTTGCTATCACATAGGAGGCATAACAAGAAAATGTGGCCTGTCAGCACACAATTGCCCCCCGGTGGCAGATTGGAGAAACTGTGGCAAAGTTAATTAACCAAAAGTAATCATAAGCACAATTGTAGTAAAGGTCAAAAGCTCAAGGTCATATTAAGGGCAGCATGGATGTGTGGCATTTGTCCACAAGTATGCTGTGTTTAAATATGTATGTAATCCTTCAAGGGATATAGAAGTTATGACAGAATTGAGAAACTCTGGCAAACTTCTTAATGTGTGAACAAGTCAAAAGGTCAAGGTCATATTAAGGGCAGCACGGATGTGTGGCATTTGTCCACAAGTATGATGTATCTTTTTTTTTATGCGACCACTTTTAATTCCCCCCCCCCCCCCCCCGACCATTTGGCCTATATAATGACAGTGTATTAAACAAATTTCCCATAACACGACCACAGGCCACATATTTTGCAAGCAACAGAAATGGTCGTTTGTACTAAACAACAATTAATTGACAGGATGCCATTTTCTCCAGGTGAAATTAGCCTCAAGCGTGTGAGAAACAAAGGAAACAAATCCCCTGTCACTGTCAAAGTGTAAATGGTGCATTGTTTCTGATTATTGACCTGAAACCTCGTTTCGATTCACTTGTTTCCTTAGTGATTACTAAAGGGAATTGGCTCATCGTCGCTTAGCACATGGGAACAACAGGACTGGTCGCTTAGCACTTGGGAAAACATCTGCGTATTTCACTCATTTAAAATAAATAATTGTTTTTGTTGTGTACAGAATATGCATGCATTTTTTTGTTTCACCCAATTCCAATTTTCTTGACGCGTAACGATACTGGTATATACCGAACACTGCGTTAATAAATCATTATTCTATCAGCTGGTTCGGTCTGATCCGAAGTGATCGCAGTCACTACTGAATATTTGTGATTTCAGCTGGGCGATTATATTTCGCAATAACATTCAAATTCTTTCATCCATTTTGATAAAATAAAGCCTGAATAATTCAATAAACATTACCGGTAGTATTCTAATGTATTTATTTCTATGTATATACATATGGACATACCAGTACCCGGATTTCCATTTTTGTTTGTTTTTGTGTTAGGAGACCATTGTTCTAAATGGTCTCACTTGGGTGGTCGCTTAGTGCAAGTTTGACTGTATCAAAGTAATCCATTAAGGGATATAGAAGTTATGACAGAATTGAGAAATATAGAGAACTTCTTATTGTGTGAAAAAGGTTAAAGTTGTGAAGGTAAAAAAGTCATGGTCAAAAAGGTCAAGGGAATATTACGGGCATGATGGATGTGTGGCACTTGTCCACAAGTATGCTGTGTTAAAATATTTCAGTAATCCTTCAAAGGATATAAAACATTTAGAAACTCTGGCAAACTTTTTAATGTGCCAGACTCACAGACAGACTCACGGACACACAGTCATAACAATATGTACCGTAAAGATTCTAATAGACGCCCGGGCGTCTATTAGAATCACCACTGGCTCCGAAGTCCAGGGTGGGCGTTTAATAGAGGCAAGTGTTATTCAGCAAAGGGAAAATGATAACAAAATATACGATGTTCTGCTATCTGAACAAAAACATAACTAAGGGATGTTACTCTCAAACGCCAGACTTGATTGTACTGTCTGTCAGTTTATAAACATTTGGGCCAAGACGTTTTGGCCCACTCTGGTCATTATGGTACAGTCGGTAGAAATGTTTAATTTAATGGTAATGTATATCAAGACAGCGTCAATCATTAATGCTGATCAGATTTACGCCTACGGACGTTTCGTCAGCGTTTCGGATCTGTCGGGTTTGAGATGCTTTGAAAATGGCGTCTCCGTAACCGTGTAAATTCTGATCACCCTATGTCCGTGCAAATAGCTACTGCTGTTGAGGAATTTACTGTGACACCGGAAACAGTCGAATTTCGTTTCCGCTTTTGAAAGTGAAAGTAGCAATTATGTTTTTTCCCCGATTTTAAAGGAAGTTGCTTTCGAAATAATGGAAAGAAAAAAAATCTAATTGGACAATTAGCTCCGATTTTGTTTCAAGTCGGTACTGGGCATTTATTAGAGGCACTAATTTCATGAAAATCGGCCAAAGAATGTGTCATTTTCAACGTAAAAAGTGGGGGGTGGGCGTCTATTAGAGCATGGGCGTCTATTAGAATCTTTACGGTACTTCCGGCTCTACCGAGAACAGGGGCATAAAAATTAAGTCAGCGTTGTAAAGGTTAATAGCATGCTGTCAGTATGCACCAGGGACACACAAAGAATCAGGAATCTGCCATTTGCCTCCACGATATGGCAAATTGGCTGCTTAATTGCAGTGTCCCCAGAACTGGTATTGTCAATAAGTGACATGCACGAGAAAACCAGCCTGCCAAGATAGAACATGCCTGTTGCTTGGTTAACCCAACACACGCCAATGATGCAACATAGCGCTCCAGATAAGCAATTAGTAATTGAGTGCTGTTACTCCATCATTTCTGAAGCAATTGGGTATTCCAAAAATTTAATTGGGTAAAATAAAATCACACTACTGTTTACACATCAACAGACAGCTATTATTGAATAGTTTGTTTCGAAATGAAAACATGTCTTGGCATTTTATTAGAATTGTCTCCTTGGAGACAATTCTAATGAAATACCAAGATGTGTTTTCATGGAAAAACAAGAGGGCCAAAGGTTACAATATACGCCCATCGAGGCAAGGCCAGTCAACAAGGGGAGATAACTCATCTTGACGTGATAAACATGTAAACCAAATTTGGTTACGATCCATCAAGTAGAACTCGACTTATTCCGTGGACAAGGATACGTAGTCCGAAAATTAAAAATGACCGCCAAGGGGAGATAAATCAATAGGCTTATTCGTCTTGCCGTGATAAACATGTATACCAAATTTGGTTATGATCAGTCAAGTAGAACTTGAGTTATTGCGTGGACAAGGATACAGAGTGGGAAAATTAAAAATGGCTGTATACCGAATTTGGTTATGAGCGGTGAAGTAGAACTTGAGTTATTGCGTGGACAAGGATACAGACTGCGAAAATTAAAAATGGCCGCCAAGGGCAGATAAATCATCGAAAATTTGTTTACATCAATAGGCTTCTTCGTATTGCCATGATAAACATGTATACCAAATTTGGTTTCGATCAGTGAAATAGTACTTGAGTTATTGCGTGGACAAGGATACAGAGTGCGAAAATTAAAAATGGCCGCCAAGGGGAGATAAATCATCGGAAATTTTAGAAAATCAATACCCTTCTTCGTCTTGCCGTGATAAACATGTATACCGAATTTGGTTATGATCGGTCAGGTAGAACTTGAGTTATTGCGTGAACAAGGATACAGAGTGGGAAAATTAACAAGACTTCCGCCACTTAAGCGGTATCGCGCCTGCCGAGGCATTTGACAATAACTTTAACGCATTTGCCTTACAAAAAAAACGGACGACGCCGACGACGACGACGCGGACGACGGAAAAAGCGCCGACTACAGTCGCGCCTCTGCTAAAGCAGGCGCAATCAAAATGGCTGCCAAAGGGAGATAAGCATCGGAAATTTTTCAAAAGCAATAGGCTTCTTTGTCTTGCCATGATAAACATGTATACCGAATTTGGTTTCAATCGGTGAAGTAGAATTTGAGTTATTGCGTGGACAAGGATATGGAGTGCGAAAAGTAACAAGAGCTGTAGGAGAACAGCATAGCTCGACTACGAGGGTTGTCGATGTACACATAGCTTGACAAACAAGGTGGCTGCGGCCTGCATAAAAACCTTAACCAAGTTCTACCTGACCGTCAGCGTTTCGGATCTGTCGGGTTTGAGATGCTTTGAAAATGGCGTCTCCGTAACCGTGTAAATTCTGATCTCCCTGTGTCTGTGCAAATAAATGTAGCTACTGCTGATGAGGAATTTACTGTGACACCGGAAACAGTCGAATTTCGCTTCCGCTTTTGAAAGTGAAAGTAGCAATTATGTTTTTTCCCCGATTTTAAAGGAAGTTGCTTTCGAAATAATGGAAATAAAAAAAATCTAATTGGACAATTAGCTCAGATTTTGTGTCAAGTCGGTACTGGGCGTTTATTAGAGGCACTAATTTCGTGAAAATCGGCCAAAGAATGTGTCATTTTCAACGTAAAAAGTGGGGGGTGGACGTCTATTAGAGTATGGGCGTCTATTAGAATCTTTACGGTATATACAAAATCTGATTTCTGAAGAGTTTGTTGACCTGTTGTTAAATTTTTGGAGAATCCAGTAATGGCTGTGTAACAGTGGGATAAATTCACAGTGCTGTTGATATATACCTGTATTACCATACAATGACATGTAAACAGTTATCTGAGTCTATTGTCACCGGTGTCTATTCTCCTACTATGCGAGAAAATATGGCTCGGCTAGGAAACGGTAGGAATTCCTTGGCGAGCCTCGGAATTCCTACGAGTTTCCTGGCCTTGTCTGATAAACTTGATATCAAAATACACTAGCATGGTATTCTCTATTTATCAGGTAACGTTTTATGCCAGAGGATGGGTAAATATACCATGATTTATGCTGACTAGAAGGCGGACTTGTTTACACTGACATCATTTGGTAACATTATGTGATGCCATTCGACCATTGGAAAAGTGAAAGTGAATGGGTTTAACGTCTCAGCAACAGCTAAGGTCATATACGGGACCACAGTTTAAAGTCTCATCTGACAGACCAGTGAAATGGAACTTTTTGATGCCCTAGGCGAGGTTTGGACCCACAACCTCCGGATTGGAAGTCAGGTGTTGGAACCTCTAGGCCACAACCCATCCCTAAAGCATATTCCAAATGTAAAGGGTTAATATGTTTACTCATTCACAAACCTCATGGCATAGAGCCAGATGCACAGAAGCACAGGCTGATCTTGAGCTACTGACTCTTGTCTACAATGTCTTTAGACCAGTTTGCTGTATGACCCATCGCTTCACGACTACAACATCAGTAACGACCTTTTTATGAGCACAACAGGGACCTGTCATAACACCTTATTCAATTGTCACGGCAAGTGCCGTGAGTGGTTTTCAGCCATTCTGGAGTGCACAAGCTCATGGGAGTTTGTTTGTTTGTTTATTGGTGTTTAACAGGACAGTATTGTGCTTCACTTATTTTACATATTGCAACTTTAACCACAATAAGTTGTGTATTACCAGATTTAACTAGATTGGGTAGCAGAGGACCATTGGAGCAATGCGTGTGTGAAATGTGAAGCAGATCCGAGCAAGGAAACAGAAATTATAAGGCATTTACCCAGCGTTAAGGTTTCGTACGTACGTCCGTACGGACGTTACGTACGTACGGACGCCGGTAACACTATATGCCCCCCTCACCATTCGGTGGCGGGGGCATAATAAGCCATTTACCCGAGCGTTAAGGTTTCGTACGCACAAAGTCTGTGACCTTGACCCTGGGCCTAGCGGGGGCGGGACGAATGTGGATTTGTCACAGGGCGGTAGAGGACCATTGGAGCAATGCGTGTGTGAAATGTGAAGCAGATCCAAGAAAGGAAACAGAAATTATAAGCCATTTACCCGAGCGTTAAGGTTTCGAACGCACAAAGTCTGTGACCTTGACGCTGGGCTTAGTGGGGGCGGGACGAATGTGGATTTGTCACAGTGCGGTAGAGAAACATTGGAGCAATGCGTGTGTGAAATGTGAAGCAGATCCGAGCAAGGAAACAGAAATTATAAGCCATTTACCCAGCGTTAAGGTTTCGAACGCACCAAGTCTGTGACCTTGACCCTGGGCTTAGCGGGGGCGGGACGAATGTGGATTTGTCACAGGGCGGTAGAGGACCATTGGAGCAATGCGTGTGTGAAATGTGAAGCAGATCCGAGCAAGGAAACAGAAATTATAAGCCATTTACCCAGCATTAAGGTTTCGAACACACCAAGTCTGTGACCTTGACCCTGGGCTTAGCGGGGGCGGGGCAAATGTGGATTTGTCACAGGGCGGTAGAGGACCATTGGAGCAATGCGTGTGTGAAATGTGAAGCAGATCCGAGCAAGGAAACAGAAATTATAAGCCATTTACCCAGCGTTAAGGTTTCGAAAGCACCAAGTCTGTGACCTTGACCCTGGGCTTAGCGGGGGCGGGACGAATGTGGATTTGTCACAGGTCGGTAGAGGACCATTGGAGCAATGCGTGTGTGAAATGTGAAGCAGATCCGAGCAAGGAAACAGAAATTATAAGCCATTTACCCAGCGTTAAGGTTTCGAAAGCACCAAGTCTGTGACCTTGACCCTGGGCTTAGCGGGGGCGGGACGAATGTGGATTTGTCACAGGGCGGTAGAGGACCATTGGAGCAATGCGTGTGTGAAATGTGAAGCAGATCCAAGAAAGGAAACAGAAATTATAAGCCATTTACCCGAGCGTTAAGGTTTCGAACGCACAAAGTCTGTGACCTTGACGCTGGGCTTAGTGGGGGCGGGACGAATGTGGATTTGTCACAGTGCGGTAGAGAAACATTGGAGCAATGCGTGTGTGAAATGTGAAGCAGATCCGAGAAAGGAAACAGAAATTATAAGCCATTTATCCAGCGTTAAGGTTTCGAACGCACTAAGTCTGTGACCTTGACCCTGGGCTTAGCGGGGGCGGGACGAATGTGGATTTGTCACAGGGCAGTAGAGGACCATTGGAGCAATGCGTGTGTGAAATGTGAAGCAGATCCGAGCAAGGAAACAGAAATTATAAGCCATTTACCCAGCATTAAGGTTTCGAACACACCAAGTCTGTGACCTTGACCCTGGGCTTAGCGGGGGCGGGACAAATGTGGATTTGTCACAGGGCGGTAGAGGACCATTGGAGCAATGCGTGTGTGAAATGTGAAGCAGATCCGAGCAAGGAAACAGAAATTATAAGCCATTTACCCAGCGTTAAGGTTTCGAAAGCACCAAGTCTGTGACCTTGACCCTGGGCTTAGCGGGGGCGGGACGAATGTGGATTTGTCACAGGTCGGTAGAGGACCATTGGAGCAATGCGTGTGTGAAATGTGAAGCAGATCCGAGCAAGGAAACAGAAATTATAAGCCATTTACCCAGCGTTAAGGTTTCGGGACGTACGTATTCCATATACGTACGTACAGACACCGGTAACACTATATGCCCCCCTCACCATTCGGTGGCGGCGGCATAAAAATGGAAATCGACTCCGAAACC
>CM055272.1:4658250-4677200 GCA_029237695.1 Conchocele bisecta
GGTTTCGGAGTCGATTTCCATTTTTTTTTATTTTTTTTTTTTTGGCTCCTCCCCCAGCTCCTCCACTACTGCTCCTATTCCTCCATGTTAAATTCCCATAGACAAATTATTTTTTTGCAATAACATCAATATTTGACCAAATTTCACAAAATAAAAAGAAGGCTCATTCTTAAATTTTGCTATAATTTAATATTATCGAAAAAAATATTGTTTTTGCATTGTTTATATAGCCGTAAAATTTGGGCAGGTTTTGTGAAACAGACAGTAGTATTTACAGTTGAACATCTCCAAACTTAACCCAACATCGATGCGCACTCGGTTACGTCATATGATGGTACAATTTCATTGCATACATGATGACTATTTCACAAAACATTTTGAAGTGGTGCTACTGAGCTGCAGATAAGTTGTTTATTAGCATCAATAGGCAGTTTTAACAACTAAAACTGGAAATACCAATTGATTTCAATATATATAACAGTACCCATTTTGTTCTTATCTGGAGCTCTGATGCTGAATTGATTCCGTACTGATGGGGGTAAAGTTTCTGGAATTTCACAATGATTTGTTCAGACATTCTAAAGATATGACACTTTTCAACAAACATTTTGATCATCCTCGTATTAGATGATGTCTCCAATATTCATGCAATACATGTACAGCGAAATTTGATCATTCATAGCCATAGTTGTGTGCTATGAGATCACGAACATACATTATCACATAAGATAAATGACCAAGAAGCTCATCAAAAATAAGATCACAGATGTTGTCTTGGTTTCCGGTTTAGAGAGGTTCCAGTGTATGTGAGAGATAATTGAGACTGACTGGCAAACAGTTCAGACTCTGATCAGACTGCATGAATGTGCAGTGCAGGCTGCTCTGGGTCTACACTTGTCACAAATACCATAAGCCCCATTTCTCCATTCACAACCAATTATTTGTATAGTTATTTTGTTTTGATGCCTTCTTCACTGGACCATCAATATGGTATATGTATAAGTTATTGTTCACATCTTGGATTTTAAGGAATTAAATGTGAGGGAGCGGTAGCGACCGCAGCATTTAGTTCCTGAAAAATCCAATGTGTGAACAATACTTGACTTATAGTTCAGCCAAGTGTACAATGCAATCAATGTCCCATCCGAGTATTGATTTTCCATTTCCTGTCGAACAGTTAATCATTAAATCTGGTAATACACAACTTATTGTGGTGCAAACGTTGCAATATGTAAAATAAGTGAAGCACAATACTGTCCTGTTAAACACCAATAAACAAACAAACAAACTCCCATGAGCTTGTGCACTCCAGAATGGCTGAAAACCACTCACGGCACTTGCCGTGACAATTGAATAAGGCGTTATGACAGGTCCCTGTTGGGCTCATAAAAAGGTCGTTACTGATGTTGTAGTCGTGAAGCGATGGGTCATGCAGCAACCTGGTCTAAACACATTGTAGACAGAGTCGGTAGCTCAAGATCAGCCTGTGCTTCTGTGCATCTGGCTCTATGCTGTTAGCCATGAGGTTTGTGAATGAGTAAACATATTAACCCTTTACATTTGGAATATGCTTTAGGGATGGGTTGTGGCCTAGAGGTCCAAACCTCACTGGTCTGTCAGATGAGACTGTGGTCCCGTCTCTATATGACCTTAGCTGTTGCTGAGACGTTAAACCCATTCACTTTCACTTTTCCAATGGTCGAATGGCATCACATGATGTTACCAAATGATGTCAGTGTAAACAAGTCCGCCTTCTAGTCAGCATAAATCATGGTATATTTACCCATCCTCTGGCATAAAACGTTACCTAATAAATAGAGAATACCATGCTAGTGTATTTTGATATCAAGTTTATCAGACAAGGCCTTTTAACTCGTAGGAATTCCGAGGCTCGCCAAGGAATTCCTACCGTTTCTGAGCCGAGCCATATTTTCTCACATAGTAGACGAATAGACACCGGTGACAATAGACTCGGATAACTATTTACATGTCATTGGATTTGACACAGTATGTATGGTAATACAGGTATATATCAACAGCACTGTGAATTTATCCTACTGTTACACAGCCATTACTGGATTCTCAAAAAATTTAACAACAGGTCAACAAACTCTTCAGAAATCAGATTTTGTATATAAGTGTGATGAAAAAAACCCATAGGACGTTATTGTTTAATGTCTTTGGAAGCTATTGCATCAAATTGTAATTATGTATATATCATATTATGTGTGCTAGTGTCAAACGCCACCTTGACACCACCGTTGGTAAAATTGACTGATGGCTCGCACACAATAAGATGGCCGACATAGCAACTCCATTCGCCATATAGTATACAGTAACAAGTGAATGTTCACATAAATTATATGTTATACATATATATATCCCATCACGTTGACAAACCATTTATGTTGAACTGAACGGTGATCAGGGGTCACACGTGTCCTTAAAGATATAGGTAATTATCCAATTTGGATATATACTGGCTGTTACAGCGAGGGTGTTGATGCAGAGTGGTGGCCATTCATGGAGGTTTGACTATTTAAAAACATGTTTTAGAAAGAATGTGTTGCAGAGCTCTAGATAAGCTGCGTATTTGCGTAAATACCCAATTAAAATGGCCAAAAACCCAATTGAAATCAGAAGTAGTGAGTATCAAAAACCAATGAGAACAATTGTGGTACCTTTATCATGCTGCAGAAAACAATAAACAGATTGTAACCAAATTTGGTATACATGTTTATCACGGCAAGCCTAAGAAGCCTATTGATTTTCAAAAATTTCTGATGACTTATCTCCCCTTGGCGGCCATTTTTGTTTTTCGCACTGTATCCTTGTCCACGCAATAACTAAAGTTCTACTTCACCGCTCGTAACCAAATTCGGTACATGTTTATCACGGCAAGACGAAGAAGCCTATTGATTTTGATTTTTTTTTTGATTACTTTTCTCCCCTTGGCGGCCATTTTTAATTTTCTCACTCCGTATCCTTGTCCACGCAATAACTCAAATTCTACTTCACCGATTGAAACCAAATTCGGTATACATGTTTATCATGGCAAGACAAAGAAGCCTATTGCTTTTGAAAAATTGCCGATACTTATCTTCCCTTGGCAGCCATTTTTATCGTGCCTGCTTTAGCAGAGGCGCGACTATAGTCGGCGCTTTTTCCGTCGTCAGCGTCAGTGTCGTCCGTTTTTTTTGTAAGGCAAATGCGTTAAAGTTATTGTCAAATGCCTCGGTAGGCGCGATACCGCTTCCGTGGCGGAATTCTTGTTAATTTTCCCACTCTGTATCCTTGTCCACGCAATACCTCATGTTCTACTTGACCAATCATAACCAAATTCGGTATACATGTTTATCACGGCAAGACGAACAAGCCTATTGATTTTCAAAAGTTTCCGATGACTTGTCTCCCCTTGGCGGCCATTTTTAATTTTCGCACTCTGTATCCTTGTCCACGCAATAACTCAAGTTCTATTTCACCGATCGAAACCAAATTTGGTATACATGTTTATCACGGCAATACGAAGAAGCCTATTGATTTAAACAAATTTCCGATGACTTATCTCCCCTTGGCGGCCATTTTTAATTTTCGCACTCTGTATCCTTGTCCATGCAATAACTCAAGTTCTACTTCACCGCTCATAACCAAATTCGGTATACATGTTTATCAAGGCAATACAAAGAAACCTATTGATTTTGAAAAATTTCCCTCCCCTTGGCAGCCATTTTTAATTTTCGCACTCTGTATCCTTGTCCACGCAATACCTCAAGTTCTACTTGACCGATCATAACCAAATTCGGTATACATGTTTATCACGGCAAGTCAAAGAAGCCTATTGATTTTAAAAAAATTCTGATGACTTATCTCCCCTTGGCGGCCATTTTTAATTTTCACAGTCTGTATCCTTGACTACGCAATAACTCAAGTTCTATTTCACCGATCGAAACCAAATTCGGTATACATGTTTATCATGGCAAGACAAAGAAGCCTATTGCTTTTGAAATATTTCCGATACTTATCTCCCCTTGGCAGCCATTTTTAATTTTCCCACTCTGTATCCTTGTCCACGCAATAACTCGAGTTCTACTTGACTGATCATAACCAAATTCGGTATACATGTTTATCACGGCAAGACGAAGAAGTCTGTTGATTTATCTCCCCTTGGTGGTCATTTTTAATTTTCGGACTACGTATCCTTGACGGATCGTAACCAAATTTGGTTTACATGTTTATCACATCAAGATGAGTTATCTCCCCTTGTTGACTGGTCTTGCCTCGATGGGCGTATATTGTGACCTTCGGCCCTCTTGTTTTTCCATGAAAACACATCTTGGTATTTCATTAGAATTGTCTCCAAGGAGACGATTCTAATGAAATGCCAAGACATGTTTTCATTTCGAAACCAAATATTCAATAATTGCTGTCTGTTGATGTGTAAACAGTAGTGTGATTTTATTTTACCCAATTCAAATTTTTGAAATACCCAATTGCTTCAGAAATGATGGAGTGACAACACTCAATTACTAATTGCTTATCTGGAGCTCTATGTTGCATCATTGGCATGTGTTGGGTTAACCAAGCAACAGGCATGTTCTATCTTGGCAGGCTGGTTTTCTCGTGCATGTCACTTATTGACAATACCAGTTCTGGTGACACTGCAATTAAGCAGCCAATTTGCCATATCGTGGAGGCAAATGGCAGATTCCTGATTCTTTGTGTGTCCCTGGTGCATACTGACAGCATGCTATTAACCTTTACAACGCTGACTTAATTTTTATGCCCCTGGTCTCGGTAGAGCCGGAAGTACCGTAAAGATTCTAATAGACGCCCATGCTCTAATAGACGCCCACCCCCCACTTTTTACGTTGAAAATGACACATTTTTTGGCCGATTTTCACGAAATTAGTGCCTCTAATAAACGCCCAGTACCGACTTGAAACAAAATCGGAGCTAATTGTCCAATTAGATTTTTTTTCTTTCCACTATTTCGAAAGCAACTTCCTTTAAAATCGGGGAAAAAACATAATTGCTACTTTCACTTTCAAAAGCGGAAGCGAAATTCGACTGTTTCCGGTGTCACAATAAATTCCTCATCAGCAGTAGCTATTTGCACGGACACAGGGTGATCAGAATTTACACGGTTACGGAGACGCCATTTTCAAAGCATCTCAAACCCGACAGATCCGAAACGCTGACGAAACGTCCGTAGGCGTAAATCTGATCAGCATTAATGATTGACGCTTTCTTGATATACATTAGCATTAAATTAAACATTTCTACCGACTGTACCATAATGACCATAGTGGGCCGAAACGTCTTGGCCCAAATGTTTATAAACTGACAGACAGTACAATCAAGTCTGGCGTTTGAGAGTAACGTCCCTTAGTTATGTTTTTGTTCAGATAGCAGAACATCGTATATTTTTTTATCATTTTTCCTTTGCTGAATAACACTTGCCTCTATTAAACGCCCACCCTGGACTTCGGAGCCAGTGGTGATTCTAATAGACGCCCGGGCGTCTATTAGAATCTTTACGGTACATATTGTTATGACTGTGTGTCCGTGAGTCTGTCCGTCCATCTGTGTGTTCGTCCGGCACATTAAAAAGTTTGCCAGACTTTCTAAATGTTTTATATCCTTTGAAGGATTACTGAAATAGTTTAACACAGCATACTTGTGGACAAGTACCACACATCCATCATGCCCGTAATATGCCCTTGACCTTTTTGACCTTGACGACTTTTCCAAGTTTATATCCCCGATAAATTCAACAAAAATCCCATTCATTCCTTATAATTCCAGCATTTGAAATAAATTCATCAAGAAAATGTGTTTATTTTCCGTTTTCTTAAGAATTATTTTAACTGCACCTGACGGCTACGGAAAGTAGTTTGGCATGGAGTTTACTGGGATATAAATTTTGGACGGAAACTTGCAACGGACCAATCAAATGTTAGGGAATTGTGTAAATATTTTTGTGATGGAATTATATAGAAATAAATACATTAGAATACTACCGGTAATGTTTATTGAATTATTCAGACTTTATTTTATCAAAATAGATGAAAGAATTTGAATGTTATTGCGAAATATAATCGCCGAGCTGAAATCACAAATATTCAGTAGTGACTGCGATCACTTCGGATCAGACCGAACCAGCTGATGGAATAATGATTTATTAACTCGGTGTTCGGTATATACCAGTATCGTCACGCGTCAAGAAAATTGGAATTGGGTGAAACAAAAAAATGCATGCATATTCTGTACACAACAAAAACAATTATTTGTTTTAAATGAGTGAAATACGCAGATGTTTTCCCATGTGCTAAGCGACCAGTCCTGTTGTTCCCATGTGCTAAGCGACGATGAGCCAATTCCCTTAAGTAATCACTAAGGAAACAAGTGAATCGGAACGAGGTTTCAGGTCAATAATCATAAACAATGCACCATTCACACTTTGACAGTGACAGGGGATTTGTTTCCTTTGTTTGTCACACGCTTGAGGCTAATTTCACCTGGAGAAAATGGCATCCTGTCAATTAATTGTTGTTTAGTACAAACGACCATTTCTGTTGCTTGCAAAATATGTGGCCGGTGGTCGCGTTATGGGAAATTTGTTTAATACACTGTCATTATATAGGCCAAATGGTCGGGGGAATTAAAAGTGGTCGCATAAAAAAAAAGATACATCATACTTGTGGACAAATGCCACACATCCGTGCTGCCCTTAATATGACCTTGACCTTTTGACCTTCACAACTTTGAACTTGTTCACACATTAAGAAGTTTGCCAGAGTTTCTCAATTCTGTCATAACTTCTATATCCCTTGAAGGATTACATAAATATTTAAGCACAGCATACTTGTGGACAAATGCCACACATCCATGCTGCCCTTAATATGACCTTGAGCTTTTGACCTTTACTACAATTGTGCTTATGAATACTTATCACTTTTGGTTAATTAACTTTGCCACAGTTTCTCCAATCTGCCACCGGGGGCATTTGTGTGGTGACGGGCCACATTTTCTTGTTATGCCTCCTATGTGATAGCAAGAGTGGCATTTTGCATCCGTGTACATTTACATCAAAAGGCAAACAGTTTGTAAGAGTCAATATTACTTGAAAGATTGCTTTAATATTTGGACAGTTCTTTCACCTGAACATGTGTGACGCAGCACCAATGACATGCGATACTGACAATTCTCAAGCGCTGTCGCACTATGATTTTGCCAAGGAATAAACAAATATGAACACACAGCAGACTATCATTTTCAGTTCCTGTATTAACGGTTAATGGAAAATTATTTAATGGCAAGTAATTTGTGGTGTAACATCACACATACATTTTACCATCATATAGAAAGTTCAGCAAATTTGCACTGTCATTTCCAGCCTTCGTCCAGTATTCCCGCGACTTTTCCAAGTTTATACCCCGATAAATTCCACAAAAAGGCCATTCATTCCTATAATAAACAGACCATAAATATAGCATATTTTTCTTATTTTCCATGAAAACACATCTTCGTATTTCATTAGAATTGTATCCAAGGAGACAATTCTAATGAAATGCCAAGACATGTTTTCATTTTGAAACAAACTATTCAATAATTGCTGTCTGTTGGTGTGTAAACAGTAGTGCGATTTTATTTTACCCAATTCAAATTTTAGAAATACCCAATGGATTCAGAAATGATGTAGTGACAATACTCAATTACTAATTCCTTATCTAGAGCGCTGTGATGATTCCATTTTCATTATTTCTCGCCAAAATTATATGCTATTACCCGGTACTACTCATTTAAACTTTGTAGGTTAAATTCCGAAATCCAAAGGTCAAAACTGCTGATGAAGACTAATGTTTGAGTGCAAAAAGCAATTTTACTATCTTTTGCAATACTTTGCTGCAAATATCAAGAAACAAAAGCATATTTATAAGTAAAAATGCAGCAAAAGGTCACTATTGAGAAACCAGGTGACGGAAATCCAAAATGAGTGAAATATGCATCACAACTATGACAACTTCCAAAGACATTTTCGGCAATTTTTGCTATCAAAATTGAAGGAATCGGTGCATAAATGGGGAATAACTCCCTTTGTTTGAATGTGTGGTTGAAAGAAGGGGGATAACTCCTGCTATGAGACTGAAATAAGGGGGATAACTCCTAGCAGGAGTCATTCCCCTTCTTTCACTCTCGGCTTCCATGTCATTATAGACAGAACTAGAAGCTGTAATTACATCTACATGTAGTTAACTTGTACTAACACAGGGGCGGATCCAGCATTTGGGGAATGGGGGGTTGTCTAGTCGCGAAGGTAACTCTTGCAATCTACTCCCATACTGTCCGTAGCTAGCTCCGTGGCTGAACGGGGGGGTTGCAACCCTGGAAACCGCTCCCCCTCCAGATCCGCCCCTGTACCAGATTGTGACACCTGATTACAGTGTTCATATCTCTCACTTGGGAATTGTGTCACTAAGAAGCACAATGTCTGTATGCCAACTATTGATTGGGGACTCGTTGGGTGCAAATGTGTCAAAATGGTGTCTGCTTATCCAGTAAGTTCATAACATGCTCACGATGCTGCTGTTTGTATCAAGCTTATCGCTTTCAACCTTACATACCATAAGCCAACAGTTGCAAACACTGTATATCAAGCTGAGGTGGCTCATTACAAGACCTAATGTAAATACCTGAGTGGTAATCAGGGTGGGGTCAGATACAAAGAAGCTTTTGGTCACAACATGAAGAAGGATGGGTTTTGGCCTAGGGGTTAGAACACTTCCAATCTGGAAGTTGTGGGTTGAAATCTCGCCTTAGGCATCAAAAATACTTTCATAATATTTCCATCCCACTGGTCTGTCAGATGAGACTTTAAACTGTGGTCCCGTCTCTATATGACCTTAGCTGTTGCTGGGACGTTCAACCCATTCATAATTGGTTGGCTGAGCAAGAGGCATGTTCAGGCTTATCATGACCCACTTTGTGCTGTTTTTCATGTGAAACATCACTTATCCCATTACATGCAGTATACACCTTTATAAATATTTATGCCCCCGCCACCGAATGGTGAGGGGGGCATATAGTGTTACCGGCGTTACGTAACGTACGTACGTCCCGAAACCTTAACGCTCGGGTAAATGGCTTATAATTTCTGTTTCCTTGCTCGGATCTGCTTGACATTTCACACACGCATTGCTCCAATGGTCCTCTGCCACCCTGTGACAAATCCACATTCGTGCCGCCCCCGCTAAGCCCAGGGTCAAGGTCACAGACTTGGTGCGTTCGAAACCTTAACGCTGGGTAAATGTCTTATAATTTCTGTTTTCTTGCTCGGATCTGCTTCACATTTCACACACGCATTGCTCCAATGGTCCTCTGCCACCCTGTGACAAATCCACATTCGTGCCGCCCCCGCTAAGCCCAGGGTCAAGGTCACAGACTTGGTGCGTTCGAAACCTTAACGCTGGGTAAATGCCTTATAATTTCTGTTTCCTTGCTCGGATCTGCTTCACATTTCACACACGCACTGCTGCCATGGTCCTCTGCCACCCTGTGACAAATCCACATTTGTCCCGACCCGCCAAGCCCAGGGTCAAGGTTAAAGACTTGGTGCGTTTGAAACCTTAACGCTCGGGTAAATGGCTTATAATTTCTGTTTCCTTGCTCGGATCTGCTTCACATTTCACACACGCATTGCTACACTGGTCCTCTGCCACCCTGTGACAAATCCACATTCAAATATGCCTTGTTTTCTTTGGCTGCCAGCAGGGGCATTCATGTGCCGACAGGCCACAATTCTAGTTTATTTTTATTTTTGTTATTTCTCAATGAAAGTATATGCTGCGACCACTCATTTGAACCGTCTCTTTGAGACGGTTCAAGTGGTGGTTGCGACATATACTTCGGAGCGCAGAGAAGGAAAATATTTAGGATTTTCCGCAAACATATGGCATATCTCAGCATGAAATTGGTTAAACATCAGTTTTGTGGAGGCTACTGCAATTAAGCAGAACTTTTGATATCGAGAGCATTCGATGTTGAACACCAGTCCTCTTCTAATTTCCTGTATAGAACATGTACTATTTGTGGCTGTGACTGGAGACATCTGTTTTATGGCATTTCTGGTGAGCCTTGCTCCTGAACTGGGGACGTGATGGGATAAATGGGGCTTATGGTATTTGTGGCCATTCTGAACTGTGGATGTGACTGAAGAAATTGGGCTTGTGACATTTCTGGTGAGCCTAGCTCCTGAAGTGTGGCTGTGACTGAAGAAATTTGGTAGATGACATTTCTGGTGGGCCTAGCTCCTGAAGTGTGGCTGTGACTGAAGAAATTGGGCTTATGACATTTATGGGGGGCCTAGCTCCTGAAGTGTGGCTGTGGCTGAAGAAATTGGGCTTATGACATTTATGGTGGGCCTAGCTCCTGAAGTGTGGCTGTGACTGAAGAAATTGGGCTTATGACATTTATGGTGTGCCTAGCTCCTGAAGTGCGGCTGTGACTGAAGAAATTGGGCTTATGACATTTATGGTGTGCCTAGCTCCTGAAGTGCGGCTGTGACTGAAGAAATTGGGCTTATGACATTTCTGGTGTGCCTAGCTCCTGAAGTGCGGCTGTGACTGAAGAAATTGGCCTTATGACATTTATGGTGTGCCTAGCTCCTGAAGTGCGGCTGTGACTGAAGAAATTGGGCTTATGACATTTCTGGTGGGCCTAGCTCCTGAAGTGCGGCTGTGACTGAAGAAATTGGGCTTATGACATTTATGGTGTGCCTAGCTCCTGAAGTGCGGCTGTGACTGAAGAAATTGGGCGGGTTATGACATTTATGGTGTGCCTAGCTCCTGAAGTGCGGCTGTGACTGAAGAAATTGGGCTTATGACATTTCTGGTGGGCCTAGCTCCTGAAGTGCGGCTGTGACTGAAGAAATTGGGCTTTATGGCATTTCTGGTGAGCCTACAGTACACATTTTTTTGTGTGGTCTTTTGTCACTGTGTCACCGCGGACAAAACATATTTACAGTGGTCGATCACCGCGGGCATTGCCTGCCTGTCCCCCGCGATCGCTGTTTCAGACAGTGGGGTCGCTGTGTATGTGTGCATTCGCGTTTTGATTAGGATGTTCACATGTTTTGACATGTGACGTGCCATATATATTTCAATAAACGGGAACAATAAAATATGCAAATTCTGAGATTATATATCTTGTTTTCTGTATTTTTCGTATACGACGGCGATATATTAATATACAAATGCAAACAATGTAGACATTTTAAAATATTTGTTCATAAAATAGTATACCTCTACAGATAGATATTTTAAATATTTCACGCAATTTTCTGTTTCTGAAATGTTCCTAATGTACAGGTATGGTTAGAAAAATAGTGAAAAGTAACTGAACGGGGAATTATGTTCATATCTGTACACTGTATAAATTGGGTTTAATCATATCTCATTAACTTCAAGAAAGCAAGAGGTGAAAACTAATTGTAAATTAGTGAATTGATTTTATTGGTATTTTTCGCCTTGAGTATTTTTGCGTAGGTATTACTTGTTTATACTTAGTTGACGTTCAAATAAATAATTAACTGACCGCGGTCATGCCGATGCTGGTAATATTTTAAATATTTCCATTATTTAATTGACCATTACTTGTGTGATTAAGTGAATACACGTTTAGAGTGATTATGAAATAATTATGATGATTACACCTGTACAGTGACGGCTTTTATTTTGTTTAATGGTGTTTGTAATCAACTACCCATTAATTATACCCCCACAAACAAAGTTTGAGGGGGTATATAGGAGTCAGCTTGTCGGTCGGTCTGTTGGAAATTCCCTTCCACTCTATATCTTCTACACCCATGCATGGATTATCAAATGGCTTGGCACACATGTTTCTCATGATGAGAAGGTGTGTCGCGATCAATAACCACGCACCTACGTCCAAGGTCAAGGTCACAGTTGAAGGTCAAAGGTTAAACCTATCGAAATTTCCTTCCACTCTATATCTTCTACACCGATGCATGGATTATCAAATGGTTTGGCACAAATGTTTCTCATGATGAGAAGGTGTGTCGCGATCAATAACCACGTACCTACATCCAAGGTCAAGGTCACATTTGAAGGTCAAAGGTCAAACCTATTGAAATTCCCTTCCGCTCTATATCTTCTACACCGATGCATGGATTATCAAATGGTTTGGCACAAATGTTTCTCATGATGAGAAGGTGTGTCGCGATCAATAACCACGTACCTACATCCAAGGTCAAGGTCACATTTGAAGGTCAAAGGTCAAACCTATTGAAATTCCCTTCCGCTCTATATCTTCTACACCGATGCATGGATTATCAAATGGCTTGGCACAAATGTTTCTCATGATGAGAAGGTGTGTCGCGATCAATAACCATGCACCTACATCCAAGGTCAAGGTCACAGTTGAAGGTCAAAGGTCAAACCTATCGAAATTCCCTTCCGCTCTATATCTTCTACATCGATGCATGGATTATCACACTATGCCCAGGGTCAAGGTCACAGACTTGATGCGTTTGAAACCTTAACGCTCGACTAAATGGCTTATAATCAAAAATGCCTCGTTTTCTTTGGCTGCCAGTGGGGGTATTCGTGTGCCGACAGGCCACATTTCTAGTTATTTCAAACACACGTAACATCATTGACATAATTAATCAGCCACTACATGTACATGTACTTGCATATTTATGAACAAAATTATATTATTTCTCATATATGCATTGTATATACATGTACTTACGATACAAAAGGTGACATGAAAAATAACATGCGATACCGTACATTGGTAGGAAAATCTTGCCTGCATATTTACCTGTAGCGCATGCAGACGTCCCGTGATACACGGTGACCATCACAGGGAATCACCGCAAATCACTCTTAGGGCCTCGCTGGTTTCAGTCAACGGTGAACATTTTCAAACGGTCGCGGTGACGATCACCGCGAATAATCATCACCGCGAATTACAGTGACATGTCCGTGCTGAGGAAGATCGCGGGGATGGGTGGGTTGCGCACGCAAAAAAATATATGTACTGTAGTTCCTGAAGTGTGGCTGTGACTGAAGAAATTGGGCTTATGGCATTTCTGGTGATCCTTGCTCCTGAAGTGTGGCTGTGATGGGGTTTAGGGTATTTGTTGTCAGTCTACCTACTGATTAGCTACAATAATTCACCTCCGATATGTTATCTCGTGAGAGGTATGGAATGGGGTAGCAATTTTGTTTCTACCTCCTGATATGTGACTATGACCGGGCCTTATGGGGCTTATAACATTTGAGATCAGTGTATCGCCTAAACTGTGACCTGTGACTGGAGAAATGGGGCTTACTCGCTGGTTTCAGTCAACGTGAACATTTTCATCGGTCGCGATGACGATCACCGCGAATAATCATCACCGCGAATTACAGTGACATGTCCGTGCTGAGGAAGATCGCGGGGATGGGTGGGTTGCGCACGCAAAAAAATATATGTACTGTAGTTCCTGAAGTGTGGCTGTGACTGAAGAAATTGGGCTTATGGCATTTCTGGTGATCCTTGCTCCTGAAGTGTGGCTGTGATGGGGTTTAGGGCATTTGTTGATGACTGTGTTTCATTAAAATGTTAACGGACATTAAAGGTACATGACCTCTCAGTAGGCACAAACTGTTCTTTATACAAGTGTATAATTGTGTCACTATTTCACCAGTTCTAAAAATTACGAGTGCCTGCTATACAGATATATCTCTGCAGTCCTAAGTCACATTGACTTGAAACTTCATATACTTATTAATCATCATCCATATATTCATGCTGTATCCCACTCATGCGGCCCCTGTGCCCCAAGGTCAAGGTAAAATGACTTAGAAGTTTGTGTTAAATTTTTGTTATAATTTGCGCTGGAGTTTTCAGATGCTTGAAACTTCATTTGATTATTGGTCATCATCCATATATTCATTCTGTGTCCCACTCATGCAGCCCCTGTGCCCCAAGGTCAAGGTCAAATGACCTAGAAGTTTGCCTATTATAAAATCTGCATTAAAGTTTTTACATCCATTATATCTCCACAATTGTTACTCCAATATTTACTTCAAACTTCCAATACTTCACTTCATCAATCATTTTCATTCTATAGCCTGCCGATGTGATCCACATGCCCAGGTCAAATTACTTTGAAATTTGTGTTAAAGTTTTTACATACCTTATATCTCCACAACACTTACTCCGATTTTACAAATCAATACACTCTGAGACCATCAAATGCCTCGGCGGGCTCCACATGCGGGCTGCAGCCATCTGGTTCATGCTATAGGCCACCCATGGGCCAGCATGCCCAAGGTCAAGGTCATATTACTTAGAAAATTCCATTAAGGCTGTGGCAGTTTTCAGGTTTGTACTTATTGTCTGATTGACTTACGACATCATATTCTTGTTTATCTCCATCCATAGTTTTATTCCATAGCCCACCTACATGTATGCATTCTTCATGCCCAAGGTCAATGTCAAATGACTGTGAATTGCATTTTGACATTTTAAAATACTTCTTATCTCTGAACCCCTAATCAACTTGGCTTGAAGCCTGACATACGTTTTATCATCATCCACATTTTCATTATTTTGCCCACCTATGCACCCCATATGCCAAAGGATATGTCAAATACCCAGTTAATAATTTTTGTCTTACCTCTGACCTGTAGCCGATTTCATCAACATTGCAAAGTATACTTATCTAGCAAAGTATACTTTGAGGGAGTAATCATTTATTTTTCCCGAAATGCATTATTTCATATAGAACTGCATATATTTGATGATTAAAAAGTAAGCAGAATTATTATACTGAATTTATTACATTATCACAGCCATTTTGGCTGTGATAATGTAATAAATTCAGTATAATAAAAATTAATAAAATTTATCCTTAATTTGAAAATTTCTTCCTCAAATATACTTTGCTAGATAAGTATACTTTGCAATGTTGGTGAAATAGGCTACTGGATATATGCCCATTTTTTACGCCCCAGTGCTGAATGGTACCGGGTGCATATATCTGTAATTAAACCTGTCCTTCTGTACATCCATACATACGTATGTTTGAACTTGTTTCAGTGCAATACATTGAATAATAGTTTGCCGTTCTTCACCATATTTCACAGGTGAATTGCTATCAATCAGAAGACGACACCTATTTAAAGTTGGTTCATTGTACCAAGTTCAATGTCACATGTACTAAAATAAATTGGTGTCTCTCACTTTGCTTGTTTTCACACGATAACTGAGCTACTATTAGCTCGACAAGACTCCACGTGTACATTGATATATATACATATATTGTGGGAAGACCTCTATTGAAAATGGAGTGTGTAGGCCCAAGTTCAATGTCACCAGGGCTAAAAATATTAATAGGCATTTAGTGAAAGCATCCATGTGCCGATGGGTCACATTTCTAGTTTATTCTGAAAGCTAACGCATGTTTTGCAATCAAACACATGTGTATGAAAGCTGCCATGGGGGGTATCATCTGTCGTAATACAGCTATTCTACGAGCATCTAACAAGCAATATAGATCGTTTTTGGGCTACAAGAGTGTGCTATATATACGTTCAGGAGCTACACAGATCACAAGTCCTATAAGCCCCATTTCTCTAGTCACAGCCACATGTGTCCTGTGTTGACAAACAGAAGATGATTGCCTGATGTTCCTGGAAACAGTTGATCTCCACCCAGATAACGATAGTGTTGAACAAGTGGTAATTTAGGGTGACACCCAGACACTGATATGTTACTGTCTGCAGTTGGAGATTTATTCACTTACCCTCCATTAGCCTTTTCACTGCTAAGTAATTGGATTTGGAATGGATTTTGATATGTTAATTTTGCAACCAATCACAAAATGATTTTCAGACTAGTCCATTTATGAAAAGGACTGTATATGAAAACTACTTGCAAAATGTGAAGATCCTGATGAGACGGCTCGTCACGAGCCGTCTCATCTGGATCTACATTTTTTGCATATACCACTATATAAGCCTGTTAAAAGGACTAGCCCATTGGATTTGGAACACAGTTTTACCCATGTGAAGATTTTGAAATACCGTATTCATCCTAATAGACGAACATGCCCTATTATACGTGCCCTCGCTAATTTTCAGAAGTTTACCATCTTGTCGGGCCAAAATGTTCAATTCTGGCCGAAGTGTCGAGGGATGCAGTTCCATTGGGCCGAATTGTCGTAGTACGGATACGTATGGTGAAACATATCTTCCCAAGTATTATCTGGGACACAGTACTGGGTCTCAGGTATTATTAGCCTGCAATCCATTTCATTGCAATTTTAGCAAATGTTTTATGTCAAAAATGTGCAATTTGCCACAAATGGTTACCATTTGAAACATTTCAATGACACATTAGTCAAGTAATCTTGTGGAAATGAGCACAGCGAGAATAAAAATCTATTTTTAGCACAGGTAACCTTGAACTGCGTGCAACAAACCCCACTTTCGACAGGTGTGTCTTCCCTGATCGATATCAATGCACATGTTAAGTACACTGAAATTCAGGCAAAGATTACCGTATTTACCCTATGTATTGGGACAGTAAAAAATAAATAAAATTCTACGTGTCCCCCAATACATAATATAAAATAAATTAATTATTTTTTTTGGTGTCCCAATTATTAATATTGACAGTTTGTATCCTCGAAATTTCGGTTAGTACACGGTTGTGCCTTGGCTCCCGAATTGTTTGCCTATTTGTATATCAAAATCGTGTTAAATTTGTAACACGACTATTGTCAGAAATCGTATTAAATTTGCGATTTTTTCCCAAATTAGACCCAAAATGGACGATTTTTTTTTTATTTTAATATGGACGCATAGCCTCCTTTTATCTCACCGATGTGAATGTGCAGCTGATCACGTTTGCACATTTCGTAAATTAATCCGAGCAAACTGGGAATAACATCAATTATTGGTCCCAGTAACAAAGCAGTGCTAATTGTTATGTGCTCGATTGAATATTTCCGGCATGCGTTCGCGCTCACCATTGGTGGAATATTAATTAGGTGTAAAAGGCTGACCAATCGGAGATCGCGTATCAGTGGCGCAGATTAACTCGACCCAGATTAACTAAATGTTACAGCACTGCCCACGCCCCCCGGCGCATGTACACAGCTGGCCTTGTTTCGCTACATCATAATTCAGCCAGTGCATGAGATAATCAACTTTATTATATAACCGAGATTTTCGCCAAGAATGATTTGACTTTTTTCTACAAATATATCGGAAAGTTGATAAAATTTTCAGAGCAAATGCGTAATAATTACTAATTTAATATTCGTCAACATTCGATATCGTTTACAGAAAATGTACGGTACACTATTATCAGATTCATCTTCGTCGAAAATCTCACGTGATAAGCCTGATTATCTCATGAACTGGCGCAAAATTATAACACGTCGGGCAAAACATGTCTATACAGGTCGTGGTGTTGAAAGGGTTAAAACTCTGTGCCTACTCAAACCCACAGGTGGAATAGTCGGGACGTGTGACGCAAAGAAAATGACCATTACAAAAAATATCCATTACCCCACCCACTTGATCTCGTTCTATTATTAACGTCATGTACAGTACGATACCAGGTGGGTGGGATAATGGGATTTTTTTAATAGGCATTGATTTTGGTGTTATAGGTCCGAGTCTTCCACCTGTGCTCACCATATGAGTAAACACAGTTTGCAACGCACGAGCTCGTCACGTGACGTTGCAGCTGATGGAACAGGATATCGGTCATTGAGTCATTGCGTCATCTAATGATGATGGCTACACGGTTTACTACACTTTTTTCTACACGCGTTTACAATAATGGATTGCACGGACCTGCGTAGATCTACATTCTACATGAACATGATGAATAAATAAATAAAACATGACGTTAACAATTCTTAGATTCAATATATGTATTACATGCGAAGATAACATTGAAAACCTATGGCATATTATAGCATTGGCGACGTCGTTCATTCGCAGTCACAGTGTACAGTGTACATGTATTTTTTTGTTGACATTATGATGCGTCTTGGGCGAGAACGGATATAGCACGGTTCGGATAAGCAACACGGAAGGTTTGTATGTCGCCGGACTTCCGTGTACGTCCGGATCGCACTGTACTATACTTTCGGATACTGGATACTCGTGAATATTGATGAGAGGGCGGGGCGATGTATCGGGAGTATTTCCGTGTGAATCGAAATAATTTTCGCAAATAAATCACATTCCGGCATTGACAGGCGGCATTGTCGATGTATACGGTTTATTGGTAATCTATTTAATCAACAGAGCTCAGATTTACCGTCAGCACTGTGTTATATTAGTTAATCAGCGACGGCCTCTGTTTATAGCGACACGTGTCAATAGTCGGCATGACCAGTAGCCGGTGAAAAAAAAATTAAAAAAAATTGGAGTGGCGATTTTTTTATTTTCCCCAGCGGAATCCCCGACTGTGTTTAAAAGTATTTAAAAAAAAGAGACGTCCCAATACTTAAGGTGCAGAAATTATTGATTTTTTTTTAAAATTGTGATGTGTCCCAAAACTTGTTTCCTAAAAAATAATTATTTCTCCCCAAAACGGGGGTGTCCCAATATAAAGGGTGTCCCAATACATAGGGTAAATACGGTACTCAAGTTTAATATCGTGTGAAAATGAGTATGTACTATATCTATTTTTAGCCCTGGTGACCTTTAACTTGGGCCAACGCACTACATTTCAATAGGTGTCTTTACACTATCAATGCACATGTGAAGGAATGTCGAGCTTGGACTTACAGTAGTCAAATTATCATGCGGAAACTCAAAATGAGAAACAAAACTAACTATTTTTTACTCGGTAACCATTTACTATCGAATACGTGACTTCCCTATCCATATAAATGCACCTGTGAAGTATGGTAG
>CM055272.1:5277700-5437872 GCA_029237695.1 Conchocele bisecta
TGTCCACCATGACTGTAACTGCATTGAGACGCTGAAACAGACAGTCTGGTACTGTCCACCATGACTGTAACTGCATTGAGACGCTGAAACAGACAGTCTGGTACTGTCCACCATGACTGTAACTGCATTGAGACTCTGAAACAGACAGTCTGGTACTGTCCACCATGACTGTAACTGCATTGAGACACTGAAACAGACAGTCTGGTACTGTCCACCATGACTGTAACTGCATTGAGACGCTGAAACAGACAGTCTGGTAACTGTCCACCATGAACGTAACTGCATTGGACACTGACAACAGACAGTCTGGTACTGTCCACCCATTACTGAACAGCATTTGAGGCCTCGAAAACATACAGTCTGTACTGTCCACCATGACTGAACTGCATTGAGACTCTGAAACATACAGTCGGTACTGTCCACCATACTGTAACTGCATAGAGACACTGAAACAGACAGTCTGGTACTGTCTGTTCCAGCCTAGAAGAACTGGTAACTGCATTGAGACCTGAAACTGACAGTCAGGTACTGTCACACCATGACTGAAACTGCATTGAACGCTGAAACAGACAGTCTGTACTGTCCACCATGAGCTGTAACAGCATTGAGACTCGAAACAGACAGTCTGTACGTGTCCACCAAGACTGTAACTGCATTTGAGACCCCTGAAACAACAGGTCTGGTACTGTCCAACCTGACTGTAACTGCATTGAGACCGCTGAAACTACAGTCTGGTACTGTCCACCCATGACTGTAACTCATTGAGACGCTGAACAGACAGTCCTGTTACTGTCCACCATGACTGTAACTGCAATGGAGGACCTGAAACAGACAATCTGGTACTGTGCCTACCATGACTGTAAACTGCATTGAGAACGCTGACAAACAGACAGTTCAGGTACTGTCCAACCATGACTGTAAACTGCATTGAACACGGAAACATACAGTCAGGTACTGTCCCACCATGACCTGTAACTGCCCATTGAGACTCTGAAACAAGACAGTCTTGAACTAGACCACCATGAACTGGTCACAGCATTGTTAGACGCAGAAACAGACAGTCCCTGGTTAACTGTCCCCACCAAGACTGTAACAGCATTTAGGACGCCTGAAACAGACAGTCTGGACTGTTCCACCATGACTGTAACCTTGCATTGGAGACACTGAAACAGACAGTCCTTGGAAACTGTCCCAACCATGAACTTGTTTAACTGCCCATGAGAACTTCTTAAACAGACAAGTCTGGTACTGTCCACCATGAATGTAACTCATTGAGACCTGGAAACAGACAGTCTGGTACTGTCCACCAAGAACTGTAACTACTGGTTCCAATGTGAAAGCCGAGAAAGCCAACAGTCAGGTACAGCCAACCATGCCTGTAACTGCCAATTGAGACGCTTGAAAACAGACAGTCTGGTACAGTCCAACCATGGACTGTAACCTGCATTGAAACGCAGAAACAGACAGTCCTGGTACTGTACCCCACCAATGACTGTTAACTGCCATTGAAGACACTTGAAACAGACAGTCCTGGTACTGTCCACCAGCTGTAACTGGCAATTGAGACACTGAAACAGACAGTCTGGTTACTGTCCACCATGACTGTAAATGCATTGAGACACTGAAACAGACAGTCTTGTTACTGTCCACCATGACTGTAACTTGCAATTGAGCCCTGAAACAGACATTCTGGTAACTGTCCACCATGACTGTAACTGCCATTAGAGACACAGAAAAAGACATCGGGTACCGTCCACCATGACCTTTAACTGGGGGGGCATTGAGACCCTCAAAACAGACAGTCTGGTTACTGTCCACCCATACTTAACTGCATTGAGACCGCTTGAAACCAACCAAGACTTGTAACTGTTCCAAAACCGAATGGACTGTTAAAACTGCATTGAGACACTGAAAATACAAACAACAAGTCCCTGGTACTGTCCACCAAAAATGAACTGTAACTGCATTGAGACACTGGAACACAACAGACTGGTACTGTCCACCTGACTGTAACTGGCATTGAGACACTGAAACAGACATCCCTGGTAATTTGTCCCACCATGACAGTAACTGCATTGAAGACGCTGAAACAGACAGTTGGTACTGTCCAACCATGACTGTAACTGCATTGAGGACACTGAAAACAGACAGTCTGGTACTGCCCAACCCATGAACCTGGAACTGCATGAAGAACGGCTGAAACAGACAGTCTGGTAACGTTCCACCATGAACTGTAACTGCTTTGAGACCGCTGAAAACAGACATTCTGGTACAGTCCACCATGACTGTAAATGATTGAGACAACAGAAACCGACAGTTCGGTACTGTCCCACCAGACTGTAACAGCAAATGACACTCTGAAACCAGACCAGTCTGGTAACGTCCCAACCACCATGACTGTAACATGCATGAGACGCTGTGACAGACCAGTGTAAACGTCACATGGACTGTAATTGCATGAGGACGCCCCCCTGAAACAGTCAGTCTGGTACTGTCAACATTGACTGTACTGCATGAGACACTGAAACAGACAGGTCTGTACTGTCACATGACTGGTACCTGCAAATTGAGACGCTGACAGTCAGTCTTGTACTGTCACATGGACTGTACCTGAAATTGAGACTGAAACAGACAGTGGTACTGTCAACTGCATTGAGACGCTTGAAACAGACAGTTTTGGTCTGTCAAATCGGACCTGCAACATTGAGACGCGATGACCGACCAGTATGTACTGTACTGCTGATTGAGCCACTGAAACAGACAGTCTGGTACTGTCACTGAGAACTTTGTAAACAGACAGTCTGGTACTGCAATCATGACCTGTTACTGCCATGAGACGCTGACAGACCAGTCTTGTACTGGTCCCACCAATGACTGTATCTGGCTGAGACAACTGACAGAAACAGTCTGGTATGTCCACCATGACTGTAACTGCATTGAGACGCACCGAGGCACATGCCTGAATGTTTATACGCTGCAAGTCTGATTGACTTGAAACTTCATATTCTTATTTATCACCATCCATATTTGTGTTCTATAGCTATCACTAAACTTAGTATGACTAAATTGTTCCTCAGTGCAAGATTAGGATCGTTTAATTGATGGATTTACGTTTATTAAACATAACTGTTTTAATGTGAAATTTCTCTTACAAACACTTTAGTCATACAAAGTTTAATGAAACGTCGGCTGTTACACCCATTCACTTTCCTTCTGTAGCTCACCCATGCGGTCTACATGGCACGGTCAAATGACTCAAATGGAGATGATTCACATATACTGCCAAAACATGTTTAAGGAAAATTAAATATTAAGGGTTATTGCGAGCTACGGTATACATCATGCATGTATGGAATATTTTCAGGTACGTGTGTTGAATATCTACTACAACAACAGGACTGTACAAGCCGTTGTTGAGCTGAAAAACAAGTAAGTAAAACTCTCGGTTAATTATTAACCTCTTATATTTTGAAGATACAGACAATTTCGCACATATTTTATTTATCTCGTATTGGAAGTATATATTGTGACCACCATTTGAACCATCTCACTGAGACAGTTCAAATGAGTGGTCACAACATATATTTTCATTGAGAAATAAGAAAAAGAGAAAATAAAATATTTTATAATTTACATGCGGCTAAAAGTATTCTGATTGTAATGGGTTAATACTGATAGATTGTAATGGGTTAATACTGATAGATTGTAATGGGTTAATACTGATAGATTGTAATGGGTTAATACTGATAGATTGTAATGGGTTAATACTGATAGATTGTAATGGGTTAATACTGATAGATACGGCCAGAAAGGTGTGTGCTCTTCACTTACGAACAGTGTTTGCTGTAAAGTACATGTAATGCCAAATTGTGTTTGAATGTTTGATTGTGTTATTGCTAGTATGATATTTACATGAACATTGTTGCTGTAAATCAATTTCAGACCTGGGCTGTGGCATAAAGCGAGGAAGATGACGCTGACCGCCGGTCAAACTGACGTTAAGGTAAGTACAGGTGTCATCTGTAGTTAAGGTAAGTACGGGTGTCATCTGTAGTTAAGGTAAGTACGGGTGTCATCTTGGTAATGTTAAGTTAAGGGGTGTCATCTGTAGTTAAGGTAAGTACGGGTGTCATCTGGTAAGTTAAGGTACGTACAAGAGGGCTGTCATCTGTAGTTAAGGTAAGTACGGGTGTCATCTTTAAGGTAAGTGTACGGTGTCATCTGTAGTTAAGGTAAGTACGGGTGTCATCTGTAGTTAAGGTAAGTACGGGTGTCATCTGTAGTTAAGGTAAGTACGGGTGTCATCTGTAGTTAAGGTAAGTACGGGTGTCATCTGTAGAGAAAAGTAATGTGTCATCTGTAGTTAATAAGTAGTCACGTTAAGTACGGGTGTCATCTGTAGTTAAAGCTAGAGTCCCACATGCCAGGTTCAAATAAAAATGGTGGCGGTTCCAGGCGCAGTCGAAGATGAACATTTTTGGAAATCACATATGGATTGGTAATGACCTAAGAAAAGTTAGATTTTGAAATTCGGTCCAGAAATTGCCAAGTTATTAAGAAATTTTTACTTGTTTATGTCGGGATGACGTCAGCTAATATTTGTAACGTCATGATGTCATGCCATTTGGCGCCATATTTCTATGACGATAAACATACAGTAATGCACTTATAAAACTAAATTCTGGAGAAATATAAAGAATCTGCAGTATGACAAATACGTTAATGTGATTCTACAAAGTCAATATGGTGTCGTATTGCCCGTCTGAGGCTATATTCCCCCCTCGCCTGCGCCTCGGGTGAATATAGATTCAGATGGGCAATATGACACTATATTGACTGTGTAAAATCACAATAACTTATAGTATATCAAACGTAAATTTCCACACTGATATCAACGTATCAATGTTAAGGAATTACTATTTATTCTCCGTATTTATGTTTTGATGTGCAATGATCGTACTGCATAATCTGTTGATAAAATTATTTTTTCAGGTGTCGCATTTAATTTGTATAAATAATTTAAAAATGTTCTGCCTCATTTGCATATCAAATTGGCCTGATACCACTGCATCAGTAAAATGAAGATTACTAAATGATTATATCTGTATTGTCGGCACTCGTAATTTTTAAAACTGGTGGCATATTTACACAATTATACACTTATTTCATTCTGTAAAGAACATTTTATGCCTAATACATGGGACCCCACCTTTAATATACTTGAATATAGACTTGTGATTTCTGCAATGCCGGCTGCTATCTACTGCTTATATAGCAATTTCATGGCTTTGATTGCGTAGAAAATTGATATAGAAATATTAGTTGCTTCTAATAACCATTATTTTGTAATCAGGCTACATGAGTGTGTTTGATCTGGAGCTACACCGGTCACAAATCCCATAAGCCCCATTTCTCTAGTCATACCCACAAATAAGGAATTTTAAATTGTCTAGAAACTTAGCTACCCACATGTAATGGCGGGATACATGCAACATCTAATTCGGATATGGATCCAGTTGTTATGCCCCATATTCGATAGCAAGGGGGGCATGTTGCGTTGCTCTTGAGGTTCCGTACATACGTCCCGCCGTCCGTCCGTCTGTCCATCCGTCCGTCCATATGTACGTCCGTCAGTATACATTTACATCAAAAAGTCAAAAGAAATAATACTTGAAGGATTGCTTTAATATTTGCACAGTTGATTCACCCGAATATGTGTGACGCACTCGAAAATTTTCTCCATCATGTAATCAAAAAGTTTCTTCATAAAATATCTTCAATATTACTTGAAGGATTGCTTTAATATTTGGACACTTCATTCACCTGAACATATGTGACGACATGACCTTTACCTTTGTGTTCTTCAAAATAGTGCTGAAACACTTAGCCATTTTATTACGTCAAAAAGTTTGTAAGACTTTCTCAATTAACTGAAATTTGTGTAAATTTAAAGTATTCTTTTTTTACACATAGAGTCCAGTATGCCATGGGGGCATATCCATGTTTTACAAACATAATGTCTAGTTTTATAAATATTGCTTGAATTCTATTCCAGATTGAGCACACATTCATTTTGCTATATGTATGAGCCGGGTATAATGCAATGCAGCGTATGTCATGCAGGTTGAGTTCCCGATCCCGATCGTGGCGTGTAACCTGATGATCGAGTACGCGGACTTCTACGACAACCTGCAGGCGACCTCGGAGACCCTGCAGTGCCCGCGGTGCAGCGCGTCCGTGCCCGCCAACCCCGGCGTCTGTGGCAACTGTGGCGAGAATGTCTTCCAGTGCCACAAGTGCAGGTACACATCCTAGACTGGCCTTACATGACCTTAGCTGTTGATTAAACACCATCAACAACAAACGCATCCTAGCTTAGCACACACAACACCACAGGCTTGGTGTAAGGGTTCCAATTGGCTCTCAGGCCTTGAATATTTGCGGACCAATTCGCTAAAAATTGACACACCTGGGTAGAACCAGCTGGTACAGCGGGATATACAAAATTTTGTATTTCACAAACTCCAGTGCCGGGATCATAGATCGAACCAGGGCCGCCAGTCGGAGGTCTTAACCCTTTCAACAACACAGGCCTGTATAGTGGTATTGGCAAACAGTGTAGATCCAGATGGGCCGGCTCGTTGCGAGCCGTCTCATCAGGATCTACACTTTTTGCAAGTAATTTTTTAAATGAAAAACACCCCCTTTTCATAAATGGACTGGTTTGAAAATCATTTTGTGACAAATGGATTGGTTGCAAAGTAAACATATCAAAATCCATTTCAGTTACATAGGGGTGAAAGGGTTCACACGCACAACGTTGATGGAAATTTTGTTGTCGGCTGTTTATGTTTATACGCGGGAATGGTATCTTCAGATCGAACCAAATGTCTGTGTGTTACACAGCCTATACAGCCTTTGTTATTGCCGTACTTGCTTGCGGACAGCGCGATGTAGTCGGCACTTTGGCGTACATACGTGTGTGCGGGTTATTTGTTTGTTTATTGGTGTTTAACGGCCTATCAACAGCTAAGGTCATGCAAGGCCGGGCAAACGGGTTTGATCCTGTTTTAACCTGCTGCAATGGGGGGAAAATCCCAAAATCAGAAGGGAATATTTACTGCGTCCAGGTTGGTTAAAAGTTTTTCGGTATACTGTCAAAGCCTCGGGGTGTGTTTGCCACGTTATGCTGCCGACAAACTTAATGATGTTAAATTCCTATAGGAAAATCTTTTTTTCACAATAACATCAATATTTGATGGAATTTCATAAAATCTTTTTTTTTGGGGAGGATGACTTGTTTGGTTATTGATGAAAAAGCACTTGCTTTTAAATACAGTGCGACCCCGTTAGTACACGTTTCACTATAACACGATTTCGGTTAGTACACGGTTGTGCCTTGGTTCCCGATTTTTTTTCCTATTTGTATATCAAAATCGTGTTAAATTTGTAACACGACTATTGTCAGAAATCATGTTAAATTTGCGATTCTTTCCCAAATTAGACCCAAAATGGACGATTTTTTTTTTTTATGGACGCATAGCCTCCTTTTATCTCACCAATGTGAATGTGCAGCTGATCACGTTTGCACATTTCGTAAATTAATCCGAGCAAACTGGGAATAAGATCAGTAAGACCAGTAACAAAGCAGTGCTAATTGTTATGTGCTCGATTTCATTTTTCCGGCATGCGTTCGCGCTCACCATTGGTGGAATATTAATTAGGTGTAAAGGCTGACCAATCGGAGATCGCGTATCAGTCGCGCAGATTAACTCGACCCAGATTAACTAAATGTTACAGCACTGCCCAGGCCCCCGGCGCATGTACACAAATGTGTACGTGACAACTGGCCTTGTTTCGCTACGTCATAATTGAGCCAGTGCATGAGATAATCAACTTTATTATATAACTGAGATTTTCGCCGAGAATGATTTGACTTTTTTCTGCAAATATATCGGTAAGTTGATAACATTTTCAGAGCAAATGCGTAATAATTACTAATTTAATATTCGTCAACATTCGATATCGTTTACAGAAAATGTACACTATTATCAGATTCATCTTCGTCGAAAATCTCGCGTGATAAGCCTGATTACCTCATGAACTGGCGCAATATTATAACACGTCTGGCAAAACATGTCTATACAGGTCTGTACTCAAACCCACAGGTGGAATAGTGACGTGTGACACAAAGAAAATGACCATTACAAAAATATCCATTACCCCACCCACTTGATCTCGTTCTATTATTAACGTCATGTACAGTACGATACCAGGTGGGTGGGATAATGGGATTTTTTAATAGGCATTTATTTTGGTGTCATAGGTCCGAGTCTTCCACCTGTACTCACCATATGAGTAAACACAGATTGCAACGCACGAGCTTGTCCGTGATGTTGCAGCTGATGGAACAGGATATCGGTCATTGGGTCATTGCGTCCTCATTACTACACTTTTTTCTACACGCATTTACAATAATGGATTGCACGGACCTGCGTAGATCTACATTCTACATGAACATGATGATTAAATAAAACATGACGTTAACAATTCTTGGATTCAATATATTTATTACATGCGAAGATAACAGTGAAAACTTATGGCATATTATAGGCATTGGCGACGTCGTTCATTCGCAGTCACAGTGTACAGTGTACATGTATTTTTTGTTGACATTATGATGCGTCTTGAAAACTATTTTTCTGTGTGGAGATATTCAACTAGACGTGAAAATAGTCCAGATGACGTCTGTTGACTGAAACATTAGAGTCTCCTACTTTCCTGCTCTTTGGAGGATGAAGTCGTCTGATAAACAGAATCTCAAATGAGTTTCCATTTGATATGAGATTTATGAAATTTGGCAGCAATTTCAGCATAAAGTGTGCGTGACTCGATTCATAAATCTCATATCAAATGGAAACTCGTTTGAGACCCTCTATATCTGATAAATAGAATACCAGGCTAGTGTCTTTTGATATCAATGGGGGTGGGGGACCAAATTTCAATAAATTAAAATAAGGCTCATTCTTAAATTTTGCTATAATATTGTTTTTGCATTATTATGCCACCGGGTTTCGAAGAAACGGGTGGCATATAGTGTTTGGACCGTCCGTCTGTCACACTTTCGGTTAACCAATTTGTCACAGTTTCTCAAATATGCTGCAGGTGGCATCCGCGTTCGACAGACGCATTTCTTGTTTATATAGCCTTTATACAATTTGGGCAGGTTTCATGAAACAGACTATAAAATATGACATTTGATTCACCATTTCAGGGCTATCAACTACGATGAGAAGGACCCATTCCTGTGTAATGCGTGTGGCTTCTGTAAATACGCCAAGTTTGACTTCACGATGACCGCCAAGCCCTGCTGTGCTGTTGACCCCATTGAAAATGAAGAGGACCGAAAGAAGGTAATACAAAACGTGCACTAATTTTCCAAGCATGCTTACGTTGCATTGTAACTGGTTCTATAGTGATATGTGACGGTCACTGGAGCAATGGGGCGTATGGATTTTGCGACCAGTGTAGATCTAGATCAGACTGTGCATCCGCACAGTCTGATCAGGATCTGCACTGTTCGCCATTCCATCAATCAAAACACCTGTCATGGTTGTAAAAAGCACTATAGATCATTATCAGGCTATGGGAGTGTGCTATTACACTGGTCACAAATCCCATAAATCCAATTAATCCAGTCACAGCCATATGTGGTTCCATAATCAAATGACCAGGATGTGCTGCGACTACTACTGTCTGTTTCGGATGAATTTCGAGGATATGTTTTCGCCGAGTAAACATTAATTGTTACATGACTGCCATTGTTTGACACCGCTTACAGCTGTGTTCAAACATACAGGAGAAGAATTCACATAAGTGTAAAAGCTTGTTTTCTAATCCTGTTCTCAATTGTATGTATATATATATATATCACTTGCCACAACTTGAAATAAATATTGTTTTAACTAAACATACAGCACGCGCTGTTTGACCATGGCTGTAGACAATGCTTATTCCGGGGCCAAGCCAACACCTATGTAATGCATGTGTCTCATGACGTTACTAGAATGCGCCATTAGGTCACCAGACCAGTTCACAATGGTCGACTGAAATTTTGAAATTGATCACCGACAGCGGGCGGGTGTTCGGGCGGGCGGGCTTTCGGCGGGCGGGTGGGTGGGCGGGCAGGCGGGTGGACACAGTTTGTTTATTTTCGGACTCTGTATTTGTGTCCACGCAAAAACTCAAGTTCTACTTGACTGATTGTAACCAAATTCAGTATACATTACATCAAGATGAAGAACTCTATTGGTTTTCAGTGAGTTGTCTACCCTTGTTGACTGACCTTGCCTCAACGGGCATATATTGTGACCTTCGGCACTCTTGTTGACATTTCCAGGCCATCTCGGCCATCAATGGGCTGCTGGAGAAGGCTGACTGTATCTAGAGGCAACTGTGGCTACTTCTACTACTACATATGGCCGCCATATTAAACCTTGTTGACATTTCCAGTCCATCTCGGCCATCAATGGGCTGCTGGAGAAGGCTGACTGTATCTAGAGGCAACTGTGGCTACTTCTACTACTACATATGGCCGCCATATTAAACCTTGTTGACATTTCCAGTCCATCTCGGCCATCAACGGGCTGCTGGAGAAGGCTGACCGTATCTACAAGCAGCTACAACTCCACCGGCCGGTGCTGGAGAACCTGATGATCCAGGTAGCGGAACACAGCACGGACCGTGGGGTGGAGGAGGCGGGGGCGGGAGGCGTGCCCGGCAACGCTGTCAACAAGGCCATACAGCACCTCGCCCTCAAATACTGCGGCGAGAGCAAGTCGTCCTTCGACGAACTCAGCAAAATTATACAGGTAAGTTGGGATGATGTTTGAGCTTTTAAGCAGTCCACAATTCAGCAATAAAAAGCATATTTAAAACATGAGTGAATTCATGATTTTCATTCTATAATGTAAAATATCACTTATTTTAAGAATACTGAAGATTTCGTAAATTTCAGTCTTTCAAAATTGTCGCAACGTCACGTGAAGTGAAAACCGATATGACTTGTCCAATGAAACTTCAAACTTTGTAACTGTGCAGTTGTTTGACAGTATCCTGTATGACAGACAGTATCATGTATGACAGTATCAAACAGCAGCATTGTTCCAATGTGCGAAACTTCATTGTTCACTGGCTCAACCAATCAAATTGTTGGATTGCAAATTCAAATTCTTGTCAACATGTTTCTTTTATAATCATGGCGTCTTCTGCGTTTTGAGAAGTGTATGGAACATACATTTATAGGGTTAAACAACATTCTGTAAGGTAATATTCAAACTACTAATTTCCCTTCACCAGAAAGTGTTAGCGTGCCGGCGTGAGTTGGTGGACTATGACAGACAGCAGAGACAGGCGGTGGCGGCCAGCAGCTCCCCCATTACCAGTCCCCGGGACCCGCCCTCCCTAAAGGCAATTGAGGTGTCTTGTGACAGGAGGAAAGACAAAGCCAGGTAGCTGCGATGTTTTCTCACATTTGAAACAGTCATTTGAAACAGTCATACCTGTCATATCTTCTGATCGGAGGTGTTTCTCCTGATATTTCAGCTTTCCTTCCGTCGTAATATTTGTTACCCGATATCTCGATATCCCGATAGTTTATTTTTATCACTTTCGAATCGCATACATTTACGTTTAATGTTATGAAAGTTGAAGTGGTCACATTGGGTATTTTCTGTTGTAACTGGAGTTTAGCTCGAGTAACCTGATTATCACTGGAATACGAATTCCAACTTGGGTCGAAGGGCTTGGGTTCGACCAGGGTCATTCAATTTTTGTCGAGCCTGCTTGCGGAAAGCGAGACATAGTGATCACAATGGTGTCCGTGTGCGTGCGTGCGTGCGTCCGTGCGTCTGTCCGGGCCAACGTCCGGGGGTTTGAGAGCTTAGGGGCGTGGTTAGGAACAAAAGATTCCTTTGTAATATTCCGTAAGCTCATAAACTCTATTGTTGTTTAGGGGCTTTTTCATTGTTCTTCAAACAATGGAAATACCCCATAAACCCAAAATGTTGGAATGTCCGTCCGCCGTCCGTACGTCCGGGCACACATTAGGGTACTTATGTGGCTAGCCCCACAGGGTTATGGACTTAGTAAAGGATAGGGTTGGTTACAATTAGCCACCTAAAAAATCCTTTTATGTGGCTAAAAATCGTTTTATGTGGCTAATAATTAACATGTGATAAGCCACATAAGTATCCATTTGTAAGAATGTCCGTCCGTCCGTCCGTCCGTCCGACGGACACGTCCGTCCGTCCGTCCGTCCGTCCGTCCGTCCGTCCGTCCGTCCGTCCGTCCGTCCGTCCGTCCGTCCGTCCGTCCGTCCGTCCGGGCACACATTAGGGTACTTATGTGGCTAGCCCCACAGGGTTATGGACTTGGTAAAGGATAGGGTTGGTTACAATTAGCCACTTAAAAAATCGTTTTATGTGGCTAAAAATCGTTTTATGTGGCTAATATTTAACATGTGATAAGCCACATAAGTATATTAATGTAAGAACGTCCGTCCGTCCGTCCGTCCGTCCGTCCGTCCGTCCGTCCGTCCGTCCGTCCGTCCGTCCGTCCGTCCGTCCGTCCGTCCGTCCGTCCGTCCGTCCGTCCGTCCGTCCGTCCGTCCGGGCCAACATCGGGGGTTTAGGAGTTAGGGTAAGGGTTAGTAACCTTTGATCTCTTTGATATTGTCGGTGCCTCATAAATTTAGGAGCTAACTCTTTGATATTTAGGAGCTAACCCTTTGATCTTTTATATAGCGGTGCCTCATAACTCCCAAATGTTTGAACGTCCGTCCGTCCGTCCGTCCGTCCGTCCGTCCGTCCGTCCGTCCGTCCGTCCGTCCGTCCGTCCGTCCGTCCGTCCGTCCGTCCGTCCGAAATCTGCGTTAAAGTTTTTAAATACCTTATATCTCTGCAGTCCTAAGTCACATAGACTTGAAACTTCATATTATTATTATTCATATATTCATGCTGTATCCCACTCATGCGGCCACTGTGCCCAAGGTCAAGGTCAAATGACTTAGAAGTTTGCATTCCGAAATCTGTGTTAAAGTTTTTAAATACCTTATATCTCTGCAGTCCTAAGTCACATTGACTTGAAACTTCATATTCTTATTATTCATCATCCATATATACATATCATGGTAGCCAAACTTAAAAGTTATGGTCAATGGGTGAAGCCTTTTCAGATTTGTTAAAATGGAGGTCATCGCTAATCCAAGATGGCCGCTGTCTAAAAATAGCATAAATTCTTAAAAAAATGTTCTCATGAACCGCTGGCCGGATTTCGACGAAACTTGGTAGGAATGATCGATGTACAATGTTCTTTCAAAGTTGTTAAAATGGTGACCCCGGGGTCAAAAATGGGCGTGGCCCGTGGGGTCAAATTAGGGTCAAATTTTATTTTTGACCGAATATACTCATGTCATATATCAAATTGAAGGTATCGATGAGGCAATTGCTCTGGTGCAATATTTGTCGGAATCAGATGATTATGTCACCCATGATTCATTTATTCGAGATTTTGAACGTCTTTTTCTCAGGAACCACATGGCCGATGTTGGCCAAACTTCATAGTAAGTTAAGGTCCTTGGGTGAAGCATTTTCAGATTTGGTAAAATGAGAGTCATCGCTTAATCTAAGATGACCGCCATCTAAAAATAGCACAATTTTTTTAAAACACATATGAGCTCAATGTCACATTCTCCTCTGGTGTTCATGGAGTCAGGTGAGCGAATTAGGGCCATAATGGCCCTCTTGTTCAATAACTCATGAACCTCTTCACCGATTTTGATAATATTTGGCCACAATGTGTGTCTAGAGATGGTGCTTTGTTTTGCATACGACCCACGTCCTACTGCCCAAGGTCAATGTCACTGAGGACTAATGTTCACCTTGTTTGTAAGGCAAATTTGTAAGGCGAAAATGTTAAATTTTGTTATTTTTTCATAAACTCGTGAACCACTTCACCAATGTTGATAATATTTGGCCACAATGTGTGTCTATAGATGGTGCTTTGTTTTGCATACAACCCACGTCCGACCGCCCAAGGTCAAGGTCACTGAGGACTTATGTTCACCTTGTTTGTAAGGCAAATTGTACGGTGAAAATGTTAAATTTTGTGCTTTTTAGCTCGCCTGCACTTCTCGCCTGCACGAAGTGCAGAAGAGCTTATTGCATACCCCCAGCGTTGTCGGCGTCGGCGTCCACAAACTTAACGTTGGGGTAAATGTTTTGTAACTTCTGTTTCCTTTCATGGATCACCTTGTTATTTCATACATGCATTCCTCAGATGATACTCTATCGTGCTATAGCAAATCTATGACCCACCGCCCACCCCTTACCCCAGGGTCAAGGTCACAAACTTAGCACATTCATAAACTTAACGTTGGGGTAAATGTCTTATAACATCAAGTTTCCTTTCATGGAATGCCTTGATATTTCATACATGCATTCCTCAATTAACCCTCTATCATGCTGTAGCAAATCCACAACCCACCACTCAACCCTTACCCCAAGCTCAAGGTCACAAACTAGGATGTTCATAAACTTAACGTTGGGGTAACTGTTGTGTAACTTCTGTTTCTTTACAGGGAACGCTTTGATATTTCATACATGCATTCATTCTCTATTGTGCTACAGCAAATCCATGACCCCCCCACCCCTTTCTGCAAGGTCAAGGTCACAAACTTAGCACATTCATACATGCATTCCTCATGTGAATAGCTATCATGCTGTAGAAAATCACCAACTTAGTGCGTTCATAACGTTGGGTTAAATTTTGTTTTACTTCTGTTTTCTTTGAGCGCATTGATATTTCATACATGCATTCATCTTAATATGCTATATTATGCTATAGCAAACCCACGACCCACCTTGCACCATTGACCCCAATGTCAAGGTCCACCGCACGCCTCTTAACCCAAGGTCAAGTTATATAATATTCATGTTTTTTTATGCAACTGTGCCAAGTTTGAGTGAAGGCTGCCAACAGGCAAGCTTCGTTGTCTTCTGACAACTCTTGTTTCAATAGCTCGTGAACCACTTCACCAATGTTGATATTTGGCCACAATGTGTGACATGGGATGGTGCTATGTTTTGCATACCTTGTTTGTAAGGCAAACATGTTTATTTTTATTTTTTTTTTATACCCCCCGCAACGAGTTGTGGGGGGGTATACTGGAGTCCGGTTGCCCGTCCATGCGTCCGTGCGTCCGTGCGTCCGTGCGTCCGTGCGTCCGTGCGTCCGTAAACTTAACATCAGAGAAATATTGTTATAACTTCTACTTCCTTCATCTAAAATGCTTAATATTTCACACATGCATTCCTGTAAGGCTCTACTATCATGCTATGCCAAATCCACGACTGTCCAACCCCCGCAGATCCCAAGGTCAAGGTCAAATACTTAGTCTCTTTACAAAACTTAACATCAGAGAAATATTGTTATAACTTCTATTTCCTTCATCTAAAATGCTTAACATTTCACACATGCATTCCTGTAAGGCGCTACTACCATCCTGTGCCAAATCCACGACTGTCCAACCCCCGCTGATCCCAAGGTCAAGGTCAAATATATGGTCTCTTTACAAAACTTAACATCAGAGAAATATTGTTATAACTTATATTTCCTTCATCTAAAAGGCTTAATATTTCATACATGCATTCCTGTAAGGCTCTACTACCATGCTGTGCCAAATCCACAACCGTCCAACCCCCGCTGTTCTCAAGGTCAAGGTCAAATACATGGTCTCTTTACAAAACTTAACATCAGAGAAATATTGTTATAACTTCTATTTCCTTCATCTAAAAGGCTTAATATTTCACACATGCATTCCTGTAAGGCTCTACTACCATGCTGTGCCAAATCCACGACCGTCCAACCCCCGCTGATCCCAAGGTCACGGTCAAATACTTAGTCTCTTTACAAAACTTAACATCAGAGAAGTAAGTTATAACTTCTATTTCCTTCATTGAAAATTCTTATTATTTCACTTGTGCATTCCTCTAAGGTTGTACTATCATGCTGTGACAAATCTACGACTGTCCAACCCTCGCTGATCCCAAGGTCAAGGTCACATACTTAGTCTCTTTACAAAACTTAACATCAGAGAAATATGTTATAACTTCTATTTCTGTCACTGAAAATTCTTAATATTTCATATGCTGTGACAAATCCCCGCTGATCTCGAGGTCAAGGTCACATACTTAGTCTCTTTACAAAACTTAACATCAGAGAAATCGGTTATAACTTCTATGTCCTTGCTCGGATCTGCTTCACATTTCACACATGCATTGCTCCAATGGACCTCTACCACCCTGTGACAAATTCACGTTCATGCCGCTCCCGCTAATCCCAGAGTCAAGGTCACAAGCCCACACACTTGGAAATTTTTACATATTTTAGGGGTACCTGGGCCCACGGGGTATTCCGTAAGCCTCGCTTACTGACCAATCTAGTTATTATCAAGGTTGCCAGTGATGGAATAAGCTTCGTTTAACGATGCCATTTCTTGTTGTATTTCAGCCAAAAGCCGAGCAACTGTTTTGGGTGTGCGAGTGCGGCGGTGGAACACTGCATCACCCTGCTGCGGGCCCTGGTGACCAACACCAACCTCAGACAGATCCTGTGTAGCCAGGTAACCACTGTCTGTTTCATGTTCTGCTAATTGCTACACTGTGGCACAATTTTATCACATTCCAATAGTTTGGTAAAAAGTTATTCAGATTATAGTAAAAATGTGTAAAATCCTCAGATCCTGCTGATGGAATAGCTGTCTTATTAACTAAATGAACAGTTCATCTAAGAAACTAAGCGGTCAGGATGTAACTGGATAGTTCTGCCCTAGGTGCGCAGAATTAGCCACCATTGTAATCTTGTAGACTAACAAGCTGCTCTGCACCATTGTAATCTTGTAGACTAACAAGCAGGCTCTGCACCATTTGCGGATATTTTCCCATTTCTAAAATCAATACATTTCTGATAAATGGAGTAGTCTGAAAAGTAACATGGATCTCCAATCCAGTTATTTAGGGATTAAAGGGTTGTAACCATGGTGATTGACTTGTCTATTGCAGGGCATGATACAGGAGTTGATTGACTTCAACCTGAGACGGGGCACCCGTCAGGTGAGATCAGAGGTCAGGTCGTTGCTATGCCTACTGACGAAGGACAGTCGCCGCGGCACCGAGGAGATGAACAACCTGATAATGACGCGCATTGCCGCAGCCGTCAAGGGCCACCTGTCTAATCCCGACCTGGTAAGATAGCTACATAATGACGCACATTTCGATTTTTGGTTTGACCCCCAGGTCATGGATTATCTACCCATTTTTGACTTAGAATTTCCCAATTTTGCCTTGTAACTCGTAAAACTTTTAAACCATACTAGCATCAGACCTGAAACTTGGTATGTAGCTTCCTTATGATGAGTGGATACAAGTTTATTTCAATTTTTTATTCGACCCCCGGGTCATGGATTATCTCCCCCTTTTCGACTTAGAATTTCATCATTTTGTCTTGTAACTTGTAAAACTTCTAATCCGTAATAGCTGGAGGCTTGATGCTTGATATGTAGCTTCTTTATGGTGGGTAGATACACAAAGTGATACACATAGTGGAGTATATCCCCACTTTTGTCATGGATTCTCTCCCCCTTTTTTACTTAGAATTTTCCAATTTTTGCTTGTAGCTCGTAATATTGTTAAACCCAAATAGCTACACACCTGATACTTGGTATGTAGCATCCTTATGATGAGTAGATGTGCAAAGTTTATTTCGATTTTTGATTCGATCCCTGGGTCATGTAATATCACCCCCTTTTTTACCTAGAATTTGGAAATTTTGCCTTGTAACTCGTAAAACTTTTAAACCGTAATAGCTACAAACTTGAAACTTGATATGTAGCTTCCTTATGCTGAGTAGATGCGCAAAGTGTATTTTGATTCTTGATTCGACCTCCGGATCATGGATTCTCTCCCCCTTTTCGACTTAGAATTTGGAAATTTTGCCTTGTAACTCGTAAAACTTTTAAGCCGTACTAGCTACAGACCTGAAACTTGGTATGTAGCTTCCTTATGATGAGTAGATGTGCAAAGTGTATTTATTAGCATTTTGCCTTGTAACATGTAAAACTTTTAAACCATAATAACTGGAGGCTTGATGCTTGGTATGTAGCTTATTTATGGTGTGTAAATGCACAAAGTGAATTTCTATTTTTGGCATGAAAGTTAACCTTTATTATTTACTATATCCTGGATACAATTGCAGTAGTATGAACATTTGGAGAATAAATTTTTGCTGTTTTATCTATTTCTGTTCGAAAGTATATGCTGTTACCACTTGATAGTCTAGTCTAGTAGTTGTATATGCTCAGAAAGTTTTATAAGCTCAGGCCCTAGTTTGTGACCCGAATATTATTTTCACCGCCAGGGATCGTCGGTGAGACACGAGATCCTGCTGCTGGCCAACTCGCTGAAACAAGAGGACACGTGCTGGGAGCTGCGGGTCAGATGTGGTCAGTACCAGTGTCCGTTATAGAGATGACCAGTATCATTGTCACTTACAGGGCTCCAGATAAGGGTTGTGTATAATGAGTAGTATACCCAAATTCAATGTATGTTTTATGTTTGCAACTGTTCATACTCGTTGAGTTTCAAAATGAGGATTAAAAATAATAAAAAGAAGAGTTTAAATTTCACTTATTTGAAAAAAAAGCAGACAAAGTTGAAATGTTTGCCTTTTGCAGCTAAAATAAGTTAAATTCCAACTTTTGTAGAATCTTGTTACTCCTCAATTTGAAAATACATGTAAATTTTCAAAGTGTACTTTATGCTTTTGACTTTTGAAATCAATGTGAGTGTAAAATATGCGCCCTGTCTGGAGCTCTGCGTTATTTTCAGTCCTGTATTTAGTCTGTGCCACATGCCTGTATGTGTTAGATGTAGGTTGTGTTACTACAAGTACATTAACCTCTGGAGGCCGATACTTTTCACAAGTTTCACATAAACTCGTACTGAAATATATTCCTTGGTCGAACGGCGTCACATGACGTTGCCGAACGATGTCCGCCTACGCAACGTAAACAAGTGTCTTTTTCTACAAAAACTATTTTATATTTGATAGCAGTTACCTAATAAATAGAATACCAGCCAAGTGGTTGTTGATATCAAGTTTATCAGGCTCGGCTCGGAAACTCATTTCCTAGCCTGATACAGTTGATGCAAAAAAGCACTACTGTCTGTTTCACGTTAACCTGCCCAACTTTTACACCTATTTAAACACCCTAAAACTCTTATTTTTTGGCATAAAATCATTTTTCAGCAAAATTTAGCAATGAGCCATCTTTTTATTTTTTGAATTTCGGTCCTATAATTCAGTAATAGCCATAAATCAAGAATTGAATGCAGGGTTGCAATGTTAAAATGTCACGTGCGGTCAGATTTTCAACTTTTTTCTAGCATCGAACTGCTTACTGGATTTCATCATTAAAAAAAAGACACTAACCTTGTATTTATGAGAGCAAATCTTGCCAGGTTGAAAAATAAAGGAATCGAGCCTCCATTTCTCGGTGTTCGTAAAAGAATTCCAGAAGAAAATGCTGAGAATTTGGTCAAAATACAACATGATGTCATCATCATCTGCTACAGCTTTCGTATCTATTGACAACGCCAAGCTGAGGTTGGCACGCTGTTCCTACCACGCAAAATTAATTGCACATATCCTCGCACATCGACACCGGTGTAAATCTACATTCTCTAATGGTATGACTTGGGAACACCATATATACGTCATTTCCGGCGGAAGTATACAGTCACTTCCTGTGAGCCAGTTTCTTTGCCGGACGAATTTCCGGCGGACAACTTAGTTTACTAAATGCTGATTGGTTGGTGAAGGTCACGAGTTTAATCGAATCAAGTTCGTTCGCATTCACACTTTACAATACATTAGAACGTATTAGCAATAGTATCAGATCGACTTGGAACCTTATGGATGAATGATATTTGCTAAATATATGAAGATTAAATGATTAATTGGTATATTTGAATGCAAATTGTTTAAGTTATATGCCAGAAAATGATGTTAATAAACAAATTTATTAAGAATTTGTGTTCAGTTCGCAATAATAGTTGTTGTTGTTGTTTACCGGAAGTGATTATTGCAATAGCAGTTTCTTGTTTTATTGTCAACAACTAAAATTCGGTGAAATGAATTTATAAGGCAAAAGCCCATCCATGACTGTTTATTCGAAATAACTTTGTTATTAGACTGATTTTCTTGAAATAAAAAGTAGGCTCATTTCTAAAAAATAGTTTTACATTGTTTTATATAAAAAAATAAGCAGTTTGGAGTGTTTTTATAGCAATAAATTTTGGGCAGCACTTCGTGGAACAGACAATAGACTTGTATTCTATATACGAATAATTGGTGCCTTTTCTGTGTGTAGTGATGCGGCTGTTCCTGATGGGCATGCAGATGCAGCAACCTGTGATTATGGAGACTGTCACCCTGCCCTGTCTTCGTATCCTACAGCACCTTGTCAAGCCAGACCGGCCTGTTATAGTCAAGGTAGGTGTGCCACTAATGTGTTGTCATGGAGACTGTCATCCTGCCATGTCTCCACATCCTACAACACCTTGTCAAGCCAGACCGGCCCGTCATAGTCAAAGTAGGTGTGCCACTAATGTGTTGTCATGGAGACTGTCATCCTGCCATGTCTCCACATCCTACAGCACCTTGTCAAGCCAGACCGGCCCGTCATAGTCAAGGTAGGTGTGCCACTAATGTGTTGTCATGGAGACTGTCATCCTGCCATGTCTCCACATCCTACAACACCTTGTCAAGCCAGACTGGCCCGTCATAGTCAAAGTAGGTGTGCCACTAATGTGTTGTCATGGAGACTGTCATCCTGCCATGTCTCCACATCCTACAACACCTTTTCAAGCCAGACCGGCCCGTCATAGTCGAGGTAGGTGTGCCACTAATGTGTTGTCATGGAGACTGTCATCCTGCCATGTCTCCACATCCTACAACACCTTTTCAAGCCAGACCGGCCCGTCGTAGTCGAGGTAGGTGTGCCACTAATGTGTTGTCATGGAGACTGTCATCCTGCCATGTCTCCACATCCTACAACACCTTGTCAAGCCAGACCGGCCCGTTATAGTCAAGGTAGGTGTGCCACTAATGTGTCAATCAATCAATTAATTGATAAATCAATCAGTCGATGACTCCACCGATCAATGAACGAGCCTGTGTTGTACCTTACAGGAGGGGGAGGAGCTGACTTCTAACCCTGTGAATGCCCTGCCCGCGGCCCTGCACGTCAACAGCCGTAGGTGGCTGGAGGGAGACCCCAAATACTCGTACCAGAACTGGAAGAAATGCCTCCCCAAACAAGGTATCTCACCGACGATACATCATGGTGCTCATGTGTGTATAGACGATCTTACATCTGTGGTAATTTAATATGTTATCTATTAACCATTTCAACACCACATACCTGTATAGTGGTATTGGCAAAAAGTTTAGACCCAGATGAGCTAGCTGGCTCGTGACGAGCCGTCTCATCAGGATCTGTAATTTTTGCAAGTAATTTTCATATTTTTTGAGAACAAAAACACCCCCACATTTTGTGACAATTGAATTGGTTGCAAAATTAATGTATCAAAATCCATTTCAGTTACTTAGGGGTGAAAGGGTTAAACAAGAAATACGTTCCTTAAGAAATCAGTTAACAAGTCAAATAACTACCAAATTAAATCATCATGAATGTTAGATTCTAGTTTTGCATAACCACAGAATTTCCTGTTTTCAGTTTACAGATTGTATTATTATACCCCAACTAACGAAGTGTAGGGGGTTATATAGGAGTCGGCTTGTCTGTCAGTCTGTTGGAACTTTCGTTTCCGCTCTATAGAATGGATGATTAATTAATTTCCAAATGATTTGCCACAAATGTTTGTTATGATGAGACTGTGTCACATTCAATACCCACGTGTCTTATGTCCAAGGTCACACTTAGAGGTCAAATATGCGTATGAGATTTTGTTTCCGCCGTATATCCAATGAAAGGAATTTAAATGATTTGCCACAAATGTTTGTCATGATAAGACGATGTGTCGCGTTCACTGCCCACATACCTACATCCAAGTTCAAGATCACACACAAGGTTAAAAATTGTCAAGAAATTTAGATTCCAACCTATAAAATGCTTTCTGATATTAAACCTGTTAATGTGTCACAGCGATGTTTGTGGGGGTATTAGGATCACTTGTGTGATAGTTCTAATTGCACTTGTAGTCTATTATGATTGTTGTCGCTCCCGCTTGAGGACAGCACGATATAGTCGGCACATTGTCGTCCGTACGTACGTGCATCCGGGTTAAATGTTTTTGGTTAAAAAAAATTTTTGTTAAAAGTTTTTCTTGTCCTATCAAAGCCTCGGTGGGCGTGACATGCGGGCCGTGGCCATCTCGTTGATATACCATGTAATTGCCCTACCAAAGCCCATTTTGGGCAATAATGTTTGTTATGGATGTATGTCTGCTGTGATGAAAATTTCACATTAACAATGTTTTCTTGTAAACAATTATTGGATTTACATTTATTGAGCATATGATGCATGTAAATCCATCAATTGAAATTTACAGACGATCCTAAATTTGCACATACGAACATGTTAGTCGTACAGAGTTTAGTGAAACGGCCCACTGTTACAGACGCCCAGGTGGCGGTCCAAGACACAGCGGAGACCAAGGAAGACAAGACCGAGCCCAAGCCGGACCGGATGGCCGTGCGAGCCTACTACCTCATGGAGAAGTATGGGACGCGGTGGCGCCACAACATGCGCCAGTTGCCGGCGGTGCGGCTGCGGCTCACCCAGACCACATGGCTCCAGCAGGCGATGTTCTCGCCGTCGTCGCAGTCGGCCCGCCAGACCGCGACCAAGATCATAGAGTATATCGCCCAGGTGCCCGCACGCAAGAAGGAGATCGTCGACATGTTGACCAGGTATGGCACATATATATATACTCGTTACTTAGTTAATTACTGATCTACACCTTGAGATCGTCGACATGCTCACCTGGGGCCGTTTCACTAAACTTTGTACGACTAAAATGTTCGTACATGCAAAATTATGATAGTCTGTAAATTTCACATTAACACTGTAAACAATTACTGGATCTACATTTATTGAGCATAGGCTGCATATGCAGCCTATGTTCAATAAATGTAAATCCATCAATTAAAATTTTCAGACAATCCTACTTTTGCACTTTTAGTCATACAAAGTTTAGTGAAACTGCCCCCAGGTACGGCCTTACTGATCACATGCTTATGTTACACACAAATATGTTAGACATTTTCACATTCAGTGGATGTGTGCATGTTTCTCCTGTAACTTCTTTACTGTATGAGTGATTGGCTTGAATCTACATGTGCATGATTGTCATCATTTACTGACTGGGTGGCAAACAGTTCATCTCCGTGCTGTTCTGGATCCGCACTGATCGCCAAGTCTGTAAGCCCCATTTTCTCCAGTCACATGAACTTTTGTCGTTTAATACACTGCAGCTCCATTATAACGCAGTCGCGTATAGCGCGATCTCCATTATAACGCGGGTCTCTCGTGGATCCCAATATTTTTTTTAAAAAATCGAGAATTTTTTTTTAAAAAAAAACAAAGAAAAAAAAAAATTAAAAAAATTGTTGGACGTCGTAGTCATCGTGTAATTAGTTGATTCGTGATTTCTGCAAGTTTATTCAAACAACGAAGTTCAAAGTCCATGAAAGGATTATTATTAGTATGTTAGCAAATGTAATACCTTTAATCAGGTAATCATGTTAATAGGCATATTTATTAATCAATTCAATTACACATAATTGTCGCTAATAAATGGTTGCGTGTTCGATCGCCTTTCTTTTTCTTTACTCCCAGGTGTAATATTTAGCGTTCTATAAATAGACTGGTGTTTCAGCATTATCTGGGTATGGGATCACGTGGTCTATTGTTTACACTGCAGCCCACGGCAATCTCGCTTAAATCGTAAATTTCATTCATCAATATGACTTGCAGCTTAAACAATAGATCACGTGACCCCACATCCTGAGATTATGCACGTATCAACAGCTAATCGTCCGCATGAATAGGCAGGACACGTGACCATAGGCATTATTTATTATCAATTAATCCTTTTAAGCGTCTGTTGATCGCGAGTAGTATACATTGTAATAAGCGTCTGTCTATCGGGAGCACTATATACAACGTAATAAGCATGATTTTATAAATAACTTGTATGTTTAATACATTAATACATACAAGTTTGTATGTGATAGGCATTATTAATAATTACTTTAACTTCTGTTCAAATGACATGATTTTATATGGGACCGTTGCTAATGGAATTCCCGCAATAGTTGGTAACCGAAATGCGGATGATACCAATACCCGTGCAGTACCAGTACCCGTGCATGTCCCGAAATATTATAACGCGGTCGGATTCGATCGCGATTTGAAATCTTGGACCCCGACCATCGCGTTATAATGGAGCTGCAGTGTAGTCAGTTTTATATGTGGAATTCATGCTCATATTTTAAAAGACCCTGAGCTAGAAATTTGTTAATTATGTTGTTGAAGACATTAGCTAACTTTCATTGTTACACGACTGCCGTTGTTTGGCACCGCTCACAGCTGTGTTCAAACGTACAGCACGTGCTGTTTGACCATGGCTGTAGACAATGCTCATTCCGGGTTAAGCCAACACCTACGTAATGCATTTTTAAATTTACGCGGCTGCATCACGCGACGTATGCTGTGTTCACAATGGTTGCTCTGAATTTTTTTATTTGATGCGGCTGTATCACACGACGTGTTCTGTAGCCCCGGAATATGTATGTGTAAATCAGCTGTTTGAATTGAGTAGACTATCAAAGTACCGAAAGTACTGTTTATATGCTCAAATTACACAATATTTTCGACGGAAATGTAATAATAACATCATGTCCAGCCATGGCTAAATGTTTGCTGTGGCACTCGGGAACTGTTTGAACCCACGGCTGGACATTGTCGAACCGTATAATCAATGCCAATGACATTTAGTGTCTTCGATCGTAATGAGTACTCTGCCATAGCTCTACTTGTGTACAATATTCTTGACTCGCCTGTGTAATACTTGCCCCATATTGAGTATGACTCTCGAAACCCTTCCAGTTGCCTGGACATGGTGGGACAGAGCGGGGAGTGTGCCCTGGAATACCTGTCCCTGTACAGTCGCATCATCGTGCCCCTGCACTGGAAACACTATCTCGCCATCAAGGGTGTTCTGCTAAAACTGGGCGACTTGATCACAAAGGTATGTCATGGCAGCAGAGATTTACAAAGAAAATTCGAAATGGAGATGGTATTCTTAATGACGTCTGTTTGTGTGTTTGTATGTTCTCCCAAAATCTGTGTTAAAGTTACTGTTTCTTATATATCTATGCAACCTGAGTTTGGATTGACTTGAAACTTCATATGCTTGTTTATCATCATCCATTTTTAGCTCACATGAGCAAAGCTCATGTGAGCTATTGTTACCGCAATGTGTCCATCGTCCATCGTCGTCGTCCGTCGTCATCCGTGAATATTTTCAAACGTCTTCTCCTCGGTAACCATTGGGCCTATAGTCACCAAACTTCATGGTCATGGTCCTTGGGTAGGGGGATTACAAAATTGTTAAAATGACGTCGTTACATAATCCAAGATGGCCGCCGTCTAAAAATAGCACAAATTTTTCAAAAATCTTCTTCTCAAGAACCGCCAACCGGATTTCGACAAAACTTGGTAGGAATGATCGATGTACATTGCTCTTTCAAAGTTGTTAAAATGGTGACCCCAGGGTCAAAAATGGGCATGGCTTGTGGGGTCAAATTGGGGTCAAATTTTATTTTTGACCGAATATGGTCATGTCATATATCAAATCGAAGGTATCAATGAGGCCAAAAGGTCAAAAGGTTGTTCTTTTATTAGAGATTTCAAAATTCTTTTTCACATGAACCGCTTGGCCCATGGTAGCCAAACTTAAAAATTATGGTCCATGGGTGAAGCCTTTTCAGATTTGTTAAAATGGAGGTCATCGCTAATCCAAGATGGCCGCCGTGTAAAAATAGCATAAATTCTTAAAAAATCTTCTTCTCATGAACCGCTAGCCGGATTTCGACGAAACTTGGTAGGAATGATCAATGTACATTGCTCTTTCAAAGTTGTTAAAATGGTGACCCCGGGGTCAAAAATGGGCATGGCCCGTGGGGTCAAATTGTGGTCAAATTTTATTTTTGACCGAATATGCTCATGTCATATATCAAATTGAAGGTATCGATGAGGTGATTGCTCTGGTGCAATATTATGTCATCCATGATGGCCACCAAAAGGTCCATTTATTCAAGATTTTGAACGTCTTTCTCTCAGGAACCACATGGCCGATGCTGGCCAAACTTCATAGGAAGTTAAGATCCTTGGGTGAAGCATTTTCAGATTTGGTAAAATGAGAGTCATCGCTTAATCCAAGATGACCGCCATCTAAAAATAGCACATTTTTTTTAGAACACATGAACTCAATGTCACATTCTCCTCTGGTGTTCATGGAGTCAGGTGAGCGAATTAGGGCCATCATGGCCCTCTTGTTTCATTCTATGACCCACCTATGAGGCCTGTGGTCAAATAACTTTGTGTTAATGTTTTTAATACATTTGCATTATATCTCAACCATAAGTTAGATCATCTTGAGCCTTCATATGCCCATTTATCATCATCCATATTTTAATTATATAGCCCATTCATCCTTCCCCATGCCAAGGTCATGGTCAAATAACAATCAAATGTCTCAGCAGGCTCGACATCCGAGCCTCGGCCATCTGGTTTTTGCCTAAATTAGTAAAATAATTGAAATCATTAACAAGGCAATTATCGATGTCATTATTTATTTGAAGAAATTTTGTCTAATATTGACATAATTTTCCCAAATCTATGTATCTATGGGTGTTCCTGCTACAGTTTTGGGTGTTTGTTGTTGACAGGAGGTGGAGAAGCTGCAGTACCTCGAGGAAACGACCCTCAGCTCCGACCTCGCCCAGGGATTCGCCCTCAAACAGCTCACAGGTATCCCTCACTGGGTCTGTCTCACTTCTTGAATGTAAACCTATCACCCATCTAATTGGGATATAGAGTTTATTTTCAATTTCTTTAAGAATGCTCTTTGCCTGGTTACTGATAACGGAATAGTTTGAACAGTGGCTGCGTAGTTAGCCTGAGGCCTCAGGGTTCTGCTCTTTGGCCATGATGTAATTCTTCTTCCTGACTGGTTTCATCTTTTGTAACGACTCATCAGTGTGTTTCACATTAGAAGGACTTATCTGCTCAGATATACAATATCCAATCATTGATATATTGGTCAGCATATTTGGGTTAAGGAATTCATGCAGCCAGACTCAACATATTGTCTTGTATGTACAGATTAAACTGTAAATAAAGCACACATCCATCAGTTGATGTGACATGTTTCCAGAGTTGCTGGCGTTGTTCGTGCAGCAGAAGGAGATAAAACAGCACTACAAGAACAAGCTGGTGGGCTACGTGCTCAACGGTTACCTGTCCCTGCGCAAACTGCTCGTCCAGAGGACCAAGCTGATAGACGAGACTCAGGACAAACTGCTGGAATTGCTGGAGGACCTCACCACAGGTAGGTGACACTTGGTCACAAATTATGCCATAGTATGAAGTTGTTCAACAGTTCACATTGTTTTTGCATGTGTATCAGAGTTCATCATCGGATGTTATTTGGATTGTTTGAATGTACGTGATTCCAGATCTGATACTCAGTGGTCTAAGTTTGAAAACTTGATGGACACACAGTTTTGGCTTTAGTTAACAATGATGCTTTTCAGGCTGCATGTGTGTGGTAGCTGATCTTGATCTGCACATGGCAACACTTCAATACGTTTTGACAATCACGTTACCGTAATAACCCTACATATTCGGACACCATTTATTTTGTGAAGCATATATACACATGTGGTTTTAATCATTTGAAACCGAAAGCCCGCTATATCAGTTTATGCAAACAGTGCAGATCCAGATGAACCGTTTTCATATTTTTGAGAACAAAAAATACCCCTTTTTCATAAATTTTTCATAAATGGACAGTCTGAAAACCACTTTGCGACGGTTGGATTGGTCGCAAAATTAACATATCAGAATCCATTCCAGTTCCTTAAGGGTGAAAGGGTTAAACAACAGCAAATGTCCTAATATTTAGGGTTAGTATGGTTGTACTGGCTTCTCACAATAACAATGTATTCGGATACAATTTGTTTTAGGAAACCCCTGTAAAATAGGGGTATAAGATAGGGGTTTCCCAAATGAAATTGTGTCCGAATATTTCGGGTTATAACAGTATTTTTGTTGCTACAGGTACGGAGTCCGAGACGAAGGAGTTTATGCAGGTGTGTGTGAGCACCATACAGAAGTACCCCCTTGACGACCAGGTCTCCCCCGTCTTCATATTCGAACGACTCTGCAGTATCATCTTCCCTGTAAGTACAGCTCGCTGCCTTTCGTAGGAATGATATTTATAGAAAAGAAACTACGGAGTAAGTGAAGCAGCATGTGCAGTTAATTAATGAATATTTCATTCATCCAGCCAGCTCCATTACACACATATCGATCAAACGTTTTGAATTCCTTGAATTTCTACCAGTTTCCACCAATTGCATGATAAGCTTGATGCATAACTATTTATTGAATCCCGGTGTAATGGTCAGTAATCCCCCCCCCCCCCCGTCCAAAGTCCCCCCCGGGGGGGAGTTTGGGCTAGCCTAAAATCCCCCCCGGGGGGACTTTTGGGCCTGGTGACGAGTTCAGAGGGGTGGGGGTGGATTATTGTATTATTATTCAAAGTCCTGCCCCCACCCCACCTAATAATTATCTTGCCGCTGATGTGTGTGCATGTTGACGAATTGAGAGTGGGGGGCGGGGGGATTATGGGCCGGCCCAAAGTCCCCCCACCCCCTGTACTACTTATCTTGCATCTGATTGTTATTTATGGTTACATGTTTTGAGGGGGGGGGATATGGACCATCCTAAAGTCCCCCCCCCCCACCCTCACCTAATACTTGCAGCTGATTTGTGTGCATGTTGACGAGTTGAGGTGGGGGGGGGGATTATTTATGGACCGGCCCAAAGTCACCCCCCCCCCCACTACTTATATTGCATCTGATTTGTATTTATGGTGACGAGTTCAGAGGGGTGGGGGTGGATTATTGAATTATTATTCAAAGTCCTCCCCCCACCCCACCTAATAATGATCTTGCCGCTGATGTGTGTGCATGTTGACGAATTGAGAGTGTGGGGGGTGGGGGGGGATTATGGGCCGGCTCAAAGTCCCTCCCCCTCCCTGTACTGAAGGGAAGTTGACTAGTTGAAAACCGGGGTGTTTCTGACTGGGAGGGAAAGTGGCCTGTTACACCGGTATTATAACTTACAGAAAATTTCACTCAGTTTATAGTCAGAAATTTTCCGCATCAGTTTAATGTATACAGGTATTATGACATGTGCGTGTGTTTGTGGCCAGGAGGAGAACGACGTGGGCGAGTTCTACATGATCCTGGAGAAGGACGCCCAGCAGGAGGATTTCCTCCAGGGTCGCATGTTAGGCAACCCCTACAGCTCCAGTGAGGCCGGCCTCGGGCCTCTCATGAGGGACGTGAAAAACAAAATCTGCCAAGGTTAGTCCAAGGTCAATGTCACTTGTAGCTAGGCAATACCTACAGCTCCAGTGAGGCCGGCCTCGGGCCTCTCATGAGGGACGTGAAAAACAAAATCTTGCCAAGGTTAAGTCCAGTCCAATGTCATTGGCTAGGCAATACCTACAGCCCAGTGAGGCCGACTCGGGTCTCTGAGGGACGTGAAAAACAAAATATGCCAAGGTTAGTCAAGGTCAATGTCACTTGTAGCTAGGCAATACCTACAGCTCCAGTGAGGCCGGCCTCGGGCCTCTCATGAGGGACGTGAAAAACAAAATCTGCCAAGGTTAGTCCAAGGTCAATGTCACTTGTAGCTAGGCAATACCTACAGCTCCAGTGAGGCCGGCCTCGGGCCTCTCATGGGGAGGGTCTTGTGAAAAAAAACAAAATCTGCAAGGTTAGGTCAAGGCAATCACTTGTAGCTAGGCAATACCTACAGCTCCATGAGGGCCGGGCTCGGGCCTTCTCTGGAGGACGTGGAGACTCCTGCAGTAAGTCCAAGGTCAATGTCACTTGTAGTAGGCAATTACCTCAGCTCCAGCGAGACCTGGGCCTCTCATGAGGGACGTGAAAAACAAAATCTGCCAAGGTCAGTCCAAGGTCAATGTCACTTATAGCTAGGCAACCCCTACAGCTCCAGCGAGTCCGGCCTCGGGCTTCTCATGAGGGACGTGAAAAACAAAATCTGTCAAGGTCAGTTGAAGGTCAATGTCACTTGTTGCTAGGCAACCCCTACAGCTCCAGCAAGGCCGGCCACGGGCCTCTCATGAGGGGCATGAAAAACAAAATCTGTCAAAGTCAGTCCAATATCACTTGTTACTATGCAACCCCTACAGCTCAAGCAAGGCCGAGATAGGGCCTCTCATGAGGGATATGAAAAACACAATCTGTCAAGGGCAGTCCAAGGTCAATATCACTTGTTACACGTGAAAAACAAAATCTGTCAAGGTCCAGCGAGGCTTTCCTCTGTCGAGGTCCGTCGAAGGTCAATGTCGCATGTAGCTAGGCAACCCCTACAGCTCCAGTGAGGCCGGCCTCAGGCCTCTCACGAGGGACATGACAAACAAATTCTGTGAAGATCAGTCCAAGGTCAATGTCACTAGTAGCTAGGCAACTCCTGCAAGTTTCAACGAGACCAGACTCAGGGCCCCTGATGAGGGACGAGGAAAACACAAGTCCAGTTGCATTTTCTCATCAGACTTTCAGTTACATAATTGTCTTGGAATAACATTTAATTAACATTAAAGTCGGGAGTTTGCAGTTTGGTTTCATGGTTGACCATTACATTTGCATAAAACGCCACGTTACTCCATTTTTATTACCTTTCCACAAATGTTATTTCTATGACAACCATTTGTAATGTCTCTTCATCAAATAGTGTACACGACCAGGAGAGGAAACAATCTGATATTGGGAACGTGTTTGTTCCCCATAGTGAACGTTTATGTAGCCTGCTATGTTGCCATTACAGACTGTGAGCTGGTGGCGCTGCTGGAGGATGACACCGGGATGGAGGTACGTCACCTGTCATCGGGGCCTCAGTCCGCTCTATTGCCGTAGTTAGGGCAGATATTGTCTTCATGCAAATACTATATGCATAATCTCCACTACCTTAACCATTTCACCTCTAAGCAACTGGTATGGACTATTCCATGTAGACTTGCGAATTATTCCATTAAACAAAAAAGTGGTGTTTTTGTCAAAAACAGAATATATAACGGTGCATATCCTGATAGCCGGATCTACACTCCAAACATTGGGAAAGCAGTCTGTAGTGTTGAAAGGGTTAATCATAGTCTCATTATCATTGAGCATGTTCTCAACATTTGGACTAGAAATCAGGCGGTTTCATTGATTGAGACTGTTCACAGTTCAACCACAACAAATATTAGTCTTAGATAATTCACGGCACAGGTACAATTGAGAGTATTCCGGGTGAATGTTCTCCATTGTAACAGAGTGGTGAATGATCACCGTGGTAACGTGGCAGTAAATGAACTCTGTGGATAGTAGCAGTGCATGATCTCTGTTGTAGCTGCTGGTGAATAAGAAGATCATCAGTCTGGACCTGCCGGTGAAGGAAGTCTTCAAGAAAGTCTGGGCACCGGACCACGGCGAGGTAAGTTATATCGACAGTCCGCTTTCCGGTCAGTCGCGATACATGTATGAAAGCATGTATGCCAGATATATCGTTAAGTACATAGTCGTGGTTCATTGACCTCATTTGTTAACTTGAAAAAATACACACGATCGTGGGATCAATTTTAGATTTTCTAAACAATATTAATATATTTTATTTATACCATATTTAAAACTGACATATTTAACTATTTTCTTGGTTACTGTTCGTGTTTCCAAGAAGTAGCTGGATAGACTGCGGCAATTTAACAACATGGTTGCCGTTTTTATGAAAATGGGACCCTTTTGAACTGTCGGTTGTGGAACAGGACCATTTCGACCAGCAGTCACATTTAATTATTTCCATTTGCCAGGTTTGCTTACAGAAGTCAAAAGATATCCATAAACATACAAATCACAATGTTTAATACTATAGTTTTTAGTACCAAATAAACATTTGCTTTATTCATATACAAATATAGATAGTTTACTGGGTAGTCCATAGGATTTTAATACTGCAGGTAGTTGGTTTAATCCCTGCTCTGGAAATGTCCATAGTATTTCTATCCCACTGATCTTTTGGATTAGACTTGAGACCTATGTCCCACCTCTATATGACCATGGCTGTTGCTGGGATGTTAAACACATGCACCTTTGCACCTTTCCTTCATCTATATGCCATGTGGATGTGACTGGAGAAATGGGGCTTATTTATGGGCTTTGTGACCACTTTTGTGGCCAGTGCAGATCCAGATCCGCCTGTGCATCCGCACAAGTCTGATCAGGATCTGCACTGTTTACCATTCCATTAATGAAACACCCGTCATGCTTCCGACAAGCAATATAGTTCGTTATCAGGCTACGGGAGTTCTATTTGACCAGTATCTACACTGGTCACAAATGCCATAAGCCCCATTTCTCCAGTCACAGCCACATACTAGTAAGTTGTGTTATGCATATGGTATGTCTTGTTATGTATATGGTATGTCATGTTATGTATATGGTATGTCATGTTATGTATATGGTATGTCATGTTATGTATATGTATATGATAGTATGTCATGTCATGTTAGTATGGTATGTCTGATGTATGTATGTCATGTATGTCATGTTATGTATATGGTATGTCTTGTTATGTATATGGTATGTCATGTTATGTGACCCAACGTGTTACAGGGCGACCCTTTCACATTTGCACGTTTTCTTTAAGTATATGATGTAAGTCGAGCACGTGAGACAAGCGGCCCCATGTATTGCAGGGCGAGCCGATGCAGGTGGTCTACCGGATGCGGGGGCTGCTTGGAGATGCTACAGAGGACATGGTCAACTCACTCGATGCTAACACTGAGGAGGATGTGGACAAGGAAGAGGTGTTCCAAATGGCCAATGTACTCAGTACATGCGACGGCCTCAAAGTCATGCTTGACAGGTTTGTATATAGACGATGTAATATGATATTAATTAATATTAATTATATTACTGATTTCATAAATAATGAGGTAATGCCAAGTTTCTTATATAAAATCATTAAACCTGTATATTACATGCTACCCAGTGATTTACCGTGATCCTGGAGGGATTTATTTCATTTAAAGGAAATTGACATCATGTTTTGACGTCATTTCGGATGAAGGAACAATTCAAACTGTTTTTTATGCCACCGGGTTTCGAAGAAACGGGTGGCATATAGTGTTTGGACCGTCCGTCTGTCCGTCCATCCATCTGTCCGTCTGTTCGTCTGTCCGTCTGTCTGTCCGTCCGTCACACTTTTCGGTTAACCACTTTGTCACAGTTTCTCAAATATGCTGCAGGTGGCATCCGCGTTCGACAGACGCATTTCTTGTTTTCATTTGGATTTGGAGTATGTAAGCCTTTGATTTTTGTTGTTAACCGGGCATGAAACTTCATTAAATCATTGAGTTTATCCCTTGTTGCCAGACTGGAGTCTGTGAAGGACCTCGTGTTGGGCAAGCCCCTGATGCTGGTCCTCCTCAAGCTGTTCGGGTTTGCCGTGAACGTGGCGGCGAACCGGCGCGAGTTGATCCGGCCGCAGATGAACACCCTGACCATCATGCTGGGGGCCCTGAACCTGGCCCTCTGGTCGGAGCAGGAGTCCGGCTCCACGGCCACCAAGGGCCAGTCCATCTCGGAGCAGATCCTCCAGATCATGGAAACCATTCTGCTGGAGGCCAGCTCACAGTCCACGGAGAGCTACACGGTAGGCTGCACGCTAGACCAACTTGTCTTAAACATAGGTTGCTCAAATTAGGAAAATAAATTCCCTTGGAACAGTTTCCGGGGCATCCTTCACATTAGAATTGGCAGAGTTTGTCGCTTTCACGTCGCAGCTTAGTTTAAAAGTAAATTCTGAAAGTTTTTATTTTGTAATTTGTTGTTGAATGGATGTAAAACCCCAATCTATCCCCCATACAGGTGCATTCCCATCTGTATAGGGCCTTGTTGTTGAATGGATGTAAAACCCCAATCAATCCCCCATACAGGTGTATTCCCATCTGTATATGACCTTGTTGTTGAATGGATGTAAAACTCCAATCAATCCCCCATACAGGTGCATTCCCATCTGTATATGACCTTGTTGTTGAATGGATGTAAAACCCCAATCAATCCCCCATACAGGTGCATTCCCATCTGTATATGACCTTGTTGTTGAATGGATGTAAAACCCCAATCTATCCCCCATACAGGTGCATTCCCATCTGTATAGGGCCTTGTTGTTGAATGGATGTAAAACCCCAATCAATCCCCCATACAGGTGCATTCCCATCTGTATATGACCTTGTTGTTGAATGGATGTAAAACCCCAATCAATCCCCCATACAGGTGCATTCCCATCTGTATAGGGCCTTGTTGAATTGATGTAAAACCCCAATCAATCCCCCATACAGGTGCATTCCCATCTGTATATGACCTTGTTGTTGAATGGATGTAAAACCCCAATCAATCCCCCATACAGGTGCATTCCCATCTGTATAGGGCCTTGTTGTTGAATTGATGTAAAACCCCAATCAATCCCCCATACAGGTGCATTCCCATCTGTATATGACCTTGTTGTTGAATGGATGTAAAACCCCAATCAATCCCCCATACAGGTACATTCCCGCCTGTATATGACCTTGTTGTTGAATGTATGTAAAACCCCAATCTATCCCCCATACAGGTGCATTCCCATCTGTATAGGGCCTTGTTGTTGAATGGATGTAAAACCCCAATCTATCCCCCCATACAGGGTTGCATTCCCATCTGTAAAGGTGCCTTGTTGTTGAATGGATGTAAAACCCCAATCAATCCCCCATACAGGTGCATTCCCATCTGTATAGGGCCTTGTTGTTGAATGGATGTAAAACCCCAATCAATCCCCCATACAGGTGCATTCCCATCTGTATAGGGCCTTGATGTTGAATGGATGTAAAACCCCAATCAATCCCCCATACAGGTGCATTCCCATCTGTATAGGGCCTTGTTGTTGAATGGATGTAAAACCCCAATCAATCCCCCATACAGGTGCATTCCCATCTGTATAGGGCCTTGTTGTTGAATGGATGTAAAACCCCAATCAATCCCCCATACAGGTGCATTCCCATCTGTATATTGGACCTTGTTGTTTGAATGGATGTAAAAACCCAATTCTATCCCCCATACAGGTGCATTTTCCCATCTGTATATGACCTTGTTTGTTGAATGGATGTAAAACCCCAATCTATCCCCATACAGGTGCATTCCCATCTGTATAGGGCCTTGTTGTTGAATGGATGGTAAAAACCCCAATCTATCCCCCATACAGGTGCATTCCCATCTGTATAGGGCCTTGTTGTTGAATGGATGTAAAAACCCCAATCAATCCCCCATTACAGGTGCATTCCCTGTCTGTATAGACCCTTGTTGTTGAATGGAATGTAAAACCCCAATCAATCCCCCATACAGGTGCAATTCCCATCTGTATAGGTGCCTTGTTGTGAATGGATGATTTAAAACCCCAATCAATCCCCCCCATACAGGTGCATTCCCCCCATCTGTATAGGGCCTTGTTGTTGAATGATGTAAAACCCCAATCAATCCCCCCATACAGTGCATTCCATCTTATAGGGCCTGTTGTTGAATGGATGTAAAACCCCAATCTATCCCCCATACAGATGCATTTCCGTCTGTATATGACCTTGTTGTAATGAATTGGATGTAAAAACCCCAATCAATCCCCCATACAGGTGCATTCCCATCTGTATATACCTTGTTTTTGTTGAATGGATGTAAAACCCCAATCAATACCCCATACAGGTGCATTCCCGTCTGTATATGACCTTGTTGTTGAATGGATGTAAAACCCCAATCAATCCCCCATACAGGTGCATTCCCGTCTGTAATATGACCCTTGTTGTTTGAATGGATGTAAAACCCCAATCAATCCCCCATTTACAAGTGGCATTCCGTCCGTATATGACCCCTTTTGTTGTTGAATGGATGTAAAACCCCAATCAATCCCCCATACAAGGTGCATTCCAATCTGTATAGACCTTGTTATTGAATGGATTTAAAAACCCCAATCCAATCCCCCATACAGGTGCATTCCCATCTGTATAGGGCCCTTGTTGTTGAATGGATGTAAAACCCCAATCAATCCCCCATACAGGTGCATTCCCATCCTGTATAGGGCCTTGTTGTTGAATGTATAAAAACCCCAATCAATCCCCATACAGGTGCATTCCCATCTGTATAAGACTTGTTGTTGAATGGATGTAAAACCCCAATCTATCCCCCATACAGGTGCATTCCCATCTGTATAGGGCCTTGTTGAATTGATGTAAAACCCCAAATCAATCCCCCCATACAGGTGCATTCCCATCTGTATAGGGCCTTGTTTTTGAATGGATGTAAAACCCCAATCAATCCCCCATACAGGTGCATTCCCATCTGTATATGACTTGTTGTTGAATTGATGTAAAACCCCAATCAATCCCCATACCAGGTGCATTCCCATCTTGTATATGACCTTTTGTTGTTGAAATTGATAAAACCCCAATCAATCCCCCCATACAGGTGCATTCCCATCTGTACATGACCTTGTTTGTTGAAAGGATGAACTAAAACCCCCAATCTATTCCCCCATACAAGGTGCAATTCCCCCATCTGTATAGGGCCTTGTTGTTAAATTGGATGTAAAACCCCAATCCAAATTTCCCCCAACAGGTTCCCCATTCCATCCTTTATATGAACCCTTGGGTTGTTTTGAATTGGATGGTAAAACCCCAACAATCCCCCATACACTGCATTCCATCTGTAAATATGGACCTTGGTTGTAGAATGGAATTTAAAACACCCAATCCCAAAATCCCCCAACAGGTGGCATTCCCATCTGTATAGGGCCTTGTTTGTTTGAAAGGATGTAAAAACCCCAATCAATCCCCCAATACAGGTGCATTCCCAGTCCTTGTATATTACCTTTTGTTGAATTTGTATGTAAAACCCCAATCAATACCCCCCCCATCAACCCCCCTTCCCCTCCCTAACCGTCCCCCTAAAACCCCCACCCCCCATCCCCCCCCCCCTTCCCATCCCCCCAATCCCCCCCCCTCCCCAAAAATCCCCCCCAATCTCCCCCATTCCCTCTCCCCATCCCCTCCCCCCCCTCCCCCAAATCCTTACCACCTCCCCAATCAACCCCCATTTCATCCCCCCCCCCATTCCCCCCCTCCGGGCCTCCCAATACAGGTGCATTCCATCTGTAAGGGCCCTTGTTTTGAATGGATGTAAAAAACCCCAAAACTATCCCCCATACAGTGCATTCCCATCTGTATAGGCCTTGTTGTTGAAATGGATGTAAAACCCCAATCAATCCCCCATACAGGTGCATTCCCCTCTGTATAGGGCCTTGTTGTTGAAATGGATGTAACCCCCCCCCACCCCAATCAACCCTCCCCATACCCCAGGTGCAATCAATCCCCCTGAATTATGACCTTTTGTTTTAGAAATGGATGTAAAACCCCAATCTAATCCCCCACATACAGGTGCATATTCCCATCTGTATAGGGCCTTGTTGTTGAATGGATGTAAAAACCCCAATCAATCCCCCAACAGGTGCATTCCCACTGGTTTTATATGACCTTGTTGTTGAATGATGTAAAACCCCAATCAATCTCCCATACGGTGCATTCCCTGTATATACCTTGTTGTGGATGAATACTTTCCCTCATACAGTATCCCCCTCAGGTAGCTTGATTTGAATGATGTAAACCCCAATCAATCCCCCATACAGGTGCGCCGGGGGAGTCCCCAAACATCTGATATAGGCCTTGTTGTTGAATGATGTAAAACCCCAATCAATCCCCCATACAGGTGCATTCCCATCTGTATAGGGCCTTGTTGTTGAATGATGTAAAACCCCAATCAATCACTTCTATACCAGTCCCCAATCAATCTGGTATTAGCATGGGCCTTGAATGGATGGAAAACCCCGTAAAAACCCCATCATCCCCCATACAGGTGCATTCCCATCTGTATATGACCTTGTTGTTGAATGGATGTAAAACCCCAATCAATCCCACATACAGGTGCATTCCCATCTGTATAGGGCCTTGTTGTTGAATGGATGTAAAACCCCAATCAATCCCCCATACAGGTGCATTCCCATCTGTATAGGGCCTTGTTGTTGAATGGATGTAAAACCCCAATCAATCCCCCATACAGGTTCATTCCCATCTGTATAGGGCCTTGTTGTTGAATGGATGTAAAACCCCAATCTATCCCCCATACAGATGCATTTCCGTCTGTATATGACCTTGTTGTTGAATGGATGTAAAAACCCCAATCAATCCCCCAAACACAGGTGCATTCCCATCGGGCCATAATCTATGACCTTGTTGTTGAATGGATGTAAAACCCCAATCTATCCCCCATACAGATGCATTTCCGTCTGTATATGACCTTTTTGTTGAATGGATGTAAAACCCCAATCAATCCCCCAAACAGGTGCATTCCCATCTGTATATGACCTTGTTGTTGAATGGATGTAAAACCCCAATCAATCCCCCATACAGGTGCATTCCCATCTGATATGACCTTAATGGATGTAAAACCCAATCAATCCCCCATACAGGTGCATTCCATGTCTGTATGACCTTGTTGTTGAATGGATGTAAAACCCCAAATCAAATCCCCCATACAGGTGCATTCCCATCTGTATAGGGCCCTTGTTCCTTGAATGGATGTAAAACCCCAATCAATCCCCCATACAGGTGCATTCCCATCTGTATATGACCTTGTTGTTGAATGATGTAAAACCCCAATCATAGCCCCTATAATAGTAAAAAAAAAAAACATTCCATACAGGTGATTCCCATCTATATACCTGTTGTTGAATGGATGTATACCCCAATCAATTCCCCCATCACATGCCCCCCCATCTGATTCCTGTCTGTATGACCTTGTTGTTGAATGGATGTAAAACCCCAATCAATCCCCCATACAGGTGCATTCCCATCTGTATATGACCTTGTTGTTGAATGGATGTAAAACCCCAATCAATCCCCCATACAGGTGCATTCCCTGTGTACTGACCTTGTTGTTGAATGGATGTAAAACCCCAATCTATCCCCCATACAGGTGCATTCCCGTCTGTATAGGGCCTTGTTGTTGAATGGATGTAAAACCCCAATCAATCCCCCATACAGGTGCATTCCCATCTGTATGACCCTTGTTGTTGAATGGATGTAAAACCCCCAATCAATCCCCCATACAGGTGCATTCCTGTCTGTATATGACCTTGTTGTTGAATGGATGTAAAACCCCAATCAATCCCCCATACAGGTGCATTCCCATCTGTATATGACCTTGTTGTTGAATGGATGTAAAACCCCAATCAATCCCCCATACAGGTGCATTCCTGTCTGTACATGACCTTGTTGTTGAATGGATGTAAAACCCCAATCTATCCCCCATACAGGTGCATTCCCGTCTGTATATGACCTTGTTGTTGAATTGATGTAAAACCCCAATCTATCCCCCATACAGGTGCATTTCCGTTTGTATATGACGTTGTTGAATGGATGTAAAACCCCAATCTCCCCCATACAGGTTGCATTGCCCATCTATGAACCGTTGTGATGGAGTAAAACCCCAATCTATCCCCCAAACAGGTGCATTCCTATCCGTTATGACCCTTGTTGTGAAGGTGCATTCCTAGCGTATATGACCTTGTTGTTGAATGGATGTAAAACCCCAATCTATCCCCCATACAGGTGCATTCTATTCCGTATATACTTGTTGTTGAATATGTACCCCGATCTATCATACTGGCCATTTTTCGTCTTGTAATGGCCTGTGAAAATCCCCAATGTAAAACATGCGTCTACACTGATCGTAAAATCCCTAAGCCCCATATCTCCAGTCACAGCCACATATGACTAACTGTTGAATGGGTGTAAAACCCCAATCAATGTCACCACCCACCCCCACCTGCCATTTACAGGAGTTCTCGAAGCTGTGCGGGGACAAGGACCAGTTATTCTCACTGCTGGAGCGGATCAACTCACCGTTCGTGCGTGCCAACAACAGCGTGCTCCAGGCCCTCATGAAGCTCATCCCCTTCCTCGCGTTTGGCGAGGAGGAAAAGATGCTCACTCTCCTCAACCACTTCAAGAAATACCTCGACTTCGAGAAGTACGTCATTCTCCAATTATGATATACAGTGGAACCTCTCTCACTCCATGAACACTTTGTGTCATTTTCAATCATGAACAGGCACGACAATGAACTAAATTACTGTCTAAGTTAATCACAATGGCGTCCCCATGGTGTCTGATTGAGAGAGGTTCCACTGTAATTAAGCACTCCATGAACACATTGTGTCATTCTCAATCATGAACAGACACGACGATGAACTAAATTACAGTGAAACTCGTCTAAATTAATCACAATGGCGTCCCCATGGTGTCTGGTTTAGAGAGGTTCCACTGCATACATATTGTACAATACCATGCTAGTGTCATGTGATATCAAATGTATCAGGCAATGCAAGTAAACATGTAGGAATTCCGAGGCTCACCTTGAACTTCCTACCGTTTCCGAGCCGAGCCTGATGAAACTTCATATCAAAATAAGTTATACTTTTTATCAGGTAATGTTTTTAGTTGGAAGATATTATATACATGCACGTTAATGTTATCACTATGGGAAATAAAGTAACTAATGTATTGTAGAGAAAACCATGCTAGTGTCTGTAAATATGAATTTATACCATTTCTGATAAATATGATACATTGTATCAAACAATACTAACAATCGTATACTATTTATCAGATCATGTTTTATCCTAGAAGATGGACAACTATAATATCATGTTCGTTGAAAAGAATCTGGACTTGTTTACATTACACCGACGTCATTCTGTAATGTCTTATAAACCAGTTCGACTAATAGAACATCATTCGCAGATTGAATGCACTATTTCAAATTTTCATTATCATTGTTCATGCTTATAAACTTGAAATTCGTACTGTAAATCATGCAGTCTGATTGGTTAACACCAATCACAGCTCTGCCCTCGATCAATCACATTTCTTGATTTCGAGCGCAAGAAGTGCGTGCTTAGAAAGTTGCTGAGAAAGTTGTATAAGCACCGGCTGATGTTAGCCCTCACTACGCAATAAATTAACTTGACAGTAAACTGTGATTGATAGATACTCAAATAATATTACCAGTCATCAATTTGCTATACATGCTTGTACATGTGATAAAGATGTTCCTGTTTACTTCTTTTTTTGTTGGCCTTCTTGTCAATATTGTCGAAGCACATTTATTTGTATCTGGATCTTCTGAACATATACTATATTATCTAAAGGCTTGGAATTGATTTAAAAGTACATATAGACGTCGTAAAATATTGTTGATTAAAATGTTGTTTTCCAGATTTGACACAGAGCACAGCCAGGATGAGAAGGTTCATTTGGACTGCTTCTGTTCTATAGCCAGTGGAATTGAGGTAATATGCCAATTCCCCCACTTTCAGATAGCTAGGCGATAGTTGAGAGACTGTGATACTTACTGTCTGTTCCATGTTTTGCTGCCGACGAACGTTTTGGGTAAAAAGGAGCTGGCGAGTGAAGGGGAGTTGAAAAACAATCGATTTGGAAATCGAGTCCGAAACACGGCTATATAGCTTGGAAAAGATGTAACTAAGAAAGCAAAAGTATATTTTGAAAATCGTCCTCGGATTCCAAAATTATTTCCAAAAATCTATTTTAGTCCCAATGTTAATTTTCTTTTCGCAAGAACATCAATATTTGATGGAATTTCATAAAATAAAAAAAATTGGGGAGGGTGACTATTTTGTTATTGATGAAAAAGTACATTTGAGTGTATTTGAATATTTTTTAGATTTAATGTGTTTAATAGCAAAAAATTTGTCCGCAGCAAAACATAACAGACAGTAGTAAGCAAAATGGATTTTCAAAAAACAAACTTGCAGTGAAATTGTGAATCTTTCTCTTCAAACTTCGGGCAGTTACAACTTACATGTGACACGATGTAATGTCTATATACACTAGTATTATATACCTGCCATTATTACTCCACAGAACAATGCGAACGGTATCCGCCTGAAGGACATGATGGTGGAGCACGGTGTCGTGAAGATGGCGCTGGACTACATCGACACCCACGCCCCCGAGGTCACCACACTGCTCGCGTACGTTCACCTCCCCCACTCCATACACCGGTCTTATACATAGGTCACCGGACTGGGAAAATCATGAGTAACCTCCCTTGAATCTACTGCCAGGGTGTTGTCAGTGTAAGCATTGGTGGAGTTTGTCTGATTGATGTCATGTTGCTTAGTTTAAACTTTAACCCTTACTACGCTGAATTAAATGTTGTCGTCTCCTGGAAATGTTTTATTTTCAATATTTCTCGACAAAAACCTGGTTTTGACAGCACATGAGAATCGTCTCCAGCAGACGGCAATTTCCGTCAACAGCGTAGGAAGGGTTAAACCAACGTACTTGGCAACGTGGCATCCAACAGACAAATTCCACCAATTCTAATGTCAAGGATCACTTGGAAGTTATTCTAAGGAAGTTGCTCATGATTTCAAAGTTTGTTAATCTATTTATAAGACATGCTATAAAGTTCTAGTGTGTCACTAGACCAATCTAACAATCACAATTAGTCACAAGCAATTCTTTACACCACAATCAGTGAATCAACCAATGTTGTGTCTGTCTGTCGACCCACAAATATTGTAGCCCTGGATCAGATTCCTGTATGACAAAAATATGTTTATTTTCCTTCTGAAAACTGTAAATCCAAATCAGACTTCGCATTTGAGGAGTTGAATTGACACATTGTTGATGGTGTATTGTGTGTTTCAGGACGGACTCTGATGTCTGGAGGGATTTCCTGGCCAAGCCGTCCCTCAACTATATCCTCCGGTTACTGACCGGCATATGTCAGGGACATGAGGCCACACAGGTAACTACGATCACTGATAAGTTTTAAAAAGAACCAAATATTGTCATCTATGTATATCTTAACAAAAACACCGTTTGGCTTTAAATGAGAATCAACGGAGATGATTCTCTTGTCCTGTCAAAATATGTTTTCATTAAGAAAAATGGTAAATAAAGGACATACAACAACAAAATTAATTCATTGCTGTAATACACTGCAGCGCCATTATAACACATTTACGGGTATGAAATTATTAAATAATTTATTTTTATTTTTGTTATTTGTCAATGAAAGTATATGTTGTGACCACTCATTTGAACCATCTCAGTGAGACTGTTTAAATTGTGGTCGCGGCATATACTTCTGAGTGCATAGAAGGAAAATATTTTCCAGCAAACATAAGCGTATCCTCAGCATGAAATAGGTTACTGCATGATTGCCCCATGATGCGACTTTCATCATCGCATCATGGGGCAATCATGCAGTAACCCATTTCATGCTGAGGATACACTTATGATTGCCCCATGATGCGATGATGAAAGCCGCACGTTCGCGACGTCTGCGGCACATCAAAAGGTGTGTTGACCAATCAGTAACATTTCAAAACATAGCCTAAAGGTCACACAGTTTACAGCCTCGTGCCGAATGATGTCATACAATAAACACCTGTTAGTTGACACGGCTGGGTGTATCGATTTTTTGCACAAAGCAACACACAAATCTCGTCTGTGTAATATGTGTCGGGTGTAATCGGATTTGGAATTCATATCCCCTGGCACGGATATTGCACGGTTCGGATAAGCAACACGAAAGGTTGTATGTCGCCGGACTTCCGTGCAATAGGGGGGGGGGGGGGGTGGGTCGCACTGTATGCCTATTAACATGATTACCTGATTAAAGGTATTACATTTGCTAACATACTAATAATAATCCTTTCATGGACTTTGAATGTCGTTGTTTGAATAAACTTACAGAAATCACGAATCAACTAATTACACGATGACTACGACGTCCAACGATTTTTTTTTGATTTTTTTTCTATGACCCGCGTTATAATGGAGATCACGCTATACGCGATCGCGTTGTAATGGAGCTGCAGTGTAATGAAATCTTTCTGGTCTGAATATGTATTTATTTAAATGACCTGAGCTGTTGATATGCCGCTTAACACCATTAAACAAACAAACAAACAAACAAACAAACAAACCTTTCAACATTAAATAGTTGGATTAGACTCTGCCGTGTTAATTTTCAAATGATTCTGAACTTGTATTCAGAAAAGGAATAATTTTGTGAAAGTCGGAAAATATTCAGATCTTGATCTACACTCTTCGCACACATTTTAACTTGACAGTAAACTGTGATTGATAGATACTCAGTTCTTAACCCTTTCAACACCACAGACCTGTATGGTGGTATTGGCAAATAGTGCAGATCCAGATGAGCCGGCTCGTAATTTTCATAATTTTGAGAACAGAAATTCCCCCTTTTCATAAATGCACTAGTCTGAAAATCATTTTGTGCCGGTTGGATTGGTTGCAAAATTAACATCAAAATCCATTCCAGTTACTTAGGGGTGAAAGAGTTAAACAACAAGCATGCGATTGACTAACGACATTGTAATAAGGATTCTTAGAATGAAGTCTATTGACTCATCCCCCTTCCCCTCTTGTATTCAGCTAGAGATCGGCAACCACCTGATCCGGATCCTCCACAAGCTAGAGCAGGTCTCCTCAGACAAACACATCGGCACCATGGCAGAAAACCTCATGGAGGCATTGAAGAAAAACACAGTCGTCGCTTCTAAGGTCTGTATGCTTACATATGTTCATCAAAATATTTCATCCACAAAAAGAATTTTGAGTTTTGGTTTGACCACTGACAGGGCCATGGTTCTGCTTTTGGACATAGCATTTTGCAATTATGCCTTGTAACTCGTCAAACTTTTAAAAGTAAGGGATGTGGGTTTGATACATGGTATATAGATTCCTTACGGTGTGTAGATGTGTTCCTTTGTTAATTAGGGATGGATTGTGGCCTAGGGTTTAGAACATCTGACTTCCAATCCGGAGGTTGTGGGTTCAAACCTCGCCTTAGGCATCAAAAATACTTTCATAGTATTTCCATCCCACTGGTCTGTCGGATGAGACTTTAAACTGTGGTCCCATCTCTATATGACCCTAGCTGTTGGTGGGACGTTAAAAACATTCACTTTCACTTTTTCGTTTGTTAATTATCTGACTTCAAAATAGACCAATTACTGACATTTCAGTATATTTGGAAAAATATATACATTCTATAGCATAGTTTTTGTGTAACTATCATTTTGAAATTTGGAATTTATTATAAGTTTGTTGGGGGTATGTAGGTGTCAGCTTGTCGATCGGTCTGTCGGTCTCGGTCTGCCGGTCAGGTCTGTCGGTCTGACGGTCGGTCTGTTGGAAATTCCCTTCCGCTCTATATCTTCTACACCCATGCATGGATTATCAAATGGCTTGGCACAAATGTTTCTCATGATGAGAAGGTGTGTTGCGATCAATAACCACGCACCTACGTCCAAAGTCAAGGTCACAGTTGAAGGTCAAAGGTCAAACCTATTGAAATTCCCTTCCGCTCTATATCTTCTACACCGATTCATGGATTATCAAATGGCTTGGCACAAATGTTTCTCATGATGAGAAGGTGTGTCGCGATCAATAACCACGCACCTACGTCCAAGGTCAAGGTCACAGTTGAAGGTCAAAGGTCAAACCTATCGAAATTCCCTTCCGCTCTATATCTTCTACACCGATGCATGGATTATCAAATGGCGTGGCAAAAATGTTTCTCATGATGAGAAGGTGTGTCGCGATCAATAACCACGCACCTTCGTCCAAGGTCAAGGTCACAGTTAAAGGTAAAAGGTCAAACCTATTGAAATTCCCTTCCGCTCTATATCTTCTACACCGATGCATGGATTATCAAATGGCTTGGCACAAATGTTTCTCATGATGAGAAGGTGTGTCACGATCAATAACCACGCACCTACGTCCAAGGTCAAGGTCACAGTTGAAGGTCAAAGGTCAAACCTATTGAAATTCCCTTCCGCTCTATATCTTCTACACCGATGCATGGATTATCAAATGGCTTGGCACAAATGTTTCTCATGATGAGAAGGTGCGTCGCGATCAATAACCACGCACCTACTTCCAAGGTCAAGGTCACAGTTGAAGGTCAAAGGTCAAACCTATTGAAATTCCCTTCCGCTCTATATCTTCTACACTGATGCATGGATTATCACACTATGCCCAGGGTCAAGGTCACAGACTTGATGCGTTTGAAACCTTAACGCTCGGCTAAATGGCCTATAATCAAAAATGCCTCGTTTTCTTTGGCTGCCAGTGGGGGTATTCGTGTGCCGACAGGCCACATTTCTAGTTTCCTTTGTTTTTAGCTCACCTGAGCGAAGCTCATGTGAGCTATTGTTACTGCAATGTGTCCGTCGTCGTCCGTGAACATTTTCAAACGTCTTCTCCTCGGTAACCATTGGGCCTATAGTCACCAAACTTCATGGTCATGGTCCTTAGGTAGGGGGATTACAAAATTGTTAAAATGACGTCTTTACGTAATCCAAGATGGCCGCCGCCTAAAAATAGCACAAATTCTTCAAAAATCTTCTCAAGAACCGCCAACCGGATTTCGACAAAACTTGGTAGAAATGATTGATGTACAATGCTCTTTCAAAGTTGTTAAAATGGTGACCCCAGGGTCAAAAATGGGCGTGGCCCGTGGGGTCAATTTGGGGTCAAATTTTATTTTTGACAGAATATGGTCATGTCATATATCAAATTGAAGGTATCAACGAGGCGATCACTCTGGTGCATTGTTCGTCGAAATCGGATGGTTAGGTCATCCAAGATCGCCGCCGAAAGGTCAAAAGGTTGTTCTTTTATTAGAGATTTCAAAATTCTTCTTCACATGAACCGCTTGGCCCATGGTGGCCAAACTTAAAAGTTATGGTCCATGGGTGAAGCCTTTTCAGATTTGTTAAAATGGAGGTCGTCGCTAATCCAAGATGGCCACCGTCTAAAAATAGCACAAATTCTTAAATCTTCTTCTCATGAACCGCTGGCCGATTTCGATTAAACTTGGTAGAAATGATCGATATACAATGCTCTTTCAAATTTGTGAAAATGGTGACCCCGGGGTCAAAAATGGACGAATATGCTAATGCCATATATCAAATTGAAGGTATCGATGAGGCGATTGCTCTGGTGCAATATTTGTCGGAATCGGATGATTATGTCATCCATGATGGCCGCCAAAAGGTCCATTTATTCGAGATTTTGAACGTCTTTTTCTCAGGAACCACATGGCCGATGCTGGCCAAACTTCATAGTAAGTTAAGATTCTTGGGTGAAGCATTTTCAGATTTGGTAAAATGAGAGCAGGCTGTCCATTATCTATAAATTCCTATAAATTCTTATAAATTTGGCAATCCCTATATTTTCCCTATATTTTCCCAAAATGCCTATAAATCCCTATATTTTTTAAAAAAATGCTCAAAATCAAGTCTAATATTCAACTTACTGGTTTATTCTAAACACAGTGCAAGGTTAGAGATGTATTTAACTAAATTATGATCGTATTTACCAGTTTTCTTTGTTTGGATCATTTTTTATCTCATTGTAAGATGTGTAATTCTGTATTTTCAGCAAACATTTAAAAAATTTGCCGTCCTTAGTTTACCGGTAGCTGATTGAGATGGTGTAACATTGTGTTTTAAGTCTGTGAGTTGTCTTTGGAACCTGGTAACTCGAACAAATCCTTTACGTACACACATACATGCCGTAAAATTGGAAAATATTGAGTTTTGTCCATATAAATCCCTATTTTTTTGGCAAAAATCCCTATATTTATCCCTATATTTTTGGAAAAAAATCCCTATATTCCTATATATTTGGAACCGAAAGTGAATGGACAGCCATAAATGACGACGAAAGTTGACAAGCATTTTATAGCAGATGCAAAATTCACAAATCCCATGAGCCCCATTTCTCCTGTCACAGCCACATATAATACTGCGATAGAGACGCCTGTTATTATCCCCTCGCCGATAGCGTTGTCCATGTACGTACCTGCGTGCGTGCGTTAGTAACACCTTTCATTTTTCAATAACTCATGAACCGCTTCACAAATTTTGATAATATTTGGCCACAATGTCTGTATAAGGATGGTGCTTCGTTTTGCATACGACCAAAGTCCGACCGCCCAAGGTCAAGGTCACTTCACCTTGTTTGCAAGGCAAATTTCTTTGTTTTATTATCAAGGCTGTCAGTACAACCCACGTTCGACTGCCTAAGGTCAAGGTCACTGAGTCCGGGGGATACTATGGATTTGACAGCGCGCCGCGTTCGTGTCCGCGTCCGCCGCAGACACTTCTTGTCCGGAGCATAACTCGAACACCCTTTGGAATATTTTCATGAAACTTCACACATGCATAGACCACGACCCGAAGGTGTGTCGCGCACAAGAATGACAACTCTTGCATAGCTAATTTTTTAGTTATCTCCCTTTTTTGTTTCGCGCACTGATTGACCATAACTCGACCACCCTTTGGAATATTTTTATGAAACTTAACACATTCAATTAGACCACGAACCGAAGGTGTGTCGTGCACAAGAATGACAACTCTTGCATAGCTAATTTTTTAGTTATCTCCCTTTTTTGTTTTCGCTCACTGATTTCCTGTCCGGAGCATAACTCGACCACCCTTTCGAATATTTTCATGAAACTTCACACATGCATAGACCACGACCCTGGAGGTGTGTCGCACACAATAATGACAACTCTTGCGTAGCTAATTTTTTAGTTATCTCCCTTTTTTGTTTTGCGCACTCTACAAACTGGACAATAATGCATGAAGACCTGTTTTCTCGTGTGCTCTGTACACCTTACCTGTAGAGAGAACAATAGAGACTGGGAGAACCATGTGCTAGCATGGGCTAGCATGGGCTAGCATGTGCAGATGTCCAGTGCTTGACCACTGTTGACCAGGTAATTTATACATATGTAGATGAATATAGGACTATTAAAAAAAAATTCTGGGCTCCAGTAGCAAGCATTATTATTTTTAAACTTTTTTTTTCCATTTTTTTTTTCATTTTTTTTTTTCATTTTTTTTTTTTTCATTTTTTTTTTCAAATTATTTTTCAATTTTTATCTAGTAGCATAAGGTCGTAAGTGCTATATACAGACTATTCACCTGTGCATGTGCTAGCATGTGCAACTGACCACTGACCACTTACAGGTAATTTATACAGGTAAATGATTATATTACATTTCCGTAAACTGTGTTGAAAATATTGTGGCAATATGTGGACCTGTGCATATATGATATGTAGATAAATATAGGACTATTAAAAAACATTCTGGTCTCCAGTAGGGAGCATTATTCTTTTATTTTTTTTAAATTTAATTTTTTTTTTCCATTTTTTTTTTTTACATTCATTCTTTTTCATTTTTTAACTGACCACTAACTTATTACAGGTAATTTATACAGGTACATTATTACATTTCCGTAAACTGTGTTGACAATATTGTGGCAGTATGTGGACCTGTGCAGATATATGTAGATAAATATAGGACTATTAACAAAAATTCTGGGCTCCAGTAGCGAGCATTATTATTTTATTTTTTTTTGTATATTACATTTCCGTAAACTGTGTTGAAAATATTGTGGCATTATGTGGACCTGTGCAGATATATGTAGATAAATATAGGACTATTAAAAAAAAAATTCTGGGCTCCAGTAGCAAGCATTATTATTTTTAATTTTTAAACTTTTTTTTCCCATTTTTTTTTTTCGTTTTTTTTTTCTCAAATTCTTTTTCAATTTTTGTCTAGTAGCATAAGGTCGTAAGTGCTATATACAGACTATTATCATATAATAAAACAATTATTGACTAGTGAGCCATAGAATATAATCTGATATTCTATGGCTCACTAGTCAATAATTGTATAATATGTTCGGGCCAGTGAAAATTGCTTTCGGGCCCAGGCTCGAGGTCAAGGCGGGACAAGGCGAGGCATCTGATTCCGCGGAATTCTTGTTTACTTATCTCCCTTTGTTGTTTCGTGCTCTGATTTTGTATCCAGAGCATAACTCGAACACCCTTTGGAATATTTTTATGCCCCACCACGATAGTGGAGGGGGCATTTAGTGTTACCCTTATCCGTCCGTCCGTCCGTCTGTCCGTCCGTCCCACACACGAATGGGTACTTGTTGTAAGCGTACGGGGATCTTATTGGGTAGGGTTAGGATAGTCCTCTACCGCCCTGTGCCAAATCCACGTTTGTCCTGCCCCCGCCAAGCCCAGGGTCAAGGTCACATACTTGGTGCTTCAAAAACTTTAACGCTCGTGTTAATATCTTATAATTTCTGTTTTCTTTCACGGATCAGCTTCATATTTCATATACACATTGCTCTAATGGTCCTCTACCGTCCTGTGCCAAATCCACGTTCGTCCTGCCCCCGCCAAGCCCAGGGTCAAGATTACATACTTGGTGCTTCAAAAACTTTAACGCTCGGGTAAATATCTTATAATTTCTGTTTTCTTTCACGGATCATCTTCATATTTCATATACACATTGCTCTAATGGTCCTCTACTGCCCTGTGCCAAATCCACGTTTGTTCTGCCCCCGCCAAGCCCAGGGTCAAGGTCACATACTTAGTGCTTCAAAAACTTTAACGCTCGGGTAAATATCTTATACTTTCTGTTTTCTTTCATGGATCATCTCCATATTTCATATACGCATTGCTCTAATGGTCCTCTACCGCCCTGTGCCAAATCCACGTTCGTCCTGCCCCACCAATCCCAGGGTCAAGGTCACATACTTGGTGCTTCAAAAACTTTAACGCTCAGGTAAATATCTTATAATTTTTCTTTCCATTCACGGATCAACTTCATATTTCATATACGCGTTGCTCTAATGGTCCTCTACCGCCCTGTGCCAAATCCACGTTCGTCCTGCCCCCGCCAAGCCCAGGGTCAAGGTCACATACTTAGTGCTTCAAAAACTTTAACGCTCGGGTAAATATCTTATAATTTCTGTTTTCTTTCATGGATCATCTTCATATTTCATATACGCATTGCTCTAATGGTCCTCTACCGTCCTGTGCCAAATCCACGTTCGTCCCGCCTCCGCCAAGCCCAGGGTTAACATCACATACTTAGTGCTTCAAAACTTTAACGCTCGGGTAAATATCTTATAATTTCTGTTTTCTTTCACGGATCAGCTTCATATTTCATATATGCATTGCTCTAATGGTTCTCTACCGCCCTGTGCCAAATCCACGTTTGTCCTGCCCCCGCCAACCCCAAGCCAGGGTCAAGGTCACATACTTGGTGCTTCAAAAACTTTAACGCTCAGGTAAAAGAAAATTTTGACTTGCAATTTGGCCTCATTTATTATCAAAGCGATATGTGAGACATCCGTGTTCTATGAACACATTTTCTAGTTTATTAAACTTCACACATGCATAGAAGACGACCCAAAGGTGTGTCGCACGTAAGAATGACAACTCTTGCGTCGTTAATTTCTTAGTTATCTCCCTTTGTTGTTTCGTGCACTGATTTTGTGTCTGGAGCATAACTCGAACACCCTTTGGAATATGTTCATGAAACTTCACACATGCATAGACCACGACCCTATAGGTGTGTCCCGCACAAATGACAACTCTTGCATCATTAATTCTTTAGTTATCTCCATTTGTTTTTCCGTCACTGATTTTGTCTCCGGAGCATAACTCGAACACCCTTTTTTCAAACTACTTGTGTATCTGGGGAGGGGGATACACATGCGCTTGTCGACAAGCGTCCATTTCTAGTTTTCTTTTATTATTATCAATGCTGCCAGCGAGGGGATAAGCTTCGTTTAACGATGCCATTTCTTGTTGTAGGTGGAGGAGATACGACAACAGACGAAGACAGAGAAGAAACGATTGGCCATGGTTGTGAGGAGGAAACACCTTGGTGCTCTTGGCATGACCGTGAGTTGTTTTTATTCCATATTCAGAGAGTCTGTTGTAGGAACGTGCCACGTATACATTGTGTTGATATACTTTTGCCAATCTATTCTATTCAGTGACATGCCCCGTTATATTTGTGTAAACTACTTATTGAAGTGTAAGAAAATCTTTCACTAAAACAACCAATACCCAGTGTAATATAATCAACATCACAGACAAATGTTGTTCACTGATTGTGCAGAGCTGCGTTTCTTGTGCAATCCGTAAATTTGTTTAAAAATATCATGTTAAATCACTTATTTATATAATGTCTGTGTGCCGTTACAGACGAACGCGAAGGGCCAGGTGACGGTGAAGAGCTCGGTGCTGAAGCAGATAGAGGACATAAAGGAAGAGATGGGCCTCACGTGCTGTATATGTCGTGAGGGCTACCGATACCAGCCACAGAAGGTTCGCCATACACGCTCACTAGCCAAGATGCAGGGTGTGGGATCACATGGTTTCCAAACGGCGTGTTGTCATGTTTTTAGATGTTCTTTTAATATCTGTCTCTGACATGTAATAACCGATTTTTATGAAACATAGTGCAGCAAATACGAAACTGTTTGACCTTTAATATTCAGTTTTCTTTAATCGCATATTCATTGTCGATTTGAGAAAGAATCGGTTACCGTCAATGTAAATATAAATCTAGAGCATGTTAATATAAGAAATAAATGGTACTCAAATCTTCGCGAAAGTTATAAGGTTTTGTTAAGAACTTTTAGTGGAACCATGAAACACACAATTCATCATCTTTAGTACGCTATATATATCATCAAAATCCAACTGTTTATTAGGGGAGAAAAAACAATCGTCAGTATGAAATGTCATTAGGAAACATTCGGAAACCTGATGATCCCACACCCTAAGATGGCTATTGGGAACACATACGACCAGTGTGTATAATTCCTGATCCGATGGAGTGTTTATCTAACGCATTTTTACTCACTAGTGAACAGTTCAGTGCTTGATCCAAGTTTTATAAACGTGCAGGCTTGAACTACTTTATTCCCACAGTAACGCCCTGATTTTCAGGTGATTTGGCCAAGGCCAAATCACCTGAAAATCAGGGCATTACTGTTTAGAGATAGATTTGTATATGAGTAATTGCCGTAATTCCAGAACAATATGATGCTGACATCACGAGGCACAGTAGGGTCAATCCGGTTAAACTCGCACAAAGGCATAAATTCGGACGCATCGGTACAGTTGTATATTATGTACCATTTATGTATGTGAAGTTTGTTGTTGGTACTTATTGACATGTTGTGCACCATATATATAAATAGAGTGTGACACAGTGACTATCCCGGTACCATACCGAGCTGCATTCTGGGGGGCCACCTTTAAATTTGTTTCAACACTGCATGACTTTGAAATGTGGTGAACATTGACCGTCCGGCCAAACTACATTCACTGAGGCATATGAATGAAGCGTAGTGACTTGACAATTTAGTTATTATAGATATAAAGTATCCCTCTTACTGTCTGTCTGATAGTTTCTACGTTTACTATACCAATACCGTCTTTATAGCAGAAAATGAGAGGCCTCCGAGTTAACCCACTGTTTTTCTAGATCGAGAAAACTCGGACATGGCCATCGGTAATGGATTGGCTTAGTTCCTTCTACAAGCTGTCGCTAATGTACCTCCCCATCCAAGGTAGCGGTGCTCCCACCCCCCACAAAAAAACAAAAACATATTGATTAACAAGGACAGTAGTAACTATTTGTTTAATTTCCGAGGACAAACTTTGTCCCCATAGAAACGACAGTACAAAGAGATTTGTAGAGACTAATATCCCTAACCCCGAATGTTTGATAGTCTAATTCCCACCCTGGGAAATTTGTGGCTGTATAATTTCCCCTGTATGACTCGCATTCCACCACACTGGACAGGGAAGCATTGGTATTGTTAGTATCAGACATGTGGACATTCCCCACCCAAGTACATACTTGTAATTGTTTGATCGTTTAATGAACCTTATCAATGTCGTTCCCACTTTCAGGAGCGGAAGGCAAACCCCTGTGAATTCAACACATTCAGAAATGGACAGTCTAATTCCCGCATGTATGAATGAAATGTGTGTCTATTTATCCCAGGTGATGGCGCATTTTCCTCACACTAGAAACGACAGTACTGACAGATGTGTTGACATCTAACATACTGGCCCCATGATTTTAGGTGTCTAATTCCCACCCCTTATTGGTTTTAGCTAGCTGTCTAATTACCTGGATATGCCCGCCAGACCATCCCCACACCCATGTGGCGGGGAGGACATTGAAAGGTCCATTGTAATTCCACGTGTATCCCCCTCACACTACTTCTCCCCAACTCACGACGGGGAATACATTATTATTTGCATACAATTTCATTTAATTACAGTATGGTTGCCATTGTGGTAGTGTGATCTTTCACCGTCTTAATTTTGAATAGATCGAGTGTGTTGGTCATTGATAAATGTTAAATTTCAGACAAGCATTATGGCATCTGTACGATTCATCCAAGGAAGAGAGAGATTGTCTCCTACACATCTGAAAGAACATTAACGCACGTAGTACATCTGAGCAACTTAATATATCGCAAATGCTCTTTTAATCACCCATTGCATGCCAATAGTGTTAAACTTGTAATTACAAACATGCAATCGTTTGCAATATCGCAACCGTATGAAGTAATACAAACCATACGGAAATGGCCGTGGTTGAGCATTTCTGGGTCCGCTAAAAAACCGTCCGAGTTTACCCGGATTGCGAGAAAACTGTGCACCGGCCCAGGCACGAATACACACCTTCTGCTCATCGTGAGTTACATACATACTGTGACATACTCCCCCGCCAAATTGGAATTCATACCTGAATTCATGATTTTATGGGACAGAGATCTACATCGTGGACTATATATCCGTCACAGTCCCCCAGTGGAGCGCCAAATGTCACAGGGCGAGATAAAGTTTCAACCCATTCGTCACAAAATGATTTTCAGACTGATCCATTTATGAAAAATGGGTGTTTTTGTTCTTAAAAATAAGAAAATTACTTGCAAAAAGTGCAGATCCTGATGAGACGGCTCGTCACGAGCCGGCTCATCTGGATCTACACTGTTTGCCACTACCACTGTAGGTGTGTGGTGTTGAAAGGGTTAAGCATCTGTGTTTGTGTGATTTATTTGTATACATGATAACTGTGTGGCAGGTTCTAGCGATCTACACGTTCACAAAGCGGGCCAACCTGGACGACTACGAGAACAAGGCAAGGAAGACGGTGGGCTACACGACCGTGTCCCACTTCAACGTGATCCACGTCGACTGTCACACCGCCGCCGTCAGGTACGCGACGCTTTCATACAAAACTGTAATCAATTAATACTGTACATTCAAATCATTGTTTTAGAGTTGGAATATCAATGATTTCACCGTAGTAATTTACATATATTGTATCTCTCTATGTCCCAGGGTTCGAAGAGCCATTGACAGATAGTGTTTGCGCTATCTCTATGTGTGTCCATCCCTAACACTTACTTTCAAAAGTTTTTACCAGTTTCTTTAACTAGCCATATCTTCTATATACCGGTAATGTGAATGATTGCTTAAATTTTTGGACACTCAATACATGTAAATACATGTTTATGTGACACATGCAATACACCATAGATTTGACCATTGATCATTCTGACCTTCACAAGGTCACTGAAACGCTTAGCTGTTTTTATCACTTTTACTGGCCATATTTCCTATTTATTATAAGTTGGAAGATTGCTTAAATAATAGACACTTGATACATGTGAACACACGTGACGTGTGTGAAAACACACGTGACGTGTGTGAAAACGGTTAACTTCTGAACAGTCTGCAGTTACGCTGCTTCGATGTTCTTACTACAAGTTGTAGGCCAAGATCTTGAGCGTTATTCCACTGACGCCTTCAGTTTGTAACCGTCCATCCCCGGACATATTATCTAGTGATAGTCTCCTGTGGTGAATTTCAGACATGCGCGGGGGCGGGAGGAGTGGGAGAGTGCGGCCCTACAGAATGCGAACACCAAGTGTAACGGCCTCCTGCCGCTGTGGGGGCCCCAGGTACAGGAGTCTGCCTTTGCCACCTGTCTTGCCAGGTACGTGGTCAGCATCGGCACACCACCGCCTATCGGGCCAATATTTGTCAATTTCTTAATTTCAAATTCTTCAATCGGTACACTACTGCCTGTGCTAACATTGCAAATATTTGTTGATTTGTTAGTTTCAAGATACTTGAATATTGTGCTTGACATCAAGCAGCTTGATTGACTGAGCCTGAGCTGCAGCTTAGGCTCAGGCAATCAAATTGCTTGTTTGTGAGTTGGCGTTGTCAATTGATGTTCAGAAACATTGATAATCTGGGCAAGATTAACGCTAGCTGTTGTGTAGTGGCTTGTTTTATTCCGTTCGCATGATTATTGAGTTATGCAAAGCACAAGCTAAGTGGTGCAGGATGTCCTCTGAAGAAAATGAAATTGAATGTACAGTACGGTATTCAATAATAAGAAGTTGAATACAGAATAACAAGCTAATGTCTTGTTGATATAAAAGTTATATTCACTCCGGAATTCCTACCGTTTCCAAGCCAAGTCTGATAAAACTTGTTATCAAAAGACATCAGCATTTATTCTATTTATCATGTAACATTTGTGCTAGATGATGGGCAAATATAATGTGTTTCGTCCTTAAACTCGTGTCATTTGGTAACGCCATTTGATGCCTTCGAACATGAGCAAGTGGTTCTAACCCAGATATGCATACTTTGTTATTAGTCAGTATTTGATCACTGCATAGCAAATAAATATGTGGTAAGCCAATCGATTTGTTCGATATAGTTAACAAGCATTCCTTGATGTTCAGACACATCACGTATCTACAAGAGTGCACGGGCGTGCGAGATCCGAGCTACCCATTCAACATGCATGACATCAAGCTGCTGCTGTTGAGGTTTGCCGATGGGAAGTCCTTCAGCGATGAGAGCGGGGGCGGGGGAAAACAGAGCAACATCCACCTCCTGCCGTACATCATGCATATGGCACTCTATGTCATCAACACGTACGTACCTACCGTGTATAGCTTGATTTCTAGAATTGTCACACGCATCTTGCATCTTTGTAGTACTCCAAAGTTTAATATAAAATCAGCGACAGTTTCCATAAATGACGGTGAAAGTTGACAAGCATTTTATAGCACATGTGGAATTTAATTTTTGTGTTGGTTTTTCTTCAATCGATAATTACTAATTTAATATTATTTAAATCAATTAAACTAGTGTCTGTAATGGAAACATCTTTCTATATGTGCAATATATTGATCAGTTCACAACAAAAACTAATTGTATTTCATGAAGTTTCCTTACTGGTATGTGTATTGCGAAAATACATAACCAAATTATCTCTCCTGTTTATCACAGTTTCTGATAGTATATAAGCCGCATCGTCGGAAAAGGTACCTGAAGGTAGATTTTTTACATTTTTAGCTCGACTATTCGAAGAATAAGTAGAGCTTATGTTGTCACCCCGGTGTCGGCGTCGGCGTCGGCGTCACCGTCACGCCTTGGTTAAGGTTTTTAGTCAAGCTTGTATATGGAATACTACTGGCCCTACACCCACCATACTTGGACAACTTCATCTCCTAGTGATGTACATCAATAACCCCTGATCTATATTTCACCTTGACCTACATTTCCTCTTGGATTACTTGGTTAATTCCCCTTGGTTAAGGTTTTTAGTCAACCTTGGTTAAGGTTTTTAGTCAAGTTTGTATATGCAATACTACTGGCCCTACACCCACCATACTTGGACAACTTCATCTCCTAGTGATGCACATCAATAACCCCTGATCTATATTTGACCTTGACCTATATTTCCTCTTCAATTACTTACTTAATTCCCCTTGGTTAAGGTTTTTAGTCAACCTTGGTTAAGTTTTTTTTTCAACTTCTACATTGAATACTATTGTGCATCCAGACACCATACTTCGACAACCTTTTCTCATACGTATGTACATCAATAACCCCTGTCTATGTATTTTGACCTTGACCTACATTTTCCTCTTCAAGAATTACTTACTTAATTCCTTTTGGTTAAGGTTTTTACTCAACCTTCTATATGGAATACTACTGGCCCTACACCCACCATACTTGGACAACTTCATCTCCTAGTGATGTACATCAACAACCCCTGATCTATATTTGACCTTGACCTACATTTCCTCTTGAATTACTTAATTCCCCTTGGTTAACGTTTTTAGTCAAGCTTGTAGATGGAATACTCCTGGCCCTACACCAACCATACTTGGACAACTTCATCTCCTAGTGATGTACATCAACAACCCCTGACCTATATTTGACATTGACCTACATTTAACCTTGAATTACTTCCTTAATTCCCCTTGGTTAAGGTTTTTACTCGACCTTGGTTAAGCTTTTTACTCAAGCTTGTACATGTAATACTATTGTGCATACAGACACCATAATTGGACAACCTTTTTTCATAGTGATGTACATCAATAACCCCTGATCTATATTTGACCTTGACCTACATTTCCTCTTGAATTACTTACTTAATTCTCTTTGGTTAAGGTTTTTAGTCAAGCTTGTAGATGGAATACTCATGGCCCTACACCAACCATACTTTGACAACTTCATCTCCTAGTGATGTACATCAACAACCCCTGACCTATATTTGACCTTGACCTACATTTGACCTTAAATTACTTACTTAATTCCTCTTGGTTAAGGTTTTTACTCAACCTTGGTTAAGGTTATTAGTCAAGCTTGTAGATGGAATACTATTGTGCATACATACACCATACTTGGATAACTTTTTCTCATAGGGATGTACATCAATAACCCCTGACCTTTATTTTACCTTCACCTACATTTAACCTTGAATTACTTGGTTAATGTTTATAGTCAAGCTTGTATATGCAATACTTCTGGGCCTACATCAACCATACTTGGACAACTTCATCTCCTAGTGATGTACATCAATAATCCCTGACCTATATTTGACCTTGACCTACTTTTATCCTTGGATTACTTAGTTATCTCCCCTTGGTTACGGTTTTTACTCAAGCTTGTATATGGAATACTCCTGGGCCTACAGCAACCATACTTGGAAAACCATGCACCTACGTCCAAGGTCAAGGTCACTGTTGAAGGTCAAAGGTCAAACCTATTGAAATTCCCTTCCGCTCTATATCTTTCTACAACCGATGCATGGATTATCAAATGGCTTGGCACAAGTTTTCTCATGATGAGAAGGTGTGTCGCAATCAATAACCACGCACCTACGTCCAATGTCAAGGTCACAGTTGAAGGTCAAAGGTCAAACCTATTGAAATTCCCTTCCGCTCTATATCTCTACACCGATGCATGGATTATCATGCCTTGGCACAAATGTTTCTCAGGATGAGAAGGTGTGTCGCGATCAATAACCACGCACCTACATCCAAGGTCAAGGTCACAGTTGAAGGTCAAAGGTCAAAAATATTGAAATTCCCAAATGGCTTGGCACAAATGTTTCTCACGATGAGAAGGTGTGTCGCGATCAATAACCACGCACCTATGTCCGAGGTCAAGGTCACTGTTGAAGGTCAAAGGTCAAACCTATTGAAATTCCCTTCCGCTCTATATCTTCTACACTGATGCATGGATTATCAAATTGCTAACCACGTACCTACGTCCAAGGTCACAGTTGAAGGTCAAAGGTCAAACCTATTGAAATTCCCTTCCGCTCTATATCTTCTACACTGATGCATGGATTATCAAATGGCTTGTCACAAATGTTTCTCATGATGAGAAGGTGTGTCACAATCAATAACCACGCACCTACGTCCAAGGTCAAGGTCACAGTTGAAGGTCAAAGGTCAAACCTATTGAAATTCCCTTCCGCTCTATATCTTCTACACCGATGCATGGATTATCAAATGCCTTGGCACAAATGTTTCTCAGGATGAGTAGGTGTGTCTCGATCAATAACCACGCACCTACGTCCAAGTTCAAGGTCATAGTTGAAGGTCAAAGGTCAAACCTATTGAAATTCCCTTCCGCTCTATATCTTCTACACCGATGCATGGATTATCACACTATGCCCAGGGTCAAGGTCACAGACTTGATGCGTTTGAAACCTTAACGCTCGGCTAAATGGCTTATAATCAAAAATGCCTCATTTTCTTTGGCTGCCAGTGGGGGTATTCGTGTGCCGACAGGCCACATTTCTAGTTTCCCTTGGTTAATATTTTTAGTCAACCTTGGTTAAGGTTTTTATGCAGGCCGCAGCCACCTTCATTGTCAAGCTATGTGTACATCGACAACCCTTGTAGTCGAGCTATGCTGTTCTCCTACAGCTCTTGTTATATTTTCTAATGCTGTGGTCTTTTCTGAACACACTGATTTTTGTTTTATTGAAATGGGATGAAATTATGGACCTCTAAGCAAGCATACCGAATGTGACTTTTGGGATTGTTGATAGGCCGTTAAACACCAACGACAAACAAACACTTGAATATAGCGCAAACGTTTTGGAATTTGATCAAATAAAATGGTGTGATTGCTTAATATAGGTAATTTGCTCTGCATGAAGCAAAGACAATCACATACATGTATTGAATATCTGAGTCCCGATGCCTTTAGAAAATTGTTTGTCACTATACATGTGTTGTATTGCAGGACCCGCTCTGTGGGCAGGGAGGACAAGAACTTGAAGAATTTCCTCGACGCTCCCAAGGATAAGTGGCTCGACAACTGCTTCGAGGTATACTGTATAGAGAATATGAGGCTAATGTCTTTTTATGCCCCACCACGAAAGTGGAGGGGGCATTTAGTGTTACCCTTGTCCGTCCAACCCGTCTGTCCTCCCGTCCGTCCGTCACCAACCTTGTAACTCGTAAATCTGTAAACCGTACTAGCTAGAAACCTGAAACATAGTATGTAGCTGCCTTATGATTTGTAGATGCGCAAAATTTATTTTCATTTTTGATTCGACCCCCGGGTCATGGATTATCTCCCCCTTTTAGCTACACACCTGAAACTTGGTATGTAGCTTCCTTATGACGAGTAGATGCGCAAAGTTTATTTCAATTGTTTTTTATTCGACCCCCGGGTCATGGATTATCTCCTCCTTCTCAACTTGGAACATCACCATTTTGCCGTGTAACTCGACGTTTAAACCATAATAGCTGGAGGCTGAACCTGATAAATTTGCTATGAAAACACAAGCTATTTATCAAGTAGCATGTTACGCTATGAAATGGGCATTTAAATCGTTGTCTTTTTTTGCTACGAAAGAAACATGTTGTTAGTTCTTATGCAGTACCGGCATTGATCATTACATGTGCAGTACATTTCCTGTCCATCACAAGTCCCCCTTTCAGCCCGGCACACCATACAGCAAACATTTTCAAACACTAGATCTAGATGAGATGGTTTGTGTGTGGCAAGCGCATCTGACACAAGATCAGAATATAGAGAATCAGAGGCAGTTGAATTTGTAATTTCCTCCTCAGAGTTGCAAGCTGGTTTTACACAATTACAGGGATGGGTTGTGGCCTAGGGGTTAGTCTCCTAGTCCGGAGATTGTGGGTTCAAACCTCGCCTAGGGCATCAAAAAATACTTTCATAGTATTTCCATCCCATTGGTCAGTCGGATGAGACTTTAAACTGTGCTCCCGTCTCTATATGACCTTAGCTGTTGTTGGGACGTTAAACGCTTTTACCCAGTCACCTGTCTGTATAATACTTTGCTGTTGAACTAATGTTAAACCCAATTAAATCAAACAACCAATTGATCAGTCTAACCATATGTGTTTCCAGAGTGAGTGCCCCCTGTACTGGGCCGTGATGTCACTCCACCTGCTGTCACCCGACAAGTGGAAGGCCATGAGGGTGCGCCTGGTGGAGAGGCTGGTTGTCCTGTCACACGTCAGGAACACACTCAGTATCGGCGCCAAAACGTGAGTACTTGTCAAACTATTGTCTTATTCGCCAAACATGTTTATATTGCTGTCTAGAACATTAGAACATAGTCATGTTTAACCCTTACAATGCTGAATTAAATTTTGTCGTCTGGTGATTATTTTATATTTTCCATAGTTCGCAACAAAAACATGGTTTGGCAGCACTTTAGAATCATTTCCAATGGGTATGATTCTAAAAGTGCTGTCAAACCATATTTTAATTGAGAAAGAAGACAAAATATGAAACAACAGGACACAACAGTTTTCGGTTCCGGCCTTTTAAGGGTTAACCCATTTCATATAGTATACTGATTCACAGTTAGCAAAGTTATTAAATAATTTGTTTTCTATTTTTATTTCTCAATTAAAGTATTTATTGTTACCATTTATTTGAACCATCTCAAGGAGAAGGTTCTCTGCGTGGTAGCAACAGATACTCTTTTTGAGAAATAAGAATGAACACATTTTTCCTAGTCTATCGTCAGCATAAAATTGGTTAAGGAAATCTGAGTTTATACAAAATTTGCTTTTGTATCATGAAATTTATACCAACTTCAAGGACTCCAAGGGGTGTTCAAAATGAAACTTTGTGGTTGGTTGTAATATATCAACATTAAAGTTTCAAGTAAGTTCACATTAAATGTAAAATATATTTAAATGTGAAGTACTGTTTCATCAATAACAAAAAAAATCTCCCTCCTCAAAAATTTTTATTTCATAAAATTCCATCAAATATTGATTTTATTATGAAAAAATGATTTTCCTATGGGAATTTAACATGGACGAAAAGGAGGCGTATTGGAAAGGAGGTAACTAAGAAAACAAAAGTTAGAAAATCGGTCCACAAATAATTTTTTTGTTTTTTAAATCTATTTTTACTGTAGCCCCCATGTTAAATTGGAAAACCATGGAAAATCGTTTTTTCCCAATAAAATCAATATTTGATGAATTTCAGGATTTTTTTTTTAGGAATGTGACTTTTGTTATTAATGAAAAACTACTTATTTTTAATTATTTTTTTAGATTTAATATGTTTAATAGCCAAACGTTCGTCGGCAGAAAAACGTGGAACAGATAGTAATTAAATTCATCAATGAATAGAAATGTTTTCAGACCTCAGCCCATGAGTATACAATGTTGTGATTTGTAACATGAAGTTTGATTGACAAATCCATCCTTGAGCTGAGATTGTTATAATCTGCTCAATTGAAGGAGTCCGTGGCAAAAGGGGGTGAGTTCATAATGTACTTCAGCAAACTCTAACCGCGGATGCATGTTTGAGATTAGAAGTTATGCACTGACCCTATTTTACATATTTATTATTTATCAGGCAACAAGCTTTGTATTGGCCGAATATGTACTGACTGATAACATAATGTTATATCAGGCAATGACCGGATACGAATAACCGTATTACAAGAAATTTAAATCTGACTTTTCATTGGTCGAATGTCATCATATGACGTTACTTTAGTGACGTGAGTGTAATGACACAATGTAAACAAGTCCACATTCTTTTCAACGAAAACTAGTTTATACTTGACCATCGGCTAGCATACAATGTTACCTGATAAATAGAATACGAATACCAGCCTTGTGTGCTTGTTATCAAGTTTATCAGGCTCGGCCCAGAAACGGTAGGAATACCTCGTCGGAATTCCTACGCGTTTCCTAGCCTTGCCTGATAAACTTGATATCAAAAGACACTAGCCTGGTATTCTCTATATCCCCACGTGATGTTGTGTATGGGCAGGCTGACGGAGCGGGCGGTGAAGGAGTACGGCGTCTACAAGGCCTACCTCGTCTTCTTCGGGCTCGTCAACTCCCTCTACAACCTCGTCTTCAAGGTACCTACTCCCGACTACATCAGTCATGCTCTCACACATAAATCCCACCTGCTCTCACCCAGCTCTCATTTACTCCTCGCTGAATAACAACCCATATTATCCCCTCGCCAAGGTAAGAGGGGATATAGCATTAGTCTATGTAGCATATGTTTGTACGTTAGCAACACCTTTCATTTTTCAATAACTGCTTCACAGAATTTTATAATATTTGGCCACAATGTGTGACTTGTGGTGGTTGGTTGGGAGCATGTGATGGATACTTTAACGATCGGGATTCCTCCTTACTGGAATCCCGACTGGAGACTTGGTTTGGCCCTCAGATGTGGCATTCTTGTATGTGAGAGTTGACTCTGGTTATACCCATTATATGAGTAATTTGATTATTCCTAATCCTATTACTGTTACTTGAAGGGGCCAAGTGACTTTGGTGTGGTATGGACCTGGCACCATGTCAGGTTATTCTAATTTCAGGGCTGAATATATTTCTTCTCAATGGAAAATATTCCGTTCTGATTTTGGGATTTTCCCCCAATGCAGCAGGTTAAATATGGAATTGAACGCTTTGGCCCGGCCTTAAATGACCTTAGCTGTTGAAAGGCCATGTGTGTTTGCAAACAGTGTAGATCCAAATGTGACAGCTCTGTATGAACCACCTCATCTGGATCTACATCTACAGTCATTGCAATTATTAAATTTCGAACGTGTATATATTAGGGGTTAATCACTTTGCCAGGTACTTACTAACCATTGGCTCATCTGGATCTAGTGTTTGCAAATATTAGATTGTTAACCTGTAACACTAAACTTATTAATTCACATTAATCTCTCTCCTACAGAAGGTGGTAGTGACGGACGGAGACTGGAGTAAGTCGGTGGCGGACTACATCCGTAACAACGATAAGCCCGTGCTGGAGGCATGTGACCGACTTTTGGCCACCTACCAGGAGGAAATGCTGCCCTGTGACAGTTTCGTGGAGTTCTTCGACGTCACTGGTACGTGATCGGTACACATGATTGTGTAAAATCTTTGCTCAAAATGTTGCAGTTTGATTGATTTGAGGGTATGCTTATTGATAATATGGAATTGACACCGAACATCATCGCCCACGTCCACCTCAGATACTTCTTGTCTGGAGCATAACTTGAATACCCTTTGGAATATTTTCATGAACCTTCTCGCATGCATAGACCACGACCCGAAGGTATGTTGGGTGCAATAATGACAATGCTTGCCTCACAGAATGTGGTGCTCAGAACCATGCATTCCCATCGGTATATGAGTTCTGTTGAATGGATGTAAAACCACAGTCAATCAGGCAATCATGTGTTTAATGGTTTCATTTGTATAATTGGTTACATTTCTCAATTCAACCAAATACGATACAATAAAATATGCAGGAATATGTGTAGACCATGATCAGTCTACACATGCTGGTCTGGGGCTTCGCTGGCAGCAAACTGAATAACCCACTTTTTGTTAGTCTGCACATGTATGATTACACGAGACGTTTATACATAGAATATGTTAGTTTAACTATGTGTAACCCGCCACTGTGTTTGCCCGTTACAGGATTGCTGGAGGACATACCCGACCCGGACACGTTTGTCACCGAGCTGCTTGCCTCCCTCCCCTAGTGGCAGTCCAACCACCTGCGGGCTCACTGTGTCGTCTATTTATTCCAGAACATTTGACTTCTTGATGTCCACATTTAACTATTAACTCTTCAAGGATAACTAACTGAACTGTGGCTATAGTCGATTTTGAAATCTTCAGCTATTCCGATTTCTAGACAGCATTTATGATTCATGTATAATGAATTACATTGCTTGTACAAGTATCAGTTACTTCACAGACTACATACTGTGTTATTTGTCTACATTATTAATCAACAAAAATTTGGATCTCCACTTCGTACTTTGTTCAAAGTATGTTCAAAGTACGAAGTGGAGAACCAATGTTTTGTCAGCCATTTAGTTGTGTGTTGTTGGCTTCAGTAGGCAGTTTCGTGTTAACTGATTTTAATTGCAACTTAACCTACGTTTATTACTATTGGTGTGGTCTTTATACAAATGAGCTGATCTTGTGATTTCACTCTCCAAGTAGAGAAAACAACGACAGTGATGAAGTATCGGAATGGGTTTTATTAATGTAGGCACAAAGTGGTAATGGATGTGGCAAAATGTTGTCTAAAGAAAGGTGGTTCTGTGTGAAAATTATTTAGCGTCACTTCATTTGCTTTATACAAAAATACATTTCAAATTGCAGGTTGATATATGGGCGATGATCTGACAAACCAGGATTGTTTCATAGTCTGACCGGTGTAGATCCCGAATTACCTGCACATACATGTAGATACATTGGGGCCTTTCACTAAACTTTGTGGGACTAAACTGTTCGTACGTGCAAATTTAGGATAGTCTGGAAATTTCAATTGATGGATTTACATTTATCGAACATAGGAACATAGGCTGCATATGCAGCCTATGTTCGATAAATGTAAATCCATCAATTGAAATTTCCAGACTATCCTAAATTTGCTCAATAAATGTAAATCCAATAATTGTTTACAAGACAACAGTGTCAATGTGAAATTTACAGACTATCATAATTTTGCACTTACAAACATTTTAGTCGTACAAAGTTTAGTTAAACGGCCCAATGTATTGCCTGTCAGATAGAAACTTGCCTTGTTTGGTGGATTCATCATGGATCGTTTGCTAATTGGATTGCAGACAATGAAGACACTGATTAGACTGTGCAAATGTGCAACCTGATATACGTCTTCACTTCACTTGTTGTAATGGCTGTAAGGCCAATTTAGTCCGATCGCAGCCCATATACCGGTAGTATTAAATTGAAGGTGTCAGTGGACGACGGAGGCTAGGTCCCTCGGACTTGGATCCCTTCTACTGACGCCTTCAATTCTTGTAGGAAATGTTCTAAATGTTTACAGGTTTGATAATTCTGCGCTTTCAATCGTTTGTGTAAAATTGAAGGACGGGTTAGAATGTTGCGACATGTCACGAAGTCTAAGACTTCCTGAGGTTCTTCACTAAATTTGTGCTTCAACTTGCAATCAGGCAGTTGGGTTGATCAACTCTCAGCACAGCTCAGTCTCAATTTTGAGCACAAGAACGGAGTAATTGCTCAGATGGAGTTTTATAACCTTGGACCTGGATTTAGTGAGTATTGATTGTGAAGTCCATACATGTATTGTTGAGACTGAATCGATTCTGTAATGAAGGTGAAAATAATGTTTACAGTTTGACCAAAATTATTGGAAAAGCAATCTGTAGCATTTGATGAAGTCATTATATGCTCTTCCTGTCCAGATTTCTCCGCGAAAGTGTACCATATATTATGTTGCCACATTTAAATCGTCTCATAGAGACAAATCAAATGAGGTGAAATTCAGCTAATATTTAAGGAAAACTGGAAAATCGCAACTCGTTCCTTTGTGTAGAAATGAACTCTTTCACCCGTAAGTAACTGGAATGGAATTTGATATGTTAATTTTGAAACCAATCCAACCATCACAAAATGATTTTCAGACTAGTGCTTTATGAAAATGGGGTGTTTTTGTTCTCAAAAATATGAAATTTACTTGCAATTAGTGCAGATCCTGATGAGACGGCACGTCACAAGCCGTCTTATCTGAATCTACACTATTTGCCAATACCACTATACAGGCCTGTGGTGTTGAAAGAGTTCAGGAAATAAGAAAATATTTGAGAGAAAGAATGGAAAAATACAGGTGGTAATTCAGAACTATTGGTAATTTTATCAATAAATGATGACTGATAAAATATATTGTAGTATACCACGCCCTATGCTTATAAACATTTCGGAGCACATTCTCCAAATTCTTACTCAAACGCAGAATACAGAGCTGCCCTGGCAAATCTTCCTGATCTCGGGCATGAGTATGGAGTATGGCCGAGTATAGAGTACGTGCTCGAGTATCGAGTAGAGCCGAGTACGGAGTACATGCTCGAGTATCGAGTAGAGCCGAGTATGGAGTACGTGCTCGAGTATCGAGTAGAGCCGAGTATGGAGTACGTGCTCCAGTATCGAGTAGAGCCGAGTACGGAGTACATGCTCAGAAAGTTTTATAAGCACAGGCCTAGCTATCAAAGGTATAAATAAGGCTCCAACCCTTTCAACACTACTACTGTACAGTCCTCTATAGCAGTGTTTGCAAACAGTGTAGAACCAGATGAGCCGGCTCGTGACCGTCTCATCAGGATCTGCACTTTTTATGCAGTAGAGCGGTAGAGCCGGAGGCATATAGTGTTTGGACTGTGTGTCGTACGTGTGTCCTGCACATTAAGAAGTTCACCGGAGTTTCTCAATTATGTCATAACTTCTATAACTCTTGAAGGATTGCTTAAATATTTTAACACATCATACATGTGGACAAGTTCCACACATCCATGCTGCCATTAATATGACCTTGACCTTTTGACCTACACAACTGAACTTTTTCACACATTAAGAGGTTCGCCGGAGTTTCTCAATTCTGTCATAACTTCTATATCCCTTGATAGATTACTTCAATATTTCAATACATCATACTTGTGGACAAATGCCATACATCCATGCTGCCCTTAATATGACTTTGACCTTTTGACCTTAGCAACTTTGATTTTGTTCACACATTAAGAAGTTCGCCAGAGTTTCTCATTTCCCTTGGTGGATTACTTTAATATTTCAATACATCATACATGTGGACAAATGCCACACAGTCCACACTGCCCTTAATATAACCTTGGCCTTTTGACCTTCATAAATGTGCTTGTGAATACTTATCTCTTTGGTTAATTAACTTTGCCACAGTTTCTCTAATCTGCCACCGGGCCATTCGTGTGCTGACAGGCAAGTAATTTTCATATTTTTCAGACCAAAAAAATAAATTGACTAGACTAGAAATCATTTTGTGATGATTGGGTTGGTCGGAACATTAACATATCAAAATCCATCTCAATAATTTAGGGGTTAAAGGGTTAAGTTTTGGTAGTCAATGGTAACAATAACCCTGATTGTATGGTCAGTCAACATGTAAGTTGTATTGAATAAAGGACCGTCCTTCACGCCTGCTGTTGTATTGTTATTTATGCCAGGCAGTTTGTTCAGTAAGTCACCTAGGTGTCTAAGTGGATGTTCATCCTTGTCTGTGTGTCCTGAAAGTGCGTAAAAGTTTTGTTCATACTTAATATTTCTGAAACCCTAAGTGAGGTTAGCTTCAAACTTAATATGGTTTTATTTTTATGCCCCACCACGATAATGGAGGAGGCATTTAGTGCTACCCTTGTCCGTCCCGTCCCGTCCCGCCCGTCCCGTCCCGTCCCGTCCCGCCCATCCTTCCATCCGTACGTCACCAACCTTGTAACTCTTAAAACTGTTAAACCGTACTAGCTACAGACCTGAAACTTGGTATGTAGCTTCCTTATGATGAGTAAATGTGCAGCGTTTATTTTGATTCGACCCCCGGGTCATGGATTATCTCCCCCTTTTTATATGACCGTTTTAAAAAAACTGTATTATGTTTTACCGCCGGGCTGGCGGGCGGCAGACAGAAAAGTGCATAGTTTGTGTACACAACTGTGAAACTGTTCAGTCAATCGATCTGAAACTATACACACGTCTTCTACACATATTGAAGATGTGCATCTTGCTGTTTTTATGCCGAAAAAAAACTATTTTTTAACAAAAATATCATCTTTTTAACTTAGCCATTTTTTCTACATTTTTGTATTCAATTCTATATCAGTAGCCCATTTCATCAACATTGCAAAGTATACTTTAGTAGCAAAGTATACTTTGAGGGAGAAATTTTCAATTTTTTTAAAAAATTATTAATTTTTATTATAATGAATTTATTACATTATCACAGCCATTTAATGGCTGTGATAATGTAATAAATTCAGTATAATAATTCTGCATACTTTTAATCATGAAATATATGCATTTGTTAGTTCTATGTGAAATAATGCATTTCTGGAAAAATAAATGATTACTCCCTCAAAGTATACTTTGCTAGTAAAGTATACTTTGCAATGTTGATGAAATAGGCTACTGGTTACAACGAATTGAACACGGGTACAGAGTTTGTGTACACGACTCCTCTGAAACCGTTTAGTTAAACGATCTGAAACTATACACACGTCTTCTACACATATTGAAGATGTGCATTTTGTTGTTTTTATGCCGAAAAAGATGTTTTTTTAACAAAAATATCACCTTTTTATCTTGGCCATTTTTTCTACATTTTTGTATTCAATTATATATACATGTTTCAGATCGAATGACGGTTTCAGATGAGTTGTGTACACAAACTCTGTACCCTATGTAGAATTGTATACAAAAATGTTGAAAAAATGGCTAAATTAAAAAGGTGATACTTTTGTTGAAAACTATTTTTTCTGCAAGGTGCACATCTTCAATATGTGTAGAAAACGTGTGTATAGCGTCTGCGTCCACCGCAGACACTTCATGTCTGGAGCATAACTCTAATACCCGAAAGATGTGTCGCATGCAAGAATGGCAACTCTTTCGAGTTCTCTTCCTTTCTTTTTTTGCACACTGATTTCTTATCTCATTCTTCGAACACCCTTTGGAATATTTTCATAAACTTCACACATTCATGACCCAACGGTGTGTTGCGCTCAAGAATGATAACATTTGCCACTCTAATTTCGAGTTAACTCCCTTTGTGCACTTATTTCTTGTCCGGAGCATAATTTGAACGCCCTTTTGGAATATTTTCATGAAACTTCACACATACATAGAACATAGACCATAACCCAAGGGTGTCTCGTGCAAGAATGACAACTCTTGCTTCACTAATTTTCGAGATATCTCACTTTGTTTTTTTGCGCAATGTGCGGAGCATAACTCAAACACCCTTTGAAATATTTTTATGAAACTTCACACATGCATAGACCACGATCTAAAGGTGGGTCGTGCGCAAGATTGACAACTCTCGCCTCTTGTCTGGAGCAGAACTTTTCAAAATCCCTTTGGCATATTTCCATATAACTTCACACATGCACAGACCACAACCAAAAGGTGTGTTGCGCACAAGAATGACAACTTTTCCTTCCTCCTTAATTTTTTAGTTGTCTCCCTTTGTTTTTTTTGCACACTGATTTCTTGTTTTGATCATAACTTGAATAGCCTTTGGAATATTTTCATGAAACTTCACACATGCATAGACCACGACCCAAAGGTGTGTTGCATGCGAGATAGACATCTCTTGCCACATTAATGTTTTAGATATATCCCTTTGTTTTTTTCACAGATTGATTCCTGTCAATCAAAAACTTGATTACTCTTTGGAATATTTCATGATATTTCACATTTGCATAAACCATGACCCAAAGGTGTGTCTCGTGCAAGAACGACAACTCTCACCTTACTAGTTATTTGTTTAGTGGTTGCCTGTAGGCGAGGAGGGGGATACACATGCGCTTGTATCAGCTCCGTCTGAACAGGGCATTAACCCTTAAAACGCGGGAAACAAAAATTGTCGTCTGCTGCTGTGTTATATTTTTTCTTCTTTCTCAATAAAACGTGATTTGACGGGATTTTTTAATAATGTCCATTGGAAATTATTCTAAAGTGTTGTTGAACCATGTTTCTGATGAGTATTGACTGGATTCGTATGATGGTCAGGATCTAGACTGGTCACATATTGTTCATCATCTGGTGGTTGCCTGTAACCTGGGACAAATGTTGTAAGGCCCCTTTTGCCTGCCAGACAAAATATTACAAGATTGGAGACTTATGTTGTCACGTTATTTGATTTGTGTCGCATGTACTACCGAATTAACACATGAGCAAGGGTTAATTAACTGGAACACAACAACCACAGTGGCTAATGTGCATCACACGCCGCGTACATTAGCCACTGTGGTTATTGTGCTGTTTACGCCACGCCCTCTTCGTCATACATTTTTGGTCGAATACACCCTAACTGATAACATATAGCATATATACTGATACACTTACCCGGCTCTAATTTTGCTGACATTTGTCGAATGGTGTCGCATGACGTTACTGAATGATGTCCGTGTAATGACGCAATTAAAGAAGGCCATGGCATATTCAGCAAAAACTACGTTATATAACATTATGATTATCTCCTACATATTCAGATAAATGGAATACCATGTTAGTGTCTTTTCATATCAAGTGTATGAGGAGGCCATTTCACTAAACTAAAATGTTCGTAAGTGCAAAATTATGATAGTCTGTAAATTTCACATTTACAAGGTTTTCGTGTAAACAATTATTGGATTTACATTTATTGAGCATACCTATACTCAATAAATGTAAATCCATCAATTGAAATTTCCAGACGATCCGAAATTTGCACACATTTTAGTTGTAAGAAGTTTAGTAAAACGGCCCCCAGGCTCGTCTCAAAACTTGTAGGAATTCCTCATCAACCTCAGAATTCCTTCGAGTCTCGCCCTTGCCTGATTAATTAGATCTGCAGACACTATCCTGTTAATCTCTATATCTCAGCGACAGCAGAGCAATGTTGATGTGACAAAGATCTGGGGCCCGTTTCACTAACCTTCGTTCACCTTATAAGTTTGTAAGTGCACAATTTAAGTGCACAGCAAATTTCGCATTAGCAGCTGATTTTGTTAAATCTTTGGTGGGTTTGTTAAGATTTAATGGCCTCTATATGTAAGTAGAACATGTTAGCATTAAAGAACTTCGTTAGTGTGTGAAGTGAATTTATAGAATCTTCGTAAGAACAGTTTTGTTGGAAGTTTAGTGAGACGGGCCCCAGATGTCCAGTGAAATGGCCATACTACCATCTGTTGATGATGACATCCCCATGTAGATGGTTCGACCTTCTGATACTTGAGAGCTAAATCGTGTTATACCCCATTAAAAAAGTAATAATATTAGTGCTGATCATATTACTTTTGGGGTTGGAGCTAAGTGACTCTGGTGCGGAATGGACCTGGCAATAATGTCAGGGCTGAATATATATTTTTAGCTCACCTGAGCGAAGCTCATGTGAGCTATTGTTACCGCAATGTGTCCGTCGTCCGTCGTCCGTCCTCGTCGTCCGTCGTCGTCGTCCGTGAACATTTTCAAACGTCTTCTCCTCGGTAACCATTGGGCCTATGGTCACCAAACTTCATGGTCATGGTCCTTAGGTAGGGGGATTACAAAATTGTTAAAATGACGTCATTACGTAATCCAAGATGGCCGCCGTCTAAAAATAGCATAAATTCTTAAAAAATCTTCTTCTCATGAACCGCTTGGCGGATTTCGACGAAACTTGGTAGGAATGATCGATGTACATTGCTCTTTCAAAGTTGTTAAAATGGTGACCCCGGGGTCAAAAATGGGCATGGCCCGTGGGGTCAAATTGTGGTCAAATTTTATTTTTGACCGAATATGGTCATTTCATATATCAAATTGAAGGTATCAATGAGGCGATCACTCTGGTGCATTTTCTGTCGAAATCGGATTGTTATGTCATCCAAGATGGCCGCCGAAAGGTCAAAAGGTCGTTCTTTTATTAGAGATTTCAAAATTCTTCTTCACATGAACCGCTTGGCCCATGGTAGCCAAACTTCACAGTTATGGTCCATGGGTGAAGCCTTTTCAGATTTGTTAAAATAGAGGTCATCGCTAATCCAAGATGGCCACCATCTAAAAATAGCATAAATTCTTAAAAAATCTTCTTCTCATGAACCGCTTGCCGGATTTCGACGAAACTTGGTAGGAATGATCGATGTACATTGCTCTTTGAAAGTTGTTAAAATGGTGACCCCGGGGTCAAAAATGGGCGTGGCCCATGGGGTCAAATGGGGTCTAAATTTTATTTTTGACCGAATATGGTCATAGTCACATATATCAAATTGAAGGTATCAATGAGGCGATCACTCTGGTGCACTTTTCTGTCGAAATCGATGGTTATGTCATCCAAGATGGCCGCCAAAAGGTCAAAAGGTCGTTCTTTTTATTAGAGATTTCAAAATTCTTCTTCACAAGAACCGCTTGGCCCATGGTAGCCAAACTTAAAAGTTATGGTCCATGTGTGAAGCCTTTTCAGATTTGTTAAAATGGAGGTCATCGCTAATCCAAGATGGCCGCCGTCTAAAAATAGCATAAATTCTTAAAAAAATTCTTCTTCTCATGAACCGCTAGCCGGATTTCGACGAAACTTGGTAGGAATGATCGATGTACAATGCTCTTTCAAAGTTGTTAAAATGGTGACCCCGGGGTCAAAAATGGGCGTGGCCCGTGGGGTCAAATTTTATTTTTGACCGAATATGGTCATGTTATATATCAAATCGAAGGTATCAATGAGGCGATCACTCTGGTACATTTTTTGTCGAAATCGGATTGTTATGTCATCCAAGATGGCTGCCGAAATGTCAAAAGGTCGTTCTTTTATTAGAGATTTCAAAATTCTTCTTCACATGAACCGCTTGGCCCATGGTAGCCAAACTTAAAAGTTATGGTCCATGGGTGAAGCCTTTTCAGATTTGTTAAAATGTAGGTCATCGCTAATCCAAGATGGCCACCGTCTAAAAATAGCATAAATTCTTAAAAAATCTTCTTCTCATGAACCGCTGGCCGGATTTCGACGAAACTTGGTAGGAATGATCGATGTACATTGCTCTTTGAAAGTTGTTAAAATGGTGACCCCTGACCCCCGGGGTCAAAAATGGGCGTGGCCCGTGGGGTCAAATTGGGTTAAATTTTATTTTTGACTGAATATGGTCATGTCATATATCAAATTGAAGGTATCAATGAGGCGATCACTCTGGTGCAATATTTGTCGGAATCGGATGATCATGTCATCCATGATGGCCACCAAAAGGTCCATTTATTCAAGATTTGTAACGTCTTTTTCTCAGGAACCACATGGCCGATGCTGGGTGAAGCATTTTCAGATTTTGTAAAATGAGAGTCATCGCTTAATCCAAGATGACCGCCATCTAAAAATAGCACAATTTTTTTAAAACACATGAACTCAATGTCACATTCTCCTCTGGTGTTCATGGAGTCAGGTGAGCGAATTAGGGCCATCATGGCCCTCTTGTTATGTAAATATTCTGATTTTGGGAATTTCCCTCATTATGGACAGGTTAAATATGGGATAGTCCAACCCGTTGGCCTGGCCTTAAATGACCTTAGCTGTTGATACGCCGTTAAACACCAATAATCAATCAATCATAGCTGTAGCCAGACTGGATTTATTTTGAGAAAACTGACATCAGTTACATCTACAGCCATGAGGCCGGTGTTATTATGAGAAGCTGTTTTGTAATTTCCTGGGGTATCTGGGCCTTAACGCATAAACATGCTCTAGTAATTGCTAGGATATTCAGCAAAATGTAGGTGGGAGAGGGCGTAAATAATAGCAACTGTGCATTACGTGAATTGCCCACCATGGCTGTGACTGTAGAAATAAAATGGGGTTCTGGGATTGGTTACCAATCAGGCGCGGATCCAGGATTTCGAGTTAGGGGGGGGGGGGGGCGTAACTATTTTGCAATACTTGACTATATTATCAAACGAGCGTAGGTTCGTAAACCAAGCTCGGGATAGCGCTAGGGGAGTCCGGAATTTTTTTGAAATCTACGTCGCATTTCCTGCGTTCTGGCGCATTTTGGAGCAAAGCTATTGACACTGTCACAGTATGTTTAGACATGATTTTTGATTGAAAACGTTTACATTTTGAAATAATAAGACAACGACCGAAAAATGCATGGAATAAACAATATTTTCACAACGCGAACGTAGAAACGTGCCTTGTAACTTGTAAAAAATCTTTACTCGGCGAATTTTTAGGGGGGGGGGGGCGTATATGCCGTGTCGGTCACCCTCCCCCCCCCCCCCCCCCCCCCCCCCTGAATCCGCCCATGCCAGTGTAACTCTTGATCAAATAGCACACTCATGTATGATAACGATCAATATTGCTTGTTAGAAGCATGGCGGGTGGCTCATAAATGGAATGGCGAACAGTGCAAATCATGATCTGGATCTGGATCTACACTGGTCGCATAACACATAACACATAACACATAAACCCCATTTCTCCAGTCACAGTCACAAATGATGTTATGTTGTCAGTAATACCCTGGGCAGTCGGATTATTAACCATTAGAGTCCGGTGTGATGAAACTGTCATCAACACACATCTAGTTTCTGGTCACACGCTACTAGATATTTAAGGTACATGCCCACTCAATAGGCACAACATGTTCTTTATAGGAATTAAATAAGTGTATACTTGTGTCACTATTCTACCAGTTGTAAAAATTACGAATGCCCTCTATACATACATAATCATTTAGTAATATTTATTTTATTGATAGTGACTCGCGGTGGTATCAGGCTATTTTCGTATACAAATAAGGCATGATATTTCTTAATTATTTTTACTAATTAAATGCGACGCCTGAACAAATAATATTTTCGACAGATTATAAAGTATAATCATTGCACATCAAAATATAAATACAGAGAATAATTAGTAATGTCCATTAACATTTTGAGGAAACACGGTTATCGCCCCTAATATCAGTGTGGAAATTTAAGTCTGATATAAAATGTATAATAATGCCAATCAATTAGTGGGTTAAGGGTGAATGAATGTTTATTATGCCAGAAAATGTCTCAGATGATGTCTCTGATATAAAGAACATGTTGTGCCTACTGAGCGGGGAGCGGGCATGTACCTTTAACCCTTACACATCTTAATTTTTTTTGTCGTCTGCTGTTTATTTTCCATTTTTATCATCAAAAACATGCTTTGACAGCACTTTAGAATAATTTACAACATGCTTTGACAGCACTTCAGATGAAGTGGTGCTGTCAAAACATGTTTTTATTGAGAAATAGGGCAAGATATAACATCAACAGCAGACGACAATTATTGTGTGTAGCTGTCTTAGGGTTAAAACACGACTACATGTATATGATTTTAGGTGACTTCTGGCGATAGTTTTTGAGGAAATGAATCTGCATTTATCTGTTTTTAGCGTTTTTCGTCTGTCCGTAAACTTTAGTATTGTACCACAAACTAGTCCTACAGTTTTCCACTGATCAAGTTCATACTTCCCATGCATGACTACCATCAAGTCCACAATATGTTTCGTTCCACCTCAAATCCTTACGGAATTACCCCCCTTTTTCACTCAGAAATTCCAATTTTGACTCATACGTCGAACTAGTCCTATATGTTTTTTATTTGACTGTGTGAGAAAACCCGTAATCAACTCCTTACAAATAATACACCGTGAAGAGAACGGAAACCACGAGCTACCATGCAAAATGTTTACTTTTTATTACAGTCAAAATAAAATTACTAGTTTGAAAACATGGAAAGGGTTTCGACTAATCTAGAATGTTAATGTGATTGAACACATTCCAAACATGCAGTCAAATATATCTGGTTCATAGAAACAGCTGCGTAATTTGGATTTCAAAAAGTTTACATTTGACGTCACACAAGGTAACGTTAAAACGCGGGAAAACACGCCATTGTGTAACTATTCATGCGCACATCACAATTCATTGATTGTAATCTCAAAAATAGACTAAATGTGCATGATATATATCCGCCTTGGAAGTGTAATAAATAGGATATTCCATCATACATGTTTGAATAGCGGGAATAATACACCCGTGTCCGTCGGCGTCCGTGCAAGCAACTCGTTCGCTACGCTCACTGGTTGCTTACACGGAAGCCGACGCACACTCGTGTATTATTTCCCGCTATTCAAAATGTACGATGGAATATCCTCTATTTATACGACCGTTTTAAAAAAAAAACGTACATATTATGTTTTACTGCGGGGCGGGCGGGCGGCGGACAGAAAAACTGCATTTTGTGTACACAACTCCTCCGAAACCGTTCAGTCAATCGATCTGAAACTATACCCACGTCTTCTACACATATTGAAGAAGTGCACCTTTATGTTTTTATGCCAAATATTATGTTTTACTGCGGGGCGGGCGGGCGGCGGACAGAAAAACTGCATTTTGTGTACACAACTCCTCCGAAACCGTTCAGTCAATCGATCTGAAACTATACCCACGTCTTCTACACATATTGAAGAAGTGCACCTTTATGTTTTTATGCCGAAAAAATATTATTTAACGAAAATATCTCCTTTTTAACTTAGCCATTTGTTCTACATTTTTGTATCCAATTCTAAATCGATACGTTTTGCTCTAAAATACTTAATTTTTATGCCAGAATATTTCACATTTCGAACTACGAAAGTACTAAATGGTGATAAGAATATTTTTTAATGACCATTTGATATTATAAATCTGCATTTAAATTTGATTTAGCGATCGTAATTTAGTTGTTTGAAGTGTTAACAAATGATTAAATTATATAGGAAATGGGTCAGATTTCCCCCTGCGCTTCTTGACAGATCAGATAATTATAACGTGCAGGTGCGCAAAATGGATGAAGTCCAACTTCCAGAATGTAGCTTCCTTATGATGAGTAGATGCGCATCGTTTATTTCGACTTTTGACCCCGGGTCATGGATTATCTCCCCTTTTGAACATGGAATTTTTCCTCGTTTATTATCAAAGCGGTATGTGGGGCATCCGTGTTCTATGAACACATATTTATAGTTTTAATCATCAAATATATGCAGTCATTAGTTCGATATGAAATAATGCATTTCGGGGGGAAAATAAATGATTACTCCCTCAAAGTAGTAAGTTAGATAGATTACTCCCTCAAGGTATACTTAGCTTGATCAGTATGCTTAGCAATTTTGGTGAAATTGGCTACAGGTATTCCGTAGACCATCGTTTACTGACACGCTAGTTTTTGCCAATATGTAAGTAAATGTATGGTTGAAATGTAGTCGAATTACATGCATATTATAAAAGTGAAATATAATAAGTTATGTAGATATATAAAAGTGAAATATAATAAGTTATGTAGATATATCCATTGACTAATTGGATACGATGGTGAAGCTGCACATGGTCACACATTGGAATAAGTACCATTTTACCATCACAAATACTTTAGTGACACATTATTCTGTATAAGGATAACAAAAAGTCAACCTCCGATACAGTACATTCAATGTGCATGTACAGTACATTCAATGTGCATGTACAGTACATTCAATGTGCATGTACAGTACATTCAATGTGCATGATACAGTACATTCAATGTGCATGTACAGTACATTCAATGTGCATGATACAGTACATTCAATGTGCATGTACAGTACATTCAATGTGCATGTACAGTACATTCAATGTGCATGATACAGTACATTCAATGTGCATGTACAGTACATTCAATGTGCATGTACAGTACATTCAATGTGCATGTACAGTACATTCAATGTGCATGTACAGTACATTCAATGTGCATGATCACGTGGTTAGAACAACAACAGCAATGGCTGAAGTGTTAAAAGCGCGCCCTCTCCGAAGTAAGTATTATTTGATAGTTTCCTTAATATGCAACGGATTTTGATGAAATATGGCGCAGCAAACGCGTCTTCATGAGCTGCATTTGGTCGTCTCGGGACGTCGGCACATACTTATGTCGTTTTTGCGATGAATCTTCGCAAAAACGACAGAAGTTTGGGTTAAGTACCGAGACCACAAAATGCAGCCTGACAAGACGCGTTTGATGCGCCATACTTCATCAAAATCCGTGACATAATAAGGACAAAATAAAAGAATACAATGTACGTACTTTGAATCGGAGAGCTTCCGGAAGTTTCAGTACTTGTCGTTGTAACCACGTGATCATACACCTTGACATTTCAATGTCTGAAAACATCTTTGATGTGATGCCCTTCATTAATAATCGTGTCTGTCACTGGAGAAATGGGGCTTATGTGATTTGTGACCAGTGTAGCTCCTGATGAACTAGCACACTCGTGTAACCTGATAAAGATCTATATTCATTTTAGAAGCATGACGGATGTTTCAAATGGCGAACAGTGCAGATCCGCACAGTCCGATCTGGATCTTCATTGGTCGCTAAACCAAACCCATAGGCTCCATTTCTCCAGTCACAGCCACAATTAAGGAGTAAACGCATTCAGAATCCTCTGGAAAATACGCCATCGAGGGGGGGGGGGGGGGGGGGTGGGGGGGGGGGGGGGGGGTCCTATATAGGTAACTAATGATATCAGGAACGACAACACAGGACGGGAATCGTGTCCATCATGTTGATAAAAAGGACCGTAGGTGCTTATGGCCATCATAGCTCCACATCTGTAGCCTATTTCACCAACATTGCAAAGTATACTTATCTAGCAAAGTATACTTTGAGGGAGAAATGTAATACATTCAGTATAATAATTCTGCATACTTTTAATCATCAAATATATGCAGTCGTTAGTTCTATATTGCATACAGGTAATGCATTTCGGGAAAAATAAATGATTACTCCCTCAAAGTATACTTTGCTAGGTAAGTATACTTTGCAATCGTGATGAAATCGGCTACTGAACGCGCAGTCTTATCTGAAGCTAAGATAGTCATTAAGGAGTCATACAGGAGTCATTTCTGTGGTTATAATAATGATAATGATTTAAGATTATAGTACTATTTACATATCAGGTTCCGCGCTTGTTCAATTGCCATCGTTTTCCGCCAGTACAGAAGGTTAAATACGGGATTGAACCCGTTGGTCCGACCTTAAATGACCTTTCCTATCGATAGGCCGTTAAACACCAATCAATAAATTGCCGCCGTGCCCTTTTGTATGAACTAATGTCCCAGTTACAACATGTCGTGTTGTGGAAACAGAGCACGTGTTATATACTTTGTTTCCTTGTTAAACAGAGCACGTGTTATGTTAGTTTGTTTCCTTGTTAAACAGAGCACGTGTTATGTTACTTTGTTTCCTTGTTAAACAGAGCACGTTTTATGTTAGTTTGTTTCCTTGTTAAACAGAGCACGTGTTATGTTACTTTGTTTCCTTGTTAAACAGAGCACGTGTTATGTTACTTTGTTTCCTTGTTAAACAGAGCACGTGTTATGTTACTTTCTTTCCTTGTTAAACAGAGCACGTGTTATGTTACTTTCTTTCCTTGTTGCTGGCAATTAAAGGTACATGCCTACTCAGTAGGATAAACTGTTCTTTATATCAGAGACATCATCTGAGACCACACGTAATGATTGGCATTATTATACATTTTATATCAGACGTAAATTTCCACACTGATATAAGGGGCGATAACCGTGTTTCCTTAAAATGTTAACGTACATTACTATTTATTCTCTGTATTTATTTTTGATGTGCAATGATCATACTTTATAATCTGTCGAAAAAAAATATTTTTTTAGGTGACGCATTTAATTTATAGTATAAATAATTTAAAAAATATCATGTCTCGTAATTGTGTGAACTGTTGGAATAGTGAAACAATTATACACTTATTTAATTCCCATAAAGAACGTGTTGTGCTTGCAGAGTGTTGTACCTTTAATGGTTGGATTTGCATCAATGGTCAAACCATTCCCGTGGATGTGTCCGTCTGTTCCTGAATAGACGAGTCAGCTCTCCATTCTTAATTCATTTTTTTTATTTTTAGCTTATATTTAAGGGTGGGAATTGGCTCGTAGACCTTCCATACCCGGACATATAAGTGCAAAAAGGCTGAACTTTGAAGTGTTCTATGTGATATATGTTGGTGCAAGGCGGACAGATGTGTATAATTGTGTGCCGAAATGGGACACTGCCTAGGTCCAATACGGTCCTGTAATTCCGCGCAGTGTCCCGGTGCACGGAAGGCGGGAAGAAGAAAGGGGGTAACTGGGTAGAACCTGGCACCAGTGATGCAGAGCAAAACGGGTCCCAGGTAGAACCAAATCACCCCTGGTGGCACTTGACATGCGAGTTGGTGCCATATAGTAGTATTTAGGGAGTCAGTTCGTTACCGCGAAGTGTGGGGGAAGAATTGAAAGCAGTGGGTAGCCCCATAGGTACCAAACATAGTAAAATTTCCTGTTAATTTAAAGCGAAATAAATACAACCCACAGTAAAACAAAATGATACCACCAAAGTTTGTAAAATGTGTCCCCGATTTGCAGCGGTTTCGGCTACCCTATTTCAACGAAAGAGTAAGTCGATTTGCAAGGGTTTCGGCTACCTGTTTCATCTACCCAACGAAATAGTAAGTCGATATACGCGGGAGGTCTCCCATATAGGAATGGCCTCTCTGTAGAATTTTTCTAGTCCATATCGAAAACGGAGCGAGATGGCTTTGGGTAGCGTACGAACTGTGCCCTATTTTATACTGTGGGAATGTTTTAATACACCCTATTGAACACGAGAAAACTAGCAGAAAGCCCCATAGCCCCGACAAAATATGTGTCTTCTATACTGTAGTATGAGGTGTTATAATTAATTAATTGTCAAACATGAAAAAACACCCTATTGAACATAAGCCATACAGGTATTTATATAAAACAATAAATTTCCACGATTAGAAAAATGACAGATATAAGTAAAAAAGTTACGAGAGCGCCTCGCCCTAAGTTAACTCGCACAAGGATTAGATATAAAAGGGGTGTAAATCCATCTAAAAGTTCTTCCCCTAGGATTCGGGAATTAAGGTCAGAATTAATAAGAATGGGTCACTTTTATTTTTCAAAACAGGGTTAAGGGAAAGGAGGTTAACTACACTAATAAATAAGGAAAAAAATGATGAATTTATGAAAAGAATGGCTCGTGCAATGTCTCGGGGGGTATTTAAGGGGGTGGAAAAAAAGAATATAGAAAAGATAGCACAGAATATAACTGATGAGGCTTCCCTCAGTCTTAGAAGCAGGAACATCGGCAAACCTCAAAAACGAGTGCAGAAAGCGCGTTTATTACAACAGTTAATAGAGGAAGGTAGCGAAATATTAGAAGATTATAAACAAAAAGAAAAAGAAATAGTAAAAGGGCGTAGGATAACTACAATAACCCTGAAAAGAAAACTTCAAATAAATAACAGCAAAAGGATAAATGGGCGAGTTAGAGCCTTTGTTAACTGACAGTTTTTACCTAAGATTCTCTTTTTCTTACAAATTAATTCACCAAGAGGAGAGAGACGCAAGAGGAAAGCCGACAACGTTGGTATTTTATAAAAAATTATCCGGAAGTCCGTGGTTTAGGGGTTACGATGAGGTTGAAGAGTGGATTAATAAACAAGAAGAGCATAGATTAAACATAGATAAAATAGATAGGCCAAGCACAAAATGGAGGTTTGTAAGATGGATGGGTGTCAGCGTTAAAATAGTATATTGAACAGCGTCTTTAAATAAAATTCCCAAAGGTGATGCTGGAATGCAATCCGAAAAAGTGGCAGGAGGTCGAATGCCAGAGTGGTTGCGTTATAAGAAAAGGATGAAGCCCCTGGATAGTTTCAATGATGATCTTTGTTTATTTAGATGCTTGGCCCTCCACACTTCGAAGGTTAGGGCCGATAGGTGCTTGACATTGACCAAAGAACTCCAGCAAAAATATTTGCAGTTTTGTAAAACCCATAAATTACCGAAACCCGAAGGCCCCATACTATTTGGAGATATCAAGAAAATAGAAGAGTGTTTTAAAATAGGTATTGATGCATACGAACCTACAGAAGAAGGGAACATGTATTTAAGAAACAAAAGTAGCGGCTCATTACGACAAGATTGGTAATAAAAAGATGAAAATAGGCATCTATAACGATCACGCCTTCCTTATTACAGATATGAATAAAGCCTCTGAAAACAATTATTGCTGTTTTGACTTTAAACAACGTTTCACAAAGGTCAGTAATTTAACCCGGCACGCATTGACTTGTATGAAGGGATTAACCAAAGTATCGTGTAAAGGGGAAAAAATAGATCGACCAGTATCAGCGTTCGAAAGAGCTTTCTACCCAAAACCCAGTTGTAGCAAGAAATCAATTAGTTGGATAAAATCTTTGCCAGGACCCCACATTCACACTGCAGTATGTGGCCACGGTGGAGAAAGAATAATTGCGGGAGCCCCAGTGGATGGGTATTGCCCTATGACTGATACGGTTTATCAATTTCACGGATGTTATTGGCACGGGTGTTCCAAACATTGCAAAGATTATAAAAATAAGCTTAGAAGATCCAACGAGAGAGACGAAGCAATTGAGGGTAAGTGCAAATTAGTAACTATTTTTGAATGCGAGTATAATGCAATTTGTAAACATGAGGATGTAAAGGAACTCGAAAAGCCTCCTACAGTGATTTACCCATATCATATTGTATACGATTTTGAAGCATATTTAGACGGAAGTAAAGAAAAGCGTAACCCAACTAAAGAGTTTAAGAGTTTATAAATGAACATGTCCCAATAAGTGTTAGTATAGGAGATACTCTATCCAACAGTATAACTCACATATGCGATACTTCTCCAAAACAATTAGTAACCCTATTTATGGAAGATGTAAAGAGGAGGGGAGATAATATCCGAGAGGCCGTGGGGAGTAGCAATACATATGGGTACCCTGCAGACATGGAGTATCTTTACACTTCTCAGCAGCGAGAAATCACCCGTTGGATTTCACAAGTCCCAGTAATTGGGTTCAATTCCAGTAATTACGATCTTAATTTAATAAAGAAGCATTTAGTTGATATTTTAACGGATAAAACCTCTAAGGTACTAGTAGGAAAGAAAGCCAATACAACCATTTTTCTATTTACACCAGAATTTAGGTTTTTAGATGTAAAATTGTATCTTGCCCCTGGTATCGATTACGATAGATGGGTTAAGGCTTATGGATGCGAAGGTGAAAAATCCTTCTTCCCCTATGAATGGTTTGATTCTCCCGATAAACTAGCTTATGAGGGTTTACCACCGCTTAAAAATTGGACAAATAAATTAACTCCAAATAAAGCGATAACCAAAAAACAGTTGGAAGAGTGCAACAACATTTATAACAGATTAAATATGAAGTCTTTCAAAGACTGGTTAAAATACTATAAGAACTTGGATGTTGGCCCCTTTTTAGAAGCTATCGGAAAAATGACAAAATTTTACCAAACAAAAGGTATAGATATGTTTAAAGATGCAGTTACCCTACCAGGAGTCGCTTTACAATATATTCTCAGAGGAACGATAAAAAACCATATAAAACCTTACCAAACAAAAGAGAGTAAGATAGCAGACGCGATATGTCCGCCACTGTATGCCCCCACTGAGGAAATATATGAAAATGTTTAAAAGGAGCATTAGTTGGGGGTCCATCAATTGTGTTTACAAGATACACTGAAGTAGGTGTTACGAGAATTAGGTCAGCCCCAGATGGAAATGGAAAGCTTTGCGAAGCCGTACTTGGTTTTGATGCAAACGCCCTATATTTATCAACATTAGGCAAACATATGCCATGTGGCGAAGGGAAACTACACGAGGAAAGCAGCCCTCACGACCCTATTAAAATAAATAAGTTTTCCAAGGCGGTTTTAAATGGTAAGTGGTTTGGCTTTGCTGAAGTAGATATAGAGGTTCCCAGCAGTTTAAAAGAGAAGTTTTCGGAAATGACCCCAATATTTATTAAATATTTGGTTTGTAGAGGAGGAGGAAGTTCCAGAGAAGATGTTACAGTATTTACAAGAAACTAACCGTGCAAGAGGAGATGGTAGAAAACTAGTAGGAGCAATGTCTGCTCAAAAAGTATTACTATTTGCCCCATTATTAAAATGGTATTTGAAGCATGGTTTAGAAATTACAGGGATTTACAGAGTAATAAATTATACAGCAGGTAAGCCCTTTGAATGGTTTGTTAAAGAAGTTACTTCAGCCAGGGTATCCGGAGATGTTGATAGCTCCAAGTCCCCAATTGCAGATATAATGAAACTATTAGGTAACTCATGTTGCGGGAAAATGATAGAATCCCCTGAAAAACACCTCAACACAACGTATACAAAAGATGAAAAATGTGTTGACAAAGCTTTAAGATCAGCGTATTTCGATGATTTAGAGGAAATAGGAGATTCTTACGAAATATCCTCAAGTAAAGTAAATGCCAATATGACTCGTCCATTTCACTGTGGGATTGCTGTATACCAATATGCAAAACTAAGAATGTTAGAATTTTATTATGATTTTATGGACAAATACGTAGATAGAGCAGATTTTGAACTAATACAGATGGATACGGATAGTTTGTATATGGGGGTTAGCATGAAGGGTGGAGAGTTAGATGGAATGATAAAACCAGAAATGCTAGACGATTTCAAAAAAACATAAAAAAGAATGGCTAGCGTGGGATAAATGGAGTAATAGAGAACCAGGGCTATTCAAAACAGAGTTCCAAGGAGATCGTGCAATAGCTCTATCCAGTAAATGCTATGTGGTTGAAAAATTTAAAAATAATGAACTAAAACATTCAGCAAAGGGGTTATCTGCCAGGCAAAATAGTCTTACATGGAGAAGGTATATGGAAGCCCTACACCAGGTTGGAACGGATAGAGGAACAAACAGAGGGTTTAGAATGAGAAATGGTGTTATGAAAACATATACCCAAAATAAATTAGGACTGTCCGCTTACTATGACAAGAGAAGGGTTTTAGAAGATGGGATACATACAGAACCCCTTTAAACTTTCATGAAATTTTGGGGACGTTTTTTAATTTTGAAGGTATCTTACACACCTTAGGTTATGTACCTTAGGTTAGGGGGGCTTATCACGGGTTTCCGGGGTTTTTGGCCAATTATCTCTAGAAAGTCCCATGATAAATTTATCATATTTCCACAGATCTGTAAGGCGTTTGGGACCAATATGGTGTTTCTTTCTAACTTCATAGGCAGGAACAATTCCACGGGACTGTAAAATATCTATCGGCGCTTCCTGCGTAATAACCGATTTAGGCATGGTTTTATATATATATATATATATATATATATATATATATATATATATATATATATATATAAATGTCTAACATTAATTCACAATTGGAAATAAAAATATGTTTACAAAAGAAGAAGACGTAAAAACAAAATTTGATGAGGCTTGCTATGAGGATATTTTAGGTCTCCGAGACGGAATTATAGAACGTCTAAAAAAAGTTACACGACGGAGCTAGAAACCACTACAAAACGAAAACCTGATGAGCCCACTTGTTGAAAGCATTATAAAACAGTTCGAAAAAAACCTACATGGAAAAGATGGCGAATTAATCCATAGTACGAGGGGTAATTACAGGGGGGCTTTCTATTAGGATAATTTGAACACAGCACCAAGCAAACATGCTAGAGCCACAGTCGAATAAATGCTATACATATTTGAAGAAAGCGCATATTTTTGTTTTCAACACCTATATACAATGTAGAAGCCGGTGGTGCAGCTACTAAAAAAGGTAGCCGAAACCTTGGTAGCCTCGACAAAATATGCGCTTTCTATAGGTTTTAAGGCCAATTTTTCTCTAGATAATCCAGATATATAAATGTAACTGAACTAACTCAGCAATAACCATAGCTAGTGTCAGTATGCTATTGTAACTAGATATGCCTAGTTGGTGTACTAGTAGCCTGTATTGTGTTACTAGTATGCCTAGTGTGTACTAGTATGCTAGTCGTGTACTTGTATGCCTAGTCGTGGTACGAGTAAGCCTAGTTGTGGTACTAGTATGCCTAGTCGTGGTACGAGTAAGCCTAGGCCTGGTAACGAGTAAGCCTAGTTGTGGTACTAGTATGCCTAGTTGTGGTGCTAGTATGCCTGGTTTTACCTAGGCAAATCATGTTGAACAGTGGGAAAAATATATTTATATAGCCTACAAAACAATATGCCACCAAAACGAGATTTGTCCGAACAAGATATAGAAGATATCCGTAATATTCGGGGTATAGAGTCTGCAGACAATACGAAGAAGAAATTTATAATCGGTACCACTCGCCTTCGAAGAATATGGGACGCCGTCGATGCGGAACGTAGTACAAAACCCGAAGAACAACAAGAAACCCCTACCCCCGTAGTACACAGGGTGACCGCGCCTGGCCCCCCTACCGAGTTCCCCACGGCTTTACTAGAAGATGCGCGAAACACCAGCTCGTTCGAAGAATCGACGCGCCTGTTCGACATGGAGAGACGTTTGGAGAACCGGTTGGACGCGCTGGAACGCAGGCTGTTGGACGCGATTTCCGGCGATGCCGATTCCGAGTGTCCGAAAAAAGACGAGCGGGAGGTGCACGACATCTGGAGAACCGTAGAGAATGCGAAGTGGTTGCTGGGGGTATTTGCGGTGGTGTACGCGGTTTGCAAACCACTGCTCCCATTCGTGTCTCTAGAGGCTTGTAGACTCTGGAAGAACAAACCAGACCCCGACGCCCAGTTCGTGCACTCCGCAAAACAGTCCGGTACGCCGAATGGGAAAAACGAAACTAGCGACTCCGTACACCAGCACTCTGGTAGTCGCGACCCGTTCTACATGCAGTAGCCATTTTGGAAAAAAAGTATCCGAACCCTCCCCTATTGGGAACTTCGATTGGCAGATAGAACTGCCACCGGACAAACCATCTGGATTTCTTCTTGTTGGGTGTAGTGCGAGGCTCCCCCCATTCTACACCGAAGCGGATTCTGTAGTTCGCACAGTGGCCTCCCGATGTTGTCCACTTCTCGATTTCCAAAAGTAGCCGAAACCTTGGTAGCCTCGACCAAATCTCCGCTTTCTATATGGGAGACCTCCCGCGTATATCGACTTACTATTTCGTTGGGTAGCTGAAACAGGTAGCCGAAACCCTTGCAAATCGACTTACTATTTCGTTGGGTAGCTGAAACCGCTGCAAATCGGGGACACATTTTATACTACAGTATGATATTTTATTTTTACTGTGAGTTGTATTTATTTCGCTTTAAATTAACACGAAATTTTACTATTTTTGGTACCTATGGGGCTACCCACTGCTTTCAATTCTTCCCCCACACTTCGCGGTAACGAACTGACTCCCTATATACTACTCATATAGTCGGTAAAAACACGTGCTATTTTCATCCACAGAGTTGCCACATCCAGACAGCTCCAAGGCATGCCGGGGCCAGAAGCAAGCAAGGGCAGACAGAAAATTCGGCTGAGCTTGAGCTAACTTGCTGTTTTGGTTAGACTTGTTATATATGGCTTACTTTCATAAGAAAGTGTGATAACGGAGTTGCCTGGACATCCTGACCTAACGTGGCAGGGACTTGAACACCACGGCTCCCCGTAGTGTCCACGTACCCCCATGTGTTAACACGTCGCCTGTCCCACTGGTGCGAACTGGCGTCAGTACGGCTACACACCAGATAATAATAATAATATGTTGATGGTATATATATCTCGCCCATGCGCATATTCAAACCAGAACCCAATAATGAACGGGTCCTTAAGTAGACACCTGGTATAGAAGGTTCTTCGAACCAATTCCCACCATATTAAATGTGGATATGTCCTTGGTTATGTTTAGAATCAGCAGAAAGTCGCAAACAAAATTAATTTGAAAAGCAAAATAAATATGGTAAGTTTTATTTCTCTGACGTGGCTGATTTGTAGAAATAATTGTGGCTGTGACTGGAGAAATGGGGCACATGAGATTTGCGATCAGTGTAGATCCAGATCAGCCTGTATATTCGCAGTCTGAACAGATCTTCACTGTTTGCCATTCCATCAATGAAACACCGGTCATGCTTCTGACAGGCAATATATATCATTGCTACACGAATGTGTTATTTGCTACACTGCTAAGTTAAATTTTCCATGTGCTGTTTATTTTCTCTTTTCCATTTTTCTCATATACATGGATTGACAGTACTTTAGAATCATGTTCAATGGCAATTATTTTAAAGCGCTATCAAACCATGTTTTATTGATAAAGTAGGCAATCTATAAAGCAACAGCAGACGGCAATTTTCGTGTACAGTAGTGTATAAGTATTTGTTCACCATTGTACAATCCTACTATGCATTATTCACACGTGGACAAAGGGTGCTGAAGGGGAAACATTGGTGTCACGGCGCGGCTGGCTACAGGGTGGAGGTGCTGCCTAATTAGTGTTTCACCGCGAACTATACTTCATAGTGTAGCCAATCAGACAATACCATAAACACACCGGGAGGAAACGTTGTTGCCATTGCATGACGGGTGACCTAACTGGTGGGACGCCGGGTGACAAAGGGGTCATTGTGCAGCTGTGGCGAGCCTCGTTCCAGTATCTGCGCCCAGGGTATAATATGATCAGGGCATACGTTGTTCCCAATTCAGATCTGAAAATGTAAGCTAAGCTAGTATATTCATTTGTGTGAATGTACATGTACATTGTAGAGCTTACTATTGTTCATCGACGACTATCGTTCACGTGTATGATAAACAAGGTGCACGTTGTTACAACACAGACATATATATTATATGTCTATGGTTACAACAACAACAACAATAATTACTGAAACTTCAAGAAGCGCCTCCGATTTAAAGTACGTATTCGTTTATACTGTCCTAATTATGTAACGGATTTTCATGAGATATGGCGCATCAAACGCGTCCTGTTCAGCTGCATTTTGATGGTCTTGGTACTGTAACCGGACACGGAAAATGCAACGGAAAAAATGTGCACCGACCGGGGATCGAACCCAGGACCTTCCCAATACCAGCGGGACGCGCTAACCAACTGCGCACGATGCTCTCGATCGGTATATTTATATCCACATTCAACTCATGATTACACATGGTACCACTTCCGTTACACTCCTCTCCCGTTATCTTTGAGTTTCGTCAAACTCACCCCAAGTTCACCCCTCTAGAGAGCCCACCGACACTCATAAGGGTTGGACGAGCCCCCAAATGTAACCGGACACGGAAAATGCAACGGAAAAAATGTGCACCGACCGGGGATCGAACCCGGGACCTTCCCAATACCAGCGGGACGCGCTAACCAACTGCGCTACCGGAGCACGATGCTCTCGATCGGTATATTTATATCCACATTCAACTCATAATTACACATGGTACCACTTCCGTTACAGTACTTTGGCCCAAACTTCTGTCGTTTTTGCGAAGAATCTAGTTCCGTGTTTACTATCAGTACTGACGCGGAAATCGATTCTTCGCAAAAAAACGACATAAGTATGTGCTGAAGTCCCGACACCATCAAATGCAGATCATGAAGACGCGTTTGCTGCGCCATGTTTCATCAAAATCCGTCGCATATTAAGGAGGACAATATCAAATAATACTTGGAGTGGGGCGCTTCAACACTTCCAGCCATTGTTGTTGTAACCACGTGACCATGTACTTTGATTAATTACGTACGTACGTACGTGTCTACGTACGTGTGTCCGGTTAAAGTTTTTGGTTAAGTTGTTTGGTTAAGTTTTTTGGTTAACATGTTTGGTCAAGTTCTTTGGTTAAAGTTTTTGGTTAAGTTCTTTGGTTAAAGTTTTTGGTTAAGTTTTTTGGTTAAGTTTTTGTCGCGCCCGCTTGCGGAAAGCGCGATATAGTCGGCACTTTGGCGTACGTACGTACGTACGTACGTACGTACGTACATACGTGTGTCCGGTTAAAGTTTTTGGTTAAGTTGTTTGGTTAAGTTTTTTGGTTAAAGTTTTTGGTTGAGTTCTTTGGTTAAAGTTTTTGGTTAAGTTTTTTGGTTAAGTTTTTTGGTTAAAGTTACTATATCTCTGCAACTGCTTTGCCCATTACCTTGAAATTTCACATGGGTGTTTATTATCATCTATATTTTCATTCTACCCCCCTCCCGTGCGGCCCCTGTGCCCAATGTGAAGGTCAAATTACTTTGAAGTTTTTGGTTAAGTATTTTGGTTAAAGTTTTTGGTTAAGTTTTTTGGTTAAGTTTTTTGGTTAAGTTTTTTGGTTAAAGTTTTTCGTTATACTATATCTTTTTTTTTAGTGTCCATGCCTCGTCACAAGGCGCGACATGCAGGCCGCGGCCATCTAGTTTAATATGCCTGTTACAAACCGACCCGCCTCAGTAGCAAATGTTGGCGGAATAAATACATAACACTACGGCACACAGTTACTGAATCATTTCAATTTATCATTTTACAAAATCAGAGATATTATGTAGTTAACTTTTGCAACAAACGTAGAACCGGATCAGACTGCGCATCCGTGTTGGTTCTAAATGTGCCACTGGTGGATAAACAGTCTGATCATGGTCTGCAGCAGCACGGTTTGTCTCCTGGTGGCCCAAGTATTCCGTTTGTCTGACTGATGACCATGATTACCAACACTACACACCAAGAGTCGGTGACTGAGACAAGTCTGAAAACATTTGCGATATTTTTATGGAGCCGGTTTAAGGTTTTCCACATATACTATCGACAATTGGGAAAATTTCCATCTAAATGAAGAATGAAATCCACCTTTGTTAATTTTTTCCGCCCGAATTTTCGACACCATCTAGGGAAAATAATACCGTCTTGGAACAGGTACAGAGTAAATGGTGGATGCTGTATTAGACATGGTTTCTCGTCACTGCCTCGGGGCCAGTCATACTGGGTCCTATATCGCCCTGTTCGGGGAGGCTTTGGTTGATATTCAGTCAAACCAACGACATACGCTACTATACTTAAGCTTTTCACCCCTAAGTAACTGGAATGGACTTTGATATGTCAATTTTCCGACCAATCCAATCATCACAAAATTATTTTCAGACTAGTCCATTTATGAATAGGGGATGTTTTTGTTCTCAAAAATATGAAAATATTACTTGCAAAAATGGCAGATTCCGATGAGACGGCTCTTCACGAGCCGGCTCATCTGGATCTGCACGGTTTGCATAAACCACTATAGTGGGCTTTTCCGGTTCAAATGGTTAAATATTGTGCTACAGCTCAGACTCAGACAATAACATTGCTTGTTTGGCCGTTTAAATTGCCAATAGATGTTGAGAAACGTCGAAGATCTGGGCAAGATTAACACAGGCGGTTGTGTACATGGGTCACCAGGATACGCACAGTGTGCACCATGCTCGGACTGCTCGTCCACTGGCGGCGCGTTCAGATCGAGCAGCGTAGACCCTGATCAAACTGCGCATGTGCAAGTTGATCTGGGACTACGCTGGTCGCATTCACCGTTGACATCATTGGTGATGATAAAACAACTTTCTTCTGACCATGAACCAGCAGTTAGAACATTAACACAACACTTTGATTTACCGAGCCTGAGCCCACACAATGCTCAACCAGTGAATGCGGTTGATTTGAGTATAATAGTTCAGTACATGCTCAGGTTTCATATTCACGGGCTGGCATTATGAGAAATGAGTTTGAGTTTTCAGAGATAGATGAACAATTGGTAATGAACCACGATCTGACCAAACCTGGCTTATGTTATTTGTAACCAGTGTAGATCCTGATCACCCCTTATGCTTATACAATCTATTACCATTCTACAGTGTTGAGCGAATAGGCGACCATTGTAGACCATGATCAGACTGCGAGGATGCGCATGCTGATGTGGGTCTACACTGGTGTGAATGATACAAAGCCCGGGTTATTCAAATCGTGGTCCATTTAAAATAGCAAGTAGTCTAGCAGCTATGCGTCCCCACTCTCGATCGCCACCAGTCGGTGCAGAGCGGACCTTGTGGGGGCGTGGGCAATGATAGAATACGGGGCCATCTCCATCTGGGCCTTCACGTACAGGAAGTCGACCTCGATCAGTCCACCCAGCCGGGCCGCCGCCGCCGAGACCCGCGGGTCCTTTATGGCCATGTAGGGGTTGTCGTACATCACCCGCCGTATCCGGTACACGTCGTCCAGGCGGGCGGATAGCTCCATTTGGCGCTGACGATCTTGATGTAGTCGCTCCTGCTCCAGTCGCTCTTGCTCTAGTCGCGCTTTCTCAGCCTGCAACAGGAAGGAAACCTAGAGAAAAGTTGACGGGGCGTAAAATATACACTACACCGAAATATATGTAGACCGTTTTAATTCATTGACCAAGAGTGATCTCAGATCTTGTGTTTGACCGCAGTGTTCAACTTCCATATGATGATAGCGATAATATGTCCTATGTGTTATAGCCCTCTGAGCTCAAATATAGTTTTCCAGTAAGGATATGCCATATTTGTGCCAGAAATATAGTAACATGAGCAATAGTTCAGACCCTATCTCGTGCATTGTGGACGGTTGCCAGTACAGTGGAGCCTCTCTAAACCGGACACACTGGGGATACCCCAGGTTTTCCGGTTTAGAAAGGTTTCACTGTGAAACTTGCATATAACTACTTCAAGACACGGTTGGGTGCTTTGCGATCATGAACATATATTATCACCGGAGATAAATGGCAACGAAGCATATCAAAATTAGGCACAACTTACTTGCCTCTCTGTCCGGTTTACAGAGGTTCAACTGTATCTCAAAATGTACCAGGCGAGGGCACATGACAATAAGTGGCATAAACGCTTCATACATCATTGTTTGTTATACGTTTACTCTTGCCAACCAGGCGAGGGCACTTGACATAAAGTGGCATAGACGCTTCATACACTATTGTTTGTTATACGTTTACTCCTGCCAACCTGGCAAGGGCACGTGACAATAAGTGGCATAGACGCTTCATACACCATTGTTTGTTATACGTTTACTCTTGCCAACCTGGCGAGGGCACGTGACAATAAGTGGCATAGACGCTTCATACACCATTGTTTGTTATATAGAGAATACCAGGCTAGTGTCTTTTGATATTAGGTTTATCAGGCAAGGCTAGGAAACGCGTAGGAATTCCGAGGCTTGCCGAGGAATTCCTACCGTTTCCGAGCCGAGCCTGATAAACTTGATATCAAAATACACTAGCCTGGTATTCTATTTATCAGGTAACGTTTTATGCTCGAAAATGACCACAGATGACGTCGTTATCTATGGACAGAACGCGGACTTGTTTACGTTGCGTCCTTACACTGACGTCATTCGGTAACGTCACGTGACGTTATCCGACCAACGGAACGTCAGTTTTCACTTCGATGTAACCCGGATGTTTGTATCAGGTCAATGCCTGATACAACAATATGTCATCAGTCAGTACGTATTCGATCAATACAAGGCAGGTTACCTGATAAATAGAGAATACCAGGCTAGTGTATTTTGATATCAAGTTTATCAGGCAAGGCTAGGAAACGCGTAGGAATTCCGAGGCTTGCCGAGGAATTCCTACCGTTTCCTAGCCTTGCCTGATAAACTTAATATCAAAATACGCTATCCTGGTATTCTTTATACTCTTGCCAACCAGGCGAGGGCAAGTGACAATAAGTGGCATAGACGCTTCATACACAATTGTTTGATATACGTTAACTCCTGCCAACCAGGCGAGGGCATGTGACAATAAGTGGCATAGACGCTTCATACACCATTGTTTGTTATACAACTCTATAGTCAGGTATCAGGGGCCCGTTTCACTGAACTTCTTACGACTAAAATGTTCGTAAGTTCAAATTTAAGATCGTCTGTAAATTTCAATTTATGAATTTACATTTATTGAGCATAGGCTGCATATGCAGCCTATGCTCAATAAATGTAAATCCAATAATTATTTAATGTGAAATTTACAGACTATCATAATTTTGCACTTAAGAACATTTTAGTCGTACGAAGTTTAGTGAAACGGCTCCCAGACATGCACAAGGGTCATTATAAGAAGACTCATATCAACAAAGTTACTTATTGCAGTGTCAGTACCCTTCATGTTTAACCACACTAAACCATCAGATATTCATACATATTCAAGTACATGTAGTACGCTAAACAGAAAATAAGCCAGCTGTGTTATGCCATAGACACTCTTTGCTTGCAGAAACCAGTCGAGTGATGCACTAATCTACTTCACAGGCATGTTATTGTATCATTTACATCGGTTTCATGCATGTATATGCTTTGGGATTATTTTGTAAGTCGGAGCATGTTTGTCATGCGAGACGGTTTCAATTCCAGCCGCTAACTTTTTGCGCCACCACCACGGGAGATTGAATTTATCTTTCATAACAAAAATTAAACCTATATTTTAATTTGCGAATAACCAGAATGGGTGAAGGTTATGGGAAAATAGGTCCCACAACATCCATACGAAAAATGAAAGTAGTAGAGAATAGCGAAATGTGTGGTCATGGGTTAGGTTATATAGGAAAAATCAATGGTGGTGGTGGACCTTCACCGGAAAACCTAAAAGGTGAAATGACAAGGACACACACTTCACATACTACGTACCATAATTTTGTCATGCTTGACGACCGTACGGGCGGCCCGCTTCACTGCCTGGCGGGCGCGGCTGGTGGCATATCGGTTGCCTCGTCGGGCGTGGCTTCCCGAAGTCCGACGCCTCTTGTTACTGTCTGGGGAGACGTCATCCTCCCGTCGCCGTTTGGTGCCAGTCTTGGCACCGAAATCCTGTTAGTAGAACCGTGAAATATCGTTAATTGAAAAGCATATGTCGGTCTGTGCCCGCTGTTGATAAAATGAAACGATACGACGTATGTGGTCAGCGAAACCCCAGATCAGTCTGCGTATCTACAGGGGTTTCTAGCGTGTATTGGATGGTCAAATATAGTTTGTACACAAATCACATGAAACACCTTTCTTATGTACCTTTACACCGGGCGCATTTAAATTGTTTTGTACATGGATTAGAAAGGTAGTTCATGTATGTACAAACAATAATTGACCATCCAAGGCACGCTAGAAACACCTGTGTGCTTATCCACACTGTCTGATCTAGCCGTCATTCTACTTGAAGCACAGACGTTACTATGGACCCACAGCTGAGGACGGTACCGTACGACCAGCAGCGTAGTTCCAGATCAGGGCCTACGCTGGTCACCATACTATGAATGTGACATGGTATGCGCGCCTCTAACACGATATATCAATCACGGATGCTACATGTATATACAGTAGTAATTATATGGGATCATCTGGATCTACACTGAACATAAACGAGACACTTCAAGTGATTTTGTACCTTCGGACATCTGCGTAATTTCATTGAATACGTTTACAAAATTTACAATTTTTTTCATAAATAAAGTTAGAAGTTAACGAAATTTTCACAGTACATGCGGAATATAATTCCGCAGGTGTTCTGAAAGAGTTGTCAACTTTTGACGCCATTTAAGAAATATATTGTAAATTATGTAAACGCATTTCATGAAATTACGCAGATGTCCAAATGTACAAAATCCCATGGCGTGTCTCAAATGTGGCTGTGACTGGAGAAATGGGGCTTATGGGTTAGCGACCAGTGTAGATCTATCAGGATCTGCACCGTTCGGCATTCCATACTAGAAACAACGGCGATGCTTCTGACAAGCAAAATATATCGTAACATACAAAATAGCCCCCGATCAAATAGCACACTATTGTAGCATGAAGTCGATATATGTTGCTTGTTATAAGCATCGCCGTTGTTTCTAGTATGGAATGCCGAACGGTGCAGATCTTGATCAGACTGTGCGGATGCACAGGCTGATCTAGATCTACACTGGTTGCTAACCCATAAGCCCCGTTTCTCCAGTCACAGCCATAATCGCCCACCATGAAGAAAAGATATCGGATAATTAGAGGTACATGCCCACTCAGTAGTCACAAAATGTTCTTTATAGGAATTAAATAAGTGTATAATTGTGTCAATATTCCACCAGTTCTAAAACTTACGAGTGCCCACTGTACATATATAGTTATTTCGTAATAGTGACTCGCGGTGGTATCAGGCTATTTTCTTATTCAAATGAGGCACACTATGTTTTTAATTATCTGTGTGGAAATGTACGCCTGATATAAAATGTATAATACATGTAATGCCAATCAATACGTGGGTAATGTTGAATGCATGTTTAGTTTGCCAGAAAATGTCATATCTACAGAATATACAAAACTATCTGTCTCCCTATATTACAACCTACTGAGTGGGCATGTACCTTTAAAACAATGTAACAACATGTGATCGCGGTCAAAGGGGAAGTGGGTGGAGGAATACTGGGACGACACATTAGACATTAGACAATGGGCTACATGAGGGGCTGGTGCACCTGTTTATACACGAGAAATGGAACCCATGGTATGTGTCGCCAGTAACCAGGGGCCCGTGTCACTAAACTTCGTACGAATAAAATGTTCGTAAGTGCAAATTTAGGATCGTCTGGAAATTTCAATTGATGTATTTACATTTATTGAGCATAGGCTGCATATGCAGCATATGCTCAATAAATGTAAATCCAATAATAGCTTACAAGAAAACATTGTTAATGTGAAATTTACCAACTACATGTATCATAATTTTGCAATTTTTGACATTTTAGTCGTACGAAGTTTAGTGAAACGGGCCCCTGCTAGCCCTCTTATGCAACATAATAAAGATCAATACTGTTTGTCAGATTGGCGTTCCTACGGCTGAATGACGAACAGTACAGATCAAGACTTGCTACGGTATTCGCAAATGTCATAAGCCCCATTGTCACAGACACATTCATACACAGGCACGTACAGCAATTACACGTAACGCATTCAAGATCGTCACAATTAGCAATGTTTTTTTCCGACTGTGCTCACGACATATAAAGACGCATGTAACTGGACTAGTAGAAAATAGAAGAAATAGAGACATTACCTTAAACTGATCTGCAGCACAGATCGCTGAAATAGTGAAAGAAGAAATAGAATAGAAGAACAACACAACTCATTCATTCGAAATACATTTACATGTTCACAACTGTTCTCTCTCACTGTAAATGACGGTATTACCGCGTCATTAGAAAACGGGTTTATTCAGTTTGCTACCAGTGTAGTCCCAAATCAGAATCTGATATGAGCCTACACTGTTCGCTATTTCGTAGAGGAATATTGCTGAGGGCTCTACCAAACAGTTCAGTTCACACACATATAAAGCGGGGTCACGGAGCGTGCTAGGTGCTCTAGGGGCCAGGGGCCCGTTTCACTAAACTTCGTACGACTAAAATATTCGTAAGTGCAACATTATGATAGTCTGTACATTTCACATGAACAGTGCTTTCTTGTAAACAATTATTGGATTTACATTTACGCAGCCTATGCTCAATATCTGTAAATCCATCAATTGAAATTTGTAGGCGATCCTAAATTTGCACTTACGCACATTTTAGTCGTACGAAGTTTAGTGAAAATGGGCCCCAGTTTGGTACGACTAAGAAAATCGTAAGTGCAAAAATAAAATTTACAACAAAGTTCGCATTAGTGGGAATTCTTTGGTGAATTTGTTCTTATTTAACGACCCCTAAATGTAGATGGAACATTGTAGCATTAATGAACCACGTTAATGTGTAAAGATACATAATAGAAATCTTAGTACGAACAGTTTTATCGTACAAAGTTTTAGTGAAGCGGGCCCCAGGAATACCCGTCGAACACAACAATACGCCCCATTTTGTCGTGGCCACTCACATACAATTTATCGCAATAAACACAGGCATTGAACACAAGACAAAACATACAACGACACACAAAAGTAAAGTATTGAACTTGGAAGAGATATTAATTGAAAGTTGAGATTCGTCAAGACGGGCACCATATTTGCCTGTCAGGTGGGTGCGAGGGGTTGGTGGAGTGGACAGAATTTCAGTCCGAAATCGCTTCACTGCTAATTATAGTTGCCAACGCTAACTCTTGCAATTTACTCCCGTACCGTACGTAGTCTTGCTACGGACGGTACGGGAGTAGATTGCAAGAGTTACCGTTCGCAACTATCCTAATTACCGAGGATGGAGACAGAGGGGTTCAGTAGAGAAATGAGGGTATGCGCACCCCGCCCCATAAATTGTCGGGCTGTCTACTGATGGCAAGCATGACGATCCTTTGATAGTTGCGAACAATAACTATTGAAATCTACTCCCGTACCGTCCGTCCGTATTGAAATCTACTCCCGTATTTCTGGTACAGCTGTTTTGGGCGATCATCATAGATCCATTGGTCTTGTCATTTTAAACGTACATGCTCACTCAGTAGGCACACAATGTTCTTTATAGGAATTAAATAAGTGTATGATTGTGTCACTATTCCACCGGTTCTAAAACTTACGAGTGCCCTCTATACAGATAAAATCATTTAGTAATATTTATTTTACTGATAGTGACTCGCGGTGGTATCACGCTGTTTTCATATGCAAACGAGACATGGTATTATTTAATTAGTTATAGAGTAATTAAATGCGTCACATAATAATGCCAACCAATACGTGGGGTAATGGTGAATGAATGTTTACTTTGCCAGAAAATGTCATATCTGCAGAATATACAAAACTATCTGTCTCCCAATAGTATAACCTACTAAGTGGGCATGTACCTTTAACTATGTCTTGTCATTTTAGAAGTTCAGTGCAGTGTGACGGCTGAAAAAGTCTCCCCGTGTGTTCGTCTTCCGGTGATGTTATTATTTGCCCGATCCTTGGTGGTCGTTGAGCACGACTGTCATTTCGACAGTTGGCGGTTGTGCACGTTATGGTAGTTGCGAACAGCAACTCTTGCAATTAACTCCCGTACCGTCCGTAGCTACGAACGGTACGGGAGTAGATTTCAAGAGTTACTGTTCGCAACTAACATTATTATAGCTCGGGTATTGGCAGTGTCCCATTTTTTTCTCAGGCTTAAAGCCAGTGCTGGTAGCGTTTGTGCCACAGGCCGTGACAGACATGAACATGTGCAATACAACCGTACAACCGTGCGATAGGTGGTGCATATTTGTCCGGTAGTCGTGTTCGGTGATTTTCATGAATTTCTTGACGTTATCTTATAGTTTTATTACAATAATGAGACGGCGCGTAGCCGGCATCTATGTTCGGAATAATCAGTTTCATTCCTTTAATTACTGTATGTTTCACGAAACCTGCCTACATTTTACGGATATATACTGAAAGGATAAAGAAACGCAGTGTAAGCATTTGAGGTTATTTAAAGTGATGTGTTTGCTGTTATATACAATATTTTATATGAGTATTAAAACACATCTTTAGTCAACACATTATCAAAATTGTTTTGACCGATAATTCATTAGTAATTGAATCACAATTGACGGTACCCCCCAATATCGCACAGTGAAATCCACTATTTTGTCAGTATCTCGTATGCCCCCCTCGCGCATCTGTCACAGCCCTGATTCTCTTGTGCATGGAATTCATCAGTGCATTTATCCTTCTTATTGGGATATTGTTCCACTCTTCCCACAATGCAGTCCTTAGTTGGTCGAGATTAGAAGGGGTATTCCGACACCACCCCCTTATCCTCCTGTCAAGTTCGTCCCACAGATGTTCGATTGGGGACAAATCGGAACTGTACGCTGGCCAGTCGAGTGGGTTAATGTTATGGTCAGCGAGAAAGTCTTGATAAACTCTGGCAACATGGGGCCGGGCATTATCATGCTGGAAAATTAGTTGACGCTGTTGCACAAATGGAACAACAACCGGGCGGAGGATTTCATCCCTATATCTTACGGCGGTTAAATTCCCGGCTACCACAATCAACGGTGACTTTACCCCGTGAGATATCCCTCCCCAGACCATAACCGAGCCACCCCCAAACCTATTCCTCTCAAGAACGCAAGCGTCGGCGAAGCGTTCCCCACGACGTCGGTATACACGACGTCGACCGTCCGGACGAAAAAGAGTGAACCGGGACTCATCTGTGAAAAAGACTTGTCTCCATTGCCTCATTGGAAATCGTCTGGGAGCATGTGCCGCCAACCAAGCCATACGACGCGCGCGACGTGCACGAATGAGAGGCAGCCCAACGTAGGGACGACGTGCTCGCAGACCAACCTCGCGCAATCGATTTCTTACAGTTTTGGCGTGAATGTGGCGATCATGATTGCCTACCGTGTTAATAGCGGTTTCAGTGGCATTAACGTGGCGATTACGTAGGTGTGCCAGACGAATAGCCCTGTCTTGACGTCGCGACGTTACGCGCGAACGTCCCGATCTCGGTCGGTCGGCAACCCTTCCAGTCTCTCTCAGACGACGGACAAGACGTTCTATGGTGGAAACATTCACACCGAACTGCATAGCAACCTGCTGTTGCGTTTGACCTTGCATTAGCAATGCAATAGCCTTACCCCTCTGAACTTCCGTCAGACGTACCATGATTGTGAGAGCTATAAATTCAGTGTAAATAGCGGAAAACGGTGTGTATACCTCATGCGTATCAAGTGGTAAGACAAAATGTTTTGACGAACTTATCATCATGCTGCACGTGTTATTTTTGGCTTTTTATCACTTTCTCTATGTGGTACTGTGCATTACACGTTGAGTAACTTTAGGCACCGATTTGGGTGCACAGTGACCAAGATAGTCGCCTGACCGGTTTTCATAATTTTAGGCCAAGCATTTAAATAATTATTGCGTATATTGTTACCCTGCGTTTCTTTATCCTTTCAGTATATATAAACAATGCAAAAACAATATTATTTTTTTCGATAATATTAAATTTTATCTAATTTAAGAGTTAGCCTTTTTGTTATTTCGTGAAATGTGGTCTAATATTGATTTTATTACGAAAATTTGATCTATCTATGGGAACTTAACATGGGGGAAAAGGAGGCAGAGGAGCTGGGGGGAGGAGTACACAAAAAAGAAACCTGGCTAGATACCTTTGAAATGATCTAACTAAGAAAAGAAAAAGTTAAATTTTAAAGATCGGTACACTCTTTTTGAAATTGGAAAAATGTCCCCAAGTTAAAATGCATTTTTTATATAGCCGTAAAAAATGGGCAGCTTTCAGAAACAGACGGCCCCAAACAGACGGTAGGGCCGTTGACCAAGCAGTCTCTCTGGTTTATCATCTTAAACGTACTCTCTTCGATGGCAATGGCGCACGGCTTATTTCGCCTATTTAGTAAAGCGGGTGGAATTGTTGCGGACATACGTAGCAATTCTCTATACCCTGTATTGACTGTCTGCTACAGACGGTTCGGGAGATGTTACTGGAGAAATGGGGTTTATGGGTTTTGTGACCAGTGTATATCCACGTCTAACAAACAATGTAGCTCATTATCAGGCTACAGGAGTGTGCTATTTGATCAAGATCTACACTGGTTACAAATCCCATAAACCCCATTCCTCCAGTCCCAGCCACATTTGTAGACAAACATTATAAAAGGTAACAGACAGTCCATGTCATCTAATATTCACAGATACGCAAACACATGCATCACTGTCTATGTCACGAAACCTGCCCTCATTTTACAGCCATACAAACAATGCAAAAACAATATTATTTTTTTTGATAATATTAATTTTTAAGAATTTAAAATTTAAGAATGAGCCTTCATTTTATTTCGTGAAATTTTGTCAAATATTGATTTTATTACGAACAATTGATTTGTCTATGGGAATTCAACGTGTGGGAAAAGCAGCATAATATCTATGAGCACATTATGTCAATGAGAAAATGTTCTATATTTTCTGTAAAGGAAGTTACATGCATTTGAAATACAGGTACAGGACTGTATAACTTTATGAAATAACATTGATATCTGTGTTAGCTTATTGACTATATATTATCTATATTAACTACTTAAAAATATTTAAATGTAAGTACTTTTTCATCAGTAACAAAAAAGACACCCTCCAATTTTTTTTTGGTTTGATGAAATTCCATCAAATATTGATTTTATAGCTTTGGTGAGGAGTCAGAAAAACGAAAAAATTGAAATTGACTCCGAAACCTGGCTAGGTAGCTTTGAAATGATGTAAAACAAAAGTTAGATCTTGAAAATCGGTCAAACAAATAAAAGAAAATTATTTTTAGCCCCCCTAAATATTTTTTTCGCATATAAAAGCAATATTTGACGGAATTTCATGAAATAATTTTTTTGGGGGAAGGTGACTTTTTGTTATTGATGAAAAAGAACTTATATTTAAATATGTTTAAGATTTAATGTGTTTAATGGCCAAAAGATCGTCGGCATCAAAACGAAAAACAGACAGTATTAACTTGCATATAGTCATTATTGTGAATGCTTAATTTATGTGACTGTGACATTGGAGAATTATCTGTACTTTTATGTCAGGAAATGTGATATATGTTAATTTTAAATTATATGCGCACCCCAGGTTATGTTATCATAAAATACAAGTGAGTGATCTAATTGGTGAACATTTACAAGAAGAGTGATGAAATATACTACAAGTGTGTCTACTTCGGCCTGATATGAAGGTTTAGAAGATTGAAGATTGGAGGTGGAGGAGCTGTGGGAGGAGCAAAACAAAAACGAAGAAGTAAGGGAAATTGACCCCGAAACCTGGCTAGATAGCTTGGATATGATCTAGCTAAGAAAACAAAAGTTAAATTTTGAAAATTTGTCCAGTATTGCTGAATTCGAAACAACCCCCCCCCCCCCATGTTAAATACCCATAGACATCTTCACTCTGTGAAGATGCCTATGGGGATTTAACATGAGGACATTGTTTTTTCGCAATAAAATCAATATTATATTTGACCAAATTTCACGAAATAAGGCTCGTTCTTAAATTTTGCTATAATTTAATATTATCGAAGCAAAAATTGTTTTTACATTGTGGATATATCCATACATTTTGGGCAAGTTTCGTGAAACAGACAGTAATTACGACATACCTGAACTCGGACTACACTGACCCTTTTCCATTTTCTCGCAAGTCAAAGTAAAATTTATTTTGTTTTCAAAATCGAACAGTTCGCTTTGGCGTCGTGAAATCAACTGACAACGTCGCTAAGGGGTCCCGTCCTATTTATACATGTTTGGCAGATGGCGACGTCGCGTCATTACGTTGATACGACCGACGTCATAGACGATGACGTCCGAAATGGCGCGAACGAAGTAGTTTCACTGTTCTTGTCATCGTTGTGTTTTTATATTCAGTTCCATCGGGCCAGGCAATCTCTCGAGATTTAGACATTAAAATATTGAATGTCTACCAGTAATTCCTGCATCTAGGAATGCTTTCCTCTTCCAATTCCCGGTGGATTGCATTCGTGTCCGCCCTGAACACTGGGAGGGTCACTTCGCTAACTAATAGTATATGTTCAGCCTCACAGGGTATTTATACAGATATATAGGTATCACTGTCTATATGCCCCGTAGGGGTACTAATTCATCTGGACTATAAGCACACATGTCCATGGGTGGATCGGGAGGGGGGGGGGGGGTCCTGGGTTGCAACTCCGCCCCACAGGGTATTTATACAGATATATAGGTCACTGTATATGCCCCGTGGTACTAATTCATCTGGACTATAAGCACACATGTCCATGGGTGGATCGGGAGGGGGGGGGGGTCCTGGGTTGCAACTCCGCCCCCCGTTCAGCCACGGAGTTTACATAGATCACAGTTTACCACCAGTTGGAGTCTGAATTTAAATGCCGTAAGACACAGGAAATTGCATTTCGAAGAGCTCGAAAATAGGACAACCCTCTAGTTGCGAACGGTAACTCTTGCAATTACTGCCGTACCGTCCGTAGCTAGCTACGGACGGTACGGGAGTAGATTGCAAGTCACCTTCGCAACTAGACAACCCTCCCGTTCCCCGAATGCTGGATCCGCCCCTGATATCGTATTCAAACGTGAAGCAATACCACTCTGATAAAAAATATATGTAGGCCTACCCGAAAAATAGGTGCATTTTACAATACGGAGTGTGCATTATCAAGGTGTATGATCACGTGGTTAAACAACAACAAGTTCTGAAACTTCCAGAAGCCATCCGATTCAAAGAACATATTCTTTTATTTTGTCCTTATTATGTAAGGGATTGTGATGAATTATGGCGCATCAAAAATTTCTAAAAGAAAATGTCAAATAATACTTACTTTGGAGTGGGCGCGCTTTCAGCCATTGTACTTGTTGTTGTTGTTGTAACCACGTGACCGTGCACCTTGATTATTTTGACTAGTTATAATAGAGTCCTGCCGATATTTGCCTATTTTGAGCCGAACTCTGACTTGGCGTATATACAATGGGGTTTTGGTAATTTTGCATCTACATACCATATATTATTGGAATCAGACAGATGACACACTGTCATCCTTGAACATTTTCCAAAATCTAAGATGCCCAAAACAACAGAACCAGACATTTGCCTCTTAATACTGTAAATAGACGGTTTAGTTTTGTGATATAATACACTACTTTAAATCACATCCATAAAACATCATCATGTGTGTTTTATATCCAAAATTACATGATCCGGATCAGACCGCACAGTCTGATCAGGATTTGCACTTTTCGCCATTCCATCAATGAAACACACTAACAAACAATCTATACCGTTTTCAGACTACAGGAGTGTGCTATTTGATCAAAACCTACACTGGTTACAAATCACAAAAGCCCCATTTCTCCAGTCACAGCCACATATCGGACCAAGCTATTTATTTTTGACATCTTGTCCAATCAATCAAGTAAGTAGATAAAAACAGTGGATTCAACCAATCAGCATAGAATATGTGTGGCTTCGTTGATTTTAGATTACACCTGCCGCATTATTAAGCGTTTATTATTCCGTAAATCTGCGGAAATACCTACATATTTCACGCCAGAATAATGAATTGAATGTTTATAAACAAGTTTGTAATAATCGCTATAAACACGGCACGATACTAATTAAATAAACAAGCAAAATATAACGAGGAAGTTGGCGTTTTCTAATATTCTCCTTTCTCAAAAATGGAGGAATCACTGGTTCTGACGTCACATCCGGTTTCGATGTGAGATGAAGTTTTTCGGCATCGCAAAATGTGCCCGTTGCACAGGTAAATCTTTACCTATAAACTACGGCTTACTATGACATTTTTTAGCAGCAAGTCGTATCCTAATGATATATTATGGTATTAAACAAAATAAAAAATGCCGCACACTTTGACCGTAATTTACCTTTAACATTTTCAGGAAACACGGTTATCGCCCCTGATATAAGTGTGGAAACTTACGTCTTATATAAATGGTATAATAATGACAATATCTATATGTATAGCGGGCGCTCGTAATTTTTAGAACCAGAGGAATAGTGACACAATTATATACTTATTTAATTTCCATTGTGAACAGTGTGTTCCTACTGAGTGGGCGTGTACCTTTAATGTCTACACCGAACTGACTCTGTCGGAATATTTGATCACACGAGTTTCGGGTCGGTTTTGTCATAAATTCTCATGTAAATAAGTGTGTATTGTATACGTGTAGCTACGGGGCGCCATGCAGGACAGGTTAATTACGTGTACAAAACCAATTTTGTCCAGAAAAAATTGAGTTTTGTAACACTAAAAATCACAAAATCCAATTATGTAAAATTCTGATATAACAAATTTATTTTTGTTATAAAGGATTCAATTTTGTAAGACAGAATTGAGTTTTGTGAACAAAATTCAGTTTTGTGGGACAGAATTCAGTTTTGTCCACAAAAGTCAGTTTTATCCACAAACATTAGTTTGCGTAACTGATAGTCTATGTCATCTCTACATTGATTGGTTGAGATCGGTCTTAGTCCATTTTACTAGATGGTGGAGTACACTTGCAGATTTAAATATTTCAATGCGAAAATATAACCCAATATATCAATATTCAGGGGCGTAGCTAGCCAATTTGAATATGCAGGCCCGGTTGACTACTTCGAGCACCGTTGGTGCGAGTATGCTAGGGGGGTCAGAAAAAAAATCGAAACTAGAAGGTAAATGATGCACTCTGGCATTTTCCATTTTCTCGAAAATTCTGCAGGCCCGGGCCTGCAGTGCCTTAATGCAGCTACGCGCCTGATATTATACTTCTTTATGGACAGTTATTTTGGTTATATTATGATTACAAAATATATCCCTCTAGTTCTATCCAAGAATCTTATTGTGACTAATCATGTATGCGGATGCCAGTGCGGCCAAATAACAACTAGTTTATATAAACATTTTAACAATAGCATCGTTTTATTTCAAGTAACCAACATTGCGATAGCGTTATTAAATGTATGTACATAGTCAATACATAATTACAATAAACGGTTGTCATGGCAACCAATTCACAAAATGTTATTTTCCATCCAAGTTCCATTATGTTTGTTGCTGATATATTTTTATACATATTATTCAGGCCACATTTTTGTCAAACTGTATCTGACCAATGGTAGTCCTTCTTACATGCGTGTGCCATATTTGGGCAACATAATCGAAACGTATGCAAATACGTATACGAAACGTATGCAGAATTGAATTTTGTGACACAGAATTGAATTTTGAGCTTTGAGTTTTGAGCCATGTCCCACTTGGCGCCCCGTAGTAGCTGATGGCAGATAGGTTACATCACTTGGTTATACGCCTTAACCTGTTAACTGTAACCATGTAATTATGTCTGTGTTTGAGAGGGCCCTAGGGAAGATTGGTGCACGCCAACTGGGTTACTCTCCTTAAATAAAGAATTTACTTACTTACTAAACACTTTCCGGGACTGTGAAGCAACCGAATATGTAGGGACAACCCCAGGACCCCTTACATATTTCGGTTGCTTCACAGTCGAAGGTCGAACCCCTTTCAAAAATGCTGGTGCGCCAATGTAAACATTGAACCTCTCTATAAACCGGACGCCCTGAAATATTTTACATATTTCTGCCATCCACAAATAAATTTTTGATTACATTTCCACAAGTTTTCTCTCGTCAATAAGACGTTGGAGTCGTGTTGAAGCGACACGTATCGCGAAAAGACAGCTTACTAACATTCATAACGTATGTCATTATTGTCTGTTCCATGAAATGCTGCCCAAGATTTATTGCAGTAAAAACACTCCAAGCTGCTTATTTTTTTATATAAAACATGTAAAACTATTTTTTAGAAATGAGCCTACTTTTTATTTCAAGAAAATCAATCTAATAACACCGAATTTCACCGAATTTTAATTGTTGACAATAAAACAAGAAACTACTATTGCAATAATCACTTCCGGTAAACTTAATAATCTTAAAAATTCTTAATAAATTTGTTTAATAATATCATTTTCTGGCATATAACTTAAACAATTTGCATTAAAATATATCAATTAATCATTTAATCTTCATATATTTAGCGAATATCATTCATCCATAAGGTTCCAAGTCGATCTGATACTATTGCTAATACGTCCTAATGTATTGTAAATTGTGAATGCTAACGAACTTGATTCGATTAACCTGGTGACCTTCACCAACCAATCAGCGTTTAGTAAACCAAGTTGTCCGCCAGAAATTCGTCCGGCAATGAAACTGGCTCACAGGAAATGACAGTATACTTCCGCCGGAAATGACGTATATATGGTGTTCCCAAGTCATACCATTAGAGAATGTAGATTTACGCCGGTGTCGATGTGTGAGGATAGTGTGCAATTCATTTTGCGTGGTAGGAACAGCGTGCCAACCTCAGCTTGGCGTTGTCAATAGATACGAAAGCTGTAGCAGATGATGATGACATCATGTAGTATTTTGACCAAATTCTCTGCTTTTTCTTCTGGAATTCTTGTACGAACACTGAGAAATGGAGGCTCGATTCCTTTATTTTTCAACCTGGCAAGATTTGCTCTCATAAATACAAGGTTAGTGTCTTTTTTTAATGATGAAATCCAGCAAGCAGTTCGATGCTAGAAAAATGTTGAAAATCTGACCGCACGTGACATTTTAACATTGCAACCCTGCATTCAATTCTTGATTTATGGCTATTACTTCATTATAGGACCGAATTTCAAAAAATAAAAGGATGGCTCATTGCTAAATATTGCTGAAAAATGATTTTTTGCCAACAAATAAGAGTTTTAGGGTGTTTAAATAGGTGTAAAAGTTGGGCAGGTTAACGTGAAACAGACAGAAGTGTGCTGTATACCGCTTTTCATGAGATTCATTCAATTGATATGACCAGTTACATTGGTAAGTAGTCTTGCCCAACACGTTATGTAGTTATGACTTAGCTATCATGTTTTATAAGTACATGTAGATGGCAGAAATATGCCGCAATACAATATGCTTAACTTTTAATATCTCGCTTGGACGGCATTTTGTGTTAAGATATATTGAACTGTTAAGTAAGAATGTCCGACTAGTCAGGCAGCAGTTGGAATATACTGGATATATTGTTTATCAACTCTGGTTTCTTACTTTAATATCAGTTATAGTACACACTAAAATCCAGGTTGTTGTTCAATGTTCCTTTCATCGGAAAAGGTCAAGAACAAATTCAGATGATGTATTTCTGATTTCGTCATACATATCATTTTTGCCTGCTACTGAATTATTACATTTATATTTGCTCTAAACCCATATACAATGTATGAACATATGGATGATAAACATGTATGCGGAGTTTGAAGCCAATTGGTCATACCCTAAAGAAGTTATAGGATAATGGAAATACGCGCACGCATCTACAGAATGTGAAATTCTACTGATATACAGTCCACGTGCGCTATTTAGTCATACCGTACAGTCCATCACACAAAACCAACGGAGCTAATTAAAGCATTAAACTATTCCATAATTATCATATTCAAGATGACCGCCATACAAAAGCGTCAAACCACATACTACAATCACGTTTGAACTATAATTCTACGCTACAAACAGGTCCGCATATTACGTAGCTGTGACGTCACGACCATACACATGTTCCTGATCTTCTAGAAAGCAGGGAATGGTTTTCACTGACTGAATGCATGGCGATCAGTGCATATCGTAATCAGACTGTGCAGATGCACAGGCTGGTCTGGATACACACTTGTCGCAAATACCGCATTCTCCATTAATCCAGTGACAGCCACATGTTGCTGTAAACCAATTAAAGACACATTGTCTTTACAGATGCTGCATCCCAGGCGGATCTGGATTGTGTTTAATTTATTGGCCATTAGATCCGCTGACACGCGGTACAACACTTACCTTCTTAACTGTAAGTATCATGGAAGAGCTGGAGAGCTAAAATGATAAACATTGTGACTGACGGCTGACGGCCAGTATAAATTCGTATTCGTAAAATCAGAGGTTGGTCAAAATTGTTCTCTTTTTTTCGGAACTGCCAGGCATTGTCATTTCACGAAATGGCGACCAGCGTAGATCCAGATCAGACTATGCAGAACCATTTGACCTTGAGATTGAGCACATGGGTTGCATTGGTGGGCAAGATAAATGAAAATATGGATGATGACAAATAAGTAAAGAAGTTTCAAGCCAATCCAACTTATGGTAACAGGGATAGGAGGTATCCGAAGACTTATAAACCGAAAGTTATATGTATTACATTAGTATATCTACTTTCCTCAAGTTAACTTGCATTACGTTCATAATACACACCTGGCAATTTCTAGAAGGTGTAGTCGCGCACCTGGAACCCGGATTTTTAATAATATGTGAACTATAATTATTACGTATATACTGGAGATATATTGGATTGTATTGTTCGGGAGAATGTCTAAGTGTAGTAACAGTTTACATGCTAAGTTGATGAATTATTATGTTATTTCTTGTAGACACACATTGTAAGTTGTCTTGTTGGATCCTTGTGTTATTTCTTGCAGACACCAATTGTAGGTTGTCCCTTGTTGAACCCTTGTGTTATTTATTGTCGTAACCAATTGTAAGTTGTCTCTTGTTGGATGCTTGTGTTATTTCTAGTAGACACCAATTGTAGGTTGTCCCTTGTTGAACCCTTGTGTTATTTCTTGTAGACAACACGTGTAAGTTGTCCATTGTTGGATCATTGTGTTATTTCTTGTAGCCACCAATTGTAAGTTGTCTCTTATTGGATCCTTGTGTTATTTATTGTGGAAACCAATTGTAAGTTGTCCCTTGTTGAACCCTTGTGTTATTTCTTGTAGACACCACTTGTAAGTTGTCAATTGTTGGATCCTTGTGTTATTTCTTGTAGCCACCAATTGTAAGTTGTCCATTGTTGAACCCTTTGGTTATTTCTTGTAGACAACATTTGTAAATTGTCTCTTGTTGGATCCTTGTGCTATTTATTGTGGAAACCAATTGTAATTTGTCCCTTGTTGGATCGTTGTGCTATTTCTTGTAGACACCAATTTTAAGTCACCCCTTGTTGGCTCCTTGTGTTTTTTTCTGGTAGATACCAATTGAAAGTTGTCCCTTTTTAGACCATTGCGCTATCTCTTGTAGACACCAATCATAAGTTGGACTATTGTGTTAATTCTATAAACACCAATTGTAAGTTGCCCTTGTTCGACGCTTGTGTTATTTCTTTTATACTCCAATTGTAAGTTGTCTCTTTTTGGACCCTTGTGTTATTTCTTGTAGACACCAAGTGTAAGTTGTCCCTTGCTGGAGCCTTATGTATTGTAGGCACCAATTGTAAATTATCCCGTGTTGGACCTTTTGTGTTATTTCTCGTAGACACCAATCGTAAGCTGTCACTTGTTGTGTTACTTCTTGTAAACACCAATTGTAAGTTGTACCTTCTTGGAACCTTGTGTTATTTGTTCTTGTAGACACCAATGCGGACATGCTGAACTGGCTGAACAAGACTATGCCGATGCTCTGTCCCTACAGTAATGTCTGTCTCAATGCAGCCATCAGGTTCCTGAAGGAAGAAGGTACCGGACCTTAAATTCACCAAACTTTATCCATCATTGAAATATTATACTTATGTGTATACAAGCATAATATGTCAATGCTGGATAAGGGTTGGGGTTGAGGGTTGAGATATAACCACGTGAAATTTAATATTTAAGATATCTGTATAATTATTAACATGTTCTATATGTACACCACAGTGATGCTAAGGTCAATGTTTTTATGTGTGGTGTTTTTGCAGCGAAAACACGCATATTATGGACAAGAAATATTGGCAGAATGAGTTCAATGCATTTTGAGATACCAGCCATTTTGTTTTTCAAAATGGTCACCATTTCAAACTTGGAAATCCAGAATTTATTGGAATGTTTGAATGTCGTGGTAACACTTTGTAGTTTCCTTCTGGTTATACTCATGTTTCCTTGAACACAGTCTGCTGATATTATTGATGACTGGTATTGTGCTATGAGTAATCTTTATCTTCAAAATATCCACCGAAACTAAGTGTGTTATGTACATCGCCACATCAAAATTATGTTACACATTCTAGTATTTCCGTGGCTGTAGTTATGTTCTTTGAAATGATATTATGATTGGCACGCGTGTTGTTGCTTGAAGACATATCTATAAGCAACATGCATGGTTCCATTTCTTCTAAGAACCACATGGCCGCCATTTTTAATTTCAAAATGGCCGCCATTGAAATTAATTTATATTTAAAGTCAACGCCATTATATGTGGTGTTTTTTATTACTATTTATTATGAATAAGAAATATTAGCATAATGATTTCAGTATATTTTGAAACTTGACAATCTAATATGTATTATACATGTTTAATGCAGTGGTGATATTTTGTATGTTTCTTCTACTTATATTCATAATCAATGAACACAAACTGTTAAGATTATTGCTGATTAGTACTATGGTACCAGACACCATTATCTTCAAAATGGCCGCTGAAAATAAATGTGTCACATACATTGTCACTACAAGGATTTACATGTATTGTGTATGTTAGTATTGTTGTGGCTTATAGTTATGTTTCTTCAAATGATATCCTGGTCAGAACATGTGTTTTACTTTAAAATAAGAAGATATAAACTATGGCAAATCATACATTTTATCCAATAAAGTTTATATCAATGTCTTGTATATTGTATTGCAAAGGTAAATAATCATATGTACCCTTGCTTTCATGAGAAAGCGTCTGATACGACGATATGATGCACCATCTGGAGTCTGTACAATGTAAGATATGGCATTGCGCTAGCAAACTGCACCTGGTCTCAAGATTTTACCGTCTTTATGGAGTCCAACTTAGTTGCCAGTGTTTAGCTCTTTTAATTTTAAAGCTACTGTGTTTTTATCATAGGGTTTCTTGCTCTGTTGATGACTGGATCTGTTCTTGTCACAAATATATACATGTTTTGGCAATACCTGCTCACAAGTAGTCAGTAAACTGACTAGAAGCCACTGTCCCATCGATAATTATGCAGGTGACCATTATGTGCCGGATATATGAGTTTCGATATTCCAATATACCCATACATAGGTATATACATGCACCTTTTGTTATTTAAGAAACGGTGCTTCACAATGATTACTGTTCGCTCAGCTAACCCACTGGACATTGGCTATATAGTGTGTGATATTAAGGAAATCACACGAACATTACTACTAATTCTCTACTAAAGATTACTAACTTATTATATCTGAAAAACGGGCACTCGTACTTTTTTAAAACTGGTGGAATAGTTACACAATTATACACTTATTTAATTCCTATAAAGAACAGTTTATTCCTACTAGATGTGACCCAAACCTTAATTCCCATGGTAACATCTCATGTTTCCGGTAACCCGACCAACCGCAGTGAAATAGTACCGACAGATTGAAAAAAAGTAAAAATATATATAAATATTTTGTTTATGTTTGGATATATTTTGATTCTCCCTGTAATAGGTCTGTGATGGGTCTCGGAAACATCCCACACAAATCGTACAATTGTGAGCATGTACATATAAATATTAACATAAGTATGTGCTTTGTGTTATACATGTATGTAATCTAACATTATTGTAACATGGTGAACGTCATGTTTAGTTCTTCTATCTCATTATTCATTCAGATGGCTGTTCTAGATTTCTTTTCATATTCCTTTGTGTTTATTTTTTAATATGAATGTGACGACAGTATATTCACATGGGCAGGCGTGGTTAGAGCCAGCTCATCTGTACCTACAAAGTTCTCTAACATTATTATTTCTATGCATCGTGTCCGGGCCATAAGTTCAAAACCGTAATAGTTTAGCGAAACTTCATACATGCATGACAACTCTCGCGTTGCTCATTTTGGAGTTATTGCCGTTTCTTATCAAAACTATATGAACTATTGTACTGGCGATAACAACTAGCATAGGTCCACATCAGCTTGTGCATCTGCAGTCTGACCAGGGTCTACACTGGTTGCCAAAATGTAATATTTAAAAAATAATGGTTTATCAATATTATTCTCAAGTGTGTTTAAGATACATGTACTCCAAATGTGAGAAAAACACTAACATTTCGCTTTTACTTTTCACACATCAGAAATATATAGAGAAGTTGGGCAGCCTACATATGATTGTGTCAGATGTTCTTACCAGCATTCCAGTTGGATTTTTGTTTGTGGTTTAATTTGGTTAATAGTTTGTTTTTTAATACCATGTAATACCGATTTACAATACATATGACATATGTTTACTTGAGTATGACCATCTTGTAAGTTAATTCATCTTGTTCCATTGGTATTAAAATGAAGCAGCATAAAGTGTTAACACTATTATTACAGAAGTCAGTTGGACTCTTCCAGCTGCAACACTTGTCAGATCTGGTAATATATACATTACAAAGAATGGAACGTTCTGTCACACAAACGTTATATCATATAGAGAAAGACGAACATATATACTGGAAAACCGCCTGCCTACCTACCAAACATATTTTGGGAGTCGTTACCGAAAACACAGCATTTTGTTTGGCCTCGTGGCTGCAAAACATATTTTCCCTGGTAGTGATGTTCGGTTATTATCACGGAATGTTTGATGTGGAGCGATAATTGGCGCGACAACATTCCATACTCGTATAGACCATACGTGCTCATAACAATATGTTTGCTGGTATAATGAACATTTGTAAAGATCACGACTTTGTTTGGTGATTATATACATATGAGACAAGCCATGTGATTTTGTACCTAAGAAGATGTGCGATATCTCATGAAAATATGTACAACATAAATGTTTACGATATCGTCCGTAAATGACGTCGAAAGTTGACGAAATGTTCAGAGCAAATGTGGAAGCCCATGGGACAATCAGTGGCAACAAATGAAAGATATCCATGATAATCGCGAACACGGCAGTCAACACATATATAAACTGCAGCGCATATGTCACCAGAATAGTTGCGGTAGGACAAGTTCAATATAGATCTCTCAATCAATAGGCTCATCTCGAATTCCTGGAGTCTGAGGAATGTCTACCCCTCCTGCAATTGATGACGTTTCACTGTCGCTCGGAGTTTCCGTTACACAAGTGTTTGGTTAACAACACTAGTTCCCAGGAAATGGCGTTTTTCGTGCAGGCTCCTGAACGGACATTCAGCTTAATCCATCTGCTTTTGTCAATTGGGCTCCAGTCTGTAGAATAACGTGTACTCGTTTGAGTACAACAGTTGTACCAATCGCTGTATCCGTGCTGCTGCGAGTTCTCACCAAATATGTCACTCCATGATCGAAATGTGGTTATAACTTTGAAACTCTTACGACAGGATTGCCATTTTCACAAGCTCCATAATACCTTTTTCACATTTCACAGTGAAGTGATTTATATTCTTCGTAAAATTAAGGGTATTCGTTTGTTTCCTCGCCAATTTCATAAAATTATTAGGAAAAATATCGACAGAAGATACCACCTCTCAATTTGTCAACGTACTGCATGCTGAGTTGGTCATTTCTAGATGTATATGTATTGTCAATGTTCACTTGTACCTATTTCGTTGCACGGTGATTGGTAGCCATGGTACTCAATGAAACGTGTTTCAGAAACTCGACCGGGATGTTCACTTGGATGGTTCGTTTACCAGTATCAGGCTATTTTGATATGCAAATTAGGCAGGACAGATTTTGTATTTATCAGCTAAATACGTAAGTTGCGAACGGTAACTCTTGCAATCTATTCCCGTATACAAATTAGGCAGGACATATTTTTTATTTATATCAACTAAATACGTATAGTTGCGAACGGTAACTCTTGCAATCTACTCCCGTGCCGTCATGACTGTGGCTAATTCAAATGATTTGTTTTAATTAAAACATCTTTGGATAGCGTCAATGTTAATTCCGCATGCCTGGCGACAGCATGCACATGACAGCCTGGTATTAGTCCAATTTATTTCAATTGTTTTAATACTTGCAATTTTGTATAACCGGCTGTCGTATACACAACATATAACAGTATCAATGTATATGTCTATGCTATCATTAACCGCTAACACCTACTTCAACCCCTTCAGCACCAACCACTAGTGTTAGTAGTTATTGTGAACAGTATAGTTGTATATGAAACAACTCAAATCGAGCCATCCCATCAAAATCCTCACTGCTTGCAAACTTAATGTTCACTTTAAACATTCTATTTGTTATTTAACAAGAAACATTTAGTGATAAATATATTAGATTAAAATACAACATTAGATGCCCTATTCCGACTGCCTAGTGTGAAAGGGTTCGTGAATCAAGATGAACAACAAACAACATATCACAACGAAAACTGGTGGTGTTGTTTTTCTTTGTATGCGTGATTGGTTGTAACTTGTAAGCCAGGTCGGACATGGCAGATGAAGCTATTGTAAATGGTAGGGCTATCTACATATATTTCGATAATTGGTGTCAATTGGCTTCGATGCGTGACCATACATGTTCTTAAATGAATCCCATATCTTGTCAAAATTGTTTAGGTTTGATTCTTCAATGCGATTGTTTTAGCTCACCTGAGCGGACCTCATGTGTCCGTCGTCCGTCCGATGTCCGTCCGTGAACATTTTCAAACGTCTTCTTCTCGGTAACCATTGGGCCTATAGTCACCAAACTTCATGTTCATGGTCCTTAGATTACAACATTGTTAAAATGACGTCATTACGTAATCCAAGATGGCTGCCGTCTAAAAATAGCACACATTTTTCAAAAATCTTCTTATCAAGAACCGCCAACCAGATTTCGACAAAACTTGGTAGAAATGAGCGATGTACAATGCTCTTTCAAAGTTGTTAAAATGGTGACCCCGGGGTCAAAAATGGGCGTGGCCCGTGGGGTCAAATTGGGGTCAAATTTTATTTTTAGCCGAATATGGTCATGTCTATATGAAATTGAAGGTATCAAAGAGGCGATCGCTCTGGTACATTTTTTTGTCGAAATTGGATGGTCATGTCATCCAAGATGGCCGCCGAAAGGTCAGAAGGTCGTTCTTTTATTAGAGATTTCAAAATTCTTCTTAACACGAACCGCTTTGTCCATGGTGGCCAAACTCCACAGTTATGGTCCATGGGTGAAGCATTTTCAGATTTGTTAAAACGGAGGTCGTCGCTAATCCAAGATGGCCGCCGTCTAAAAATAGCACAACTTCTTAAAAAATCTTCTTCTCATGAACCACCAGCCGGATTTCGACGTACACTTGGTAGGAATTCGAAACTTAGTAGGAATGATCGACGTGGAATGCTCTTTCAAAGGTGTTAAAATGGTGACCCCAGAGTCAAAAATGGGCGTGGCCCGTTGGGTAAAGTTTTATTTTTGACCAAATATGCTCATGTCATATATCAAATTGAAGGTATCGATGAGGCGATTGCTCTGGTGCAATATTTGTCGGAATCGGGTGATTATGTCATCCATGATGGCCTCCAAAAGGTCCATTTATTCGAGATTTTGAACGTCTTTTTGTCAGGAACCACATGGCCGATGCTAGCCAAACTTCATAGTAAGTTAAGATCCTTGGGTGAAGTATTTTCAGATTTGGTAAAATGAGCGTCATCGCTTAATCCAAGATGACCGCCATCTAAAAATTGCACAATTTTTTTTAAAAACACATATGAACTCAATGTCACATTCTCCTCTGGTGTTCATGGAGTCGGGTGAGCGAATTATGGCCATCATGGCCCTCAAATTTTAACCCATTTACATTTGGGGTTATTTCTCTTTCATTTTACACTTATATACAATGTATGTATGGTTTAGTTCTCATAAGTATTTTGTTAAAAACTATTCCATATTTCATTGTTCAAAATGTAAAACGTGCAACATTTAAATTTCTATTGTGTATACTGTTGCATTTATCGGTAATCCATGTTTTAAAAGACGGTATAAATGTTTGTATTATTGGACAGTTCCACAATAGATGTTCGATTTTTCTACTTCCCGGTGACAAATCGTGCATGAATTGTTTTGTCTAACGCCGATTTAATGTAAAAATGAGTTTGTACCTAGTATTCTATGAGTTATTATATATTGAAACTAGAAATGTGGCCTGTCGGCACACGAATGCCCCCGCTGGCAGCCAAAGAAAAGAAGGCATATTTGAATGTGGATTTGTCACAGGTTGGCAGAGGACCATTGGAGTAATGCGTGTGTGAAATGTGAAGCTGATCCGAGCAAGGAAACAGACATTATAAGCTATTTACCCGAGCTTTAAGGTTTCAAACGCACCAAGTCTGTGACCTTGACCCTGGGCTTAGCGGGGGCGGCACGAATGTGGATTTGTCACAGGGTGGCAGAGGACCATTGGAGCAATGCGTGTATGAAATGTGAAGCAGATCCGAGCAAGGAAACAGAAATTATAAGGCATTTACCCAGCGTTAAGGTTTCGAACGCACCAAGTCTGTGACCTTGACCATGGGCTTAGCGGGGGCGGCACTAATGTGGATTTGTCACCGGGTGGCAGAGGACCATTGGAGCAATGCGTGTGTGAAATGTGAAGCAGATCCGAGCTAGGAAACAGAAATTATAAGCCATTTACCCAGCGTTAAGGTTTCAAAAGCACTAAGTCTGTGACCTTGCCTTACCCTGGGCTTAGCGGGGGCGGGACGAATGTGGATTTGTCACAGGGCGGTAGAGGACGATTGGAGCAATGCGTGTGTGAAATGTGAAGCAGATCCGAGCAAGGAAACAGAAATTATAAGCTATTTACCCAGCGTTAAGGTTTCGAACGCACCAAGTCTGTGACCTTGACCCTGGGCTTAGCGGGGGTGGGACGAATGTGGATTTGTCACAGGGCGGTAGAGGACCATTGGAGCAATGCGTGTGTGAAATGTGAAGCAGATCCGAGCAAGGAAACAGAAATTATAAGCAATTTACCCAGCGTTAAGGTTTCAAAAGCACCAAGTCTGTGACCTTGACCCTGGGCTTAGCGGGGGCGGGACGAATGAGGATTTGTCACAGGGCGGTAGAGGACGATTGGAGCAATGCGTGTGTGAAATGTGAAGCAGATCCGAGCAAGGAAACAGAAATTATAAGCCATTTACCCAGCGTTAAGGTTTCGAACGCACCAAGTCTGTGACCTTGACCCTGGGCTTAGCGGGGGCGGGACGAATGTGGATTTGTCACAGGGCGGTAGAGGACCATTGGAGCAATGCGTGTGTGAAATGTGAAGCAGATCCGAGAAAGGAAACAGAAATTATAAGGCATTTACCCAGCGTTAAGGTTTTGAACGCACCAAGTCTGTGACCTTGACCCTGGGCTTAGCGGGGGCAGGACGAATGTGGATTTGTCACAGGGCGGTAGAGGACGATTGGAGCAATGCGTGTGTGAAATGTGAAGCAGATCCGAGCAAGGAAACAGAAATTATAAGCCATTTACCCAGCGTTAAGGTTTCGAACGCACCAAGTCTGTGACCTTGACCCTGGGCTTAGCGGGGCGGGACGAATGTGGATTTGTCACAGGGCGGTAGAGGACCATTGGAGCAATGCGTGTGTGAAATGTGAAGCAGATCCGAGCAAGGAAACAGAAATTATAAGCCATTTACCCAGCGTTAAGGTTTCGGGACGTACGTACGTACGTACGTACGTACGGACGCCGGTAACACTATATGCCCCCCTCACCATTCGGTGGCGGGGGCATAATAACCACCACGTTAAGGTTTCAAAAGCACCCAGTCGTAATTGGTCTTAGCGGGGGCGCAATGAGGATTTGTCACAGTCTGTGACCATTGGAGCAATGCGTGTGAAATGTGAAGCAGCGCAAGGAAACGAAATTAATAAGCCTTTACCCACGTTAGGTTTCGAAAGCACCAATCTGTACCAGACGGTGCGGGGGGGACGATGTGATTTGGTCACAGGGCTTAGGAGCCATGCAATGCTGTGTAAATGTGAAGCAGATCCAGCAAGGAAACAGATAAGATTTACCCAGTTAAGGTAAGCGACGTACGTACTACGCGTAGTACGTAACGGTACGAAAGTAACACATATGTCCATTCGTGGCGACCATAAGAACCCTAGCGTTGGTTTCAAAAGCAGCGTCTGTGACGACCCGGGTTAGCGGGGGCGGGCGAATAGGATTTGTCACAGGGCGGTAGAGGACCATTGGAGCAATGCGTGTGTGAAATGTGAAGCAGATCCGAGCAAGGAAACAGAAATTATAAGCCATTTACCCAGCGTTAAGGTTTCGAAAGCACCAAGTCTGTGACCTTGACCCTGGGCTTAGCGGGGGCGGGACGAATGTGGATTTGTCACAGGGTGGGGGTAGAGGACCATTGGAGCAATGCGTGTAAATGCAAAATCCGAGCAAGGAAACAGAAACTTATAAGCCATTTACCCACGTTAAGCGAGCAATCTGACAGACCCTGGGCTTAGGCGGGACAATGTGGATTTGTCACAGGGTGGTAGGACCCATTGGAATGCGTGTAAAATGTGAATTTCAGCGACAAGGAAACAGAAATTATCTCGTTTGGTTTCAAAAGCACCATCTGTGACCTTGACCCGGGCTTAGCGGGGGCGGGACGAATGTGGATTTGTCACAGGGCGGTAGAGGACCATTGGAGCAATGCGTGTGTGAAATGTGAAGCAGATCCGAGAAAGGAAACAGAAATTATAAGGCATTTACCCAGCGTTAAGGTTTTGAACGCACCAAGTCTGTGACCTTGACCCTGGGCTTAGCGGGGGCAGGACGAATGTGGATTTGTCACAGGGCGGTAGAGGACGATTGGAGCAATGCGTGTGTGAAATGTGAAGCAGATCCGAGCAAGGAAACAGAAATTATAAGCCATTTACCCAGCGTTAAGGTTTCGAACGCACCAAGTCTGTGACCTTGACCCTGGGCTTAGCGGGGGCGGGACGAATGAGGATTTGTCACAGGGCGGTAGAGGACCATTGGAGCAATGCGTGTGTGAAATGTGAAGCAGATCCGAGCAAGGAAACAGAAATTATAAGCCATTTAACCCACGTTAAGGTTTTCGAAAACGCACCAAGTCTGTGACCTTGACCCTGGGCTTAGCGGGGGCGGGACGAATGTGGATTTATCACAGGGCGGTAGAGGACCATTGGAGCACTGCGTGTGTGAAATGTGAAGCAGATCCGAGCAAGGAAACAGAAATGATAAGCCATTTACCCAGCGTTAAGGTTTCGGGACGTACGTACGTACGTACGTACGTACGGACGCCGGTAACACTATATGCCCCCCTCACCATTCGGTGGCGGGGGCATAAAAATCTCAACTGTGTGTCTACTTTGGTTTTAAACGGTAAGCGAAATGCTTACGCCCAACAAAACCAACGTTCTATATTAAGAATAGTGCTCCACGTATCAATAGCCGAGGGGTGAACTCAATTATTTACGAGTACATCGTATACATTGCACACTTTCTGATGACATTGGATAGTAATTACTTTTACTAGGTAGCGTAGCACCTAGTATTGCGGTCGTTATGTTATCAGGTCGAAACATATGGGGCGCCGTTTTGGACTTTAATAGCACTTTGTGATATCACCCGAATGGGTGATATCACCAATTCATTCTGAAATAATGATATCACCCATTCGAATGGGTGCTATCACCTATTCGAATGCGTGATATCACCTATTCGAAATGGTGATATCACTAGTTCAGAATAAATGGGTGATATCACCTATTTGAATGAGTGAAATGGTGATATCACTCATTTGAACAGGTGATCACCGATTCATTCTGAAATAGTGATATCACCCTTTCGAATCAGTGATATCGTGCTTTCACAACAAATACTAAGATCCAAAATAAATGATTTCTCCCCAGATTTTGTTTATCAACAACAGGGCGAGTTTATTCCCCGGAAACGGAACTCACAAATGCGGTCATAAGTTGAGTGATTTACGACTGACTTTGGATTATGATGCATAAAATGTATTTTCGCAGTTCAATTTTATCACCGAAAATGGTGTTCAGAATCCCCGAATATTTAAACTTTAATAACTAATATATGTATTAACATGTAGCAATTTTAGGCATACTACAGTGACGGGTACCTTCATAGTTTTAATTTGAGATATTGATGTATGAATTTGGTCAAAGAAAACGTATTTTAAATCTAGATTGAAAATACTATTACTGTAAGGGAGTGATCATTTACCCTTTTGATATTTCAAACGAATAGGTGATATCACCTATACAAAAGGATGATACCACCAGTTCATTCTGAATGGGTGATATCACCCATTTGAACAAGTGATATCATTCATTGATTATTATTCAGATTTGAATGGGTGATATCATTCATTGGGAGCAATACCTATTCGAAAGGGTGACATCACTTATTCAGAATGAATCGGTGATATCACCCATTCAAAAGGGTGATATCACCCATTCAAATAGGTGATATCACCCATTAAAATCTGAATAATATTCGAATTGGTGACACCACCTATTAAAATGGGTGATATCACCTATTCGAAAGGGTGATATCACCTATTCAGAATGAATCGGTGATATCACCTATTCGAATGAGTGATATCACCTATTCGAAAGGGTGATATCACCGATTCAAATCTGAATAAGTGATATTGCCCATTCAAATGGGTGATATCACCTATTTGAATGAGTGATATGACCTATTTGAATGGGTGATATCACGAAATGTTATTAAAGTCCAAAACGGCGCCCCATAGAAACAACCATTTCTCACGTGTTGCTATTATATTTTTAGTATCGTGTTTTCGCAAATTTTGTGTCGATATACACAGTACTCAAAACGTCTACTTTATTATTAGCCGATATATTTATAGATCGGCTATATATTGGTTATCCATCGGTTTGTGAAACAGTTTGTAACCACCCTTTTCTCCTATATTCGGTAATCTACAAACGCGAAAGTTGTTGTATCACTTCCAAATTACATCAACCGGATAATTTTTCATTTTTGGCCATTATCTCCGTTTAAAACTTTAAATATAGCGAAATAACACAATTTGGCTATAAATAAACGTTTTAACTACAAGAGTTCGGCGGTTTGCAATTTGGCTATAAATAAACTTTTGACGTCACAAAGCTCCGCCATGTTCAAATATCTCGATACACAAAACAAAACGAAGTTTGACCTAAATTCAGTTAGTTAGACGCATAATGGTTGTGAAGTGTTCTATATACGGATGTAGTCATCGTAAAGATCGCGAAAGGACACTGGAATAGTATAGATTGCCTGCAGTAATCACAAATCAAGGTTTGGAATGCGAGAAACTGAGTTCGGATCGGACATGTGAATTTCTGACTAGAATTGGACAATAATTTGGGCACAAGAATATCCAAAATGTTCGGGTGTATTCGGCGCATTTTATCAATGGTAAGTCCTTGATATTATAAATAATCCGATAGTTCTACTTGTCAGCTGGTGAGACAATGTAAGCTGGTGTAAGCATTATATTGCGTGTGAACCCCACCCAGCGCTCCAGATAAACGTAACGAGCCGTCTCATCAGGATCTGCACTTTTTGCATTTGATTTTCATAATTTTGAGAACAAAAAACACTCCATGTTCATAAATGGACTGGTCTGAAAATCATTTTGTGATGATTTAGATTGGTTGCAAAATTAACAAATCAAAATCAATTCCAGTTACTTAGGGGTGAAAGGGATCTACCGAGGTCTGTCCGTGGATGTGCAAAAATAATGTTAGCCCTTCGCGCCGTTGATAACGCACCCCCCTAAAACAATTCCTGCGTACAGGCCTGGATGGAGTAACAATACTCAATTACTAATTCCTTATCTGGAGCCCTGCGGCCACCCACTGAATTATAATGTTTGACACCCGTGCTGTCACTGTACTTAACATGCTTAAGACGTGCGAGATGGTGTATTTTGATGGACCTCAGACAATAAGAAATTGCAGTTTGTTTGGAATTTCATGAAAAATGTTTACAGATTTTGCGATATTTTCTGTAAATCATGCCAAACGTTGATGAAATTCTCAGAGCAAATGCAGAATGTCACCATGTTGTCACCAATCAATGTTATTTATGAAAGATATTGTACATTTTGTAAATATTTTTCATCAAAGTGCGCACATGTTTGTACATGCAAAATCACATGGCGCATGTCATATGTATAAAATTTGTCATAAATTGTCAATATTTCAGTGATATTTCATAAGAGTACACTTTTTCTTTTTTATTTCTCCTCAAAAGTGCATGTAAATGTTGTGACCACTCATTTGAACCTTCTCAGCAAAAATGTTCAGATGGTGTATGCAACATATACTTCCGAGAAGAAATAATAAAAATAAGTTATTATATTGTAACTAAATGTGCAAAGTTACAATATCCGACAAGTACACATGTATTTATTTGTTTTTAATATATATCATGTATATGTTTCAGGAAAGAAGGCAGAGTTGTATGACCATATTAACCCAAACTGGGCACCATCAGTTAATCTGGGCGGACAAAAGCGAGCATCATCTACATCAAGATATGATCGGCAGCAGGAAAAGAAGAGAAGGAAGCCAGCTGAATCCACAACTATTGTTGGACCTGATCACACTGAGACGGGTATGGATATGGGTGACAGCGTTGATGAAGACGGCGTTCAGTCAGAGACTGATGTTGATGGTCCACTCATGGAGGCTATGTTTATGTGAAAACTACAAAAATAGGCGTAATTTCATAAACAAATTACAAAATTTACGATATTTTCCTGGAATGACACCGAAGGTTGTCGAAATTTTCAGAGCAAATGCAGAATTATATTCCGCATTTGCTTTGAGAATTTCATCAACTTTCAGCATATTTCATGAAATTGCGCACCTGTTTGTAGGTACAAAATCACATGGTGCGTCTCGATTATACAGACAGTATATCTACATTGGCAATATATACATTGAAGTTCACATACAGTACTTGCACACCAAATTAATCACCTTTTTACACGCTTGTTTTTCTTAAATTCTGGCATCTTTCTACAGTCTGTGCAATAGGTATATATATAAGATTCCGGCACCTCGTGTTCATTTATGGCACCCGGTGTTAAACTTGAATGTATATGGTTTCCAAAAAATCCGGGTGCCATTTTTTTAAACCAATTTCAAGGTCATCATGATTGAACTTTATGCTTGACGGAAGTCGAAAATTGCCAATATATGAGCCAATAGGTAGGTCATGGTCCTTAACTTGGAAATTGGTGTAAGTTGTTCAAAAACATTTCAGATGGATATATTAAAGAATTTACATAAACTACACTAATATTCAGCATATTATTATCATATTTTCAAGATGGCCGCCAAAAATCGGGTATTTATGAGATTTCGGTTGACTTGCTACATATTTGTGTAATGCTAAGCGCCTTCACCTATATTCAAAGGTTAATTCTTTCAACTGGAATAATATTGCAGTTAATATACTCCATTGTCAGAAAACTCAAAATGGCCGCCAAGTAAATGGCAAATCTATAGTAATTTACTAAATATAACTGGGAGAATTTGGTTGGGGAGGAAATCAACACTTCTCTCATTTCCCTCAGATTCCGTAACTACTAAAATGTGGACATATATTGAACCCTGATTTGATCGGCTAATAACATCATGCTCTGCATGACTTTTCATTTATCTTTTTCAATTCTGACTTTTCGTCATGGTTAATCAAATTACATGTGCGCTATGTTCTCTTTAAGAATGAATGTCACACAATTGCCACTTCGCGTGCACAGTGGTTGTCGGGGATCCGTCAACGCAACACAAACATGCAAGATGACCAAATGAGTATACGAGCATACTATGTGGTATATTTCATAATGAATGCCCCTTCCAGTTTTATCCAGATGGCCTGTTGAACACCACATATACGGTTGCCGTAACACTTCTTCTATATGGTATATTACCGAATGAATGGTGCTACAAGTTTTGTCCAAATGACCAGCTGAGCACCATATATACGGTAATGCTGCTACAAGTGCTGTCCAAATGACCAGTTGAGCACAACATATACGGTAATGCTATATGGTATATTACAAAATGAATTCCGCTACAAGTTCCAGGTGGCCAGTCGAGCACAACATATACGGTAATACTATATGGTATATTACAGAATGAATGCCGCTACAAGTTCTGTCCAGATGGCCAGTTGAGGGTTAATGGGCTGTGCCAGTTTGTGTTTGCTGAGTGGAGCTTCGATGTGATTCAAATTGGAATAATGCTAACACCATCTGAGGACGTGATAGTTGCGCAGGTGTGGGAAGATATTCAGGTATATGTACGAATTAGTTATCAAAATAGTAAGTACATGCTGTCAGCCATAAATCGTGGTTGTAAAACTGTAATAGCATACAGCGCTGTGTCAAAAGTGATTCTATGTTTCAAATGTACCGTAGAGTTGTATGCATTTCCAACACTTTTTTTAATATTTCACATTTTGGTAAAGCTAGTTAAGGGCAAGTGGTGAATTAGGTGTTTTTTTAAACTCGATTGACTATATGGTTTCAGAAATAAACGCAGTACTCAGCTTTTTTAAAAAACAACATATTCTATTGACGTCAAATTGATGACGTCAAGTTAAAATTACCACATCTTGATTCTAAGCCAAATGGAGTAAATCCAATATAAAAGTACTACATGTTATCTGAAAATTCGTCAATGTTATCCTGATGTTTCAAGACAGTCTATTTCGTGATCTCGGAGTAACAAGCTAAACAATAGTGTTGGATATGTATGTTCTTGAATGTTTGAAGAAAAGCTGATTCAGGATATATGTATGGAAACAATATAAAAGTTTGTTATCGTTCAATATTTCATTTCTCAATACTTTATAGAAAATAAATACAATTTTTTATACGAGCATGGCATGATAATTTTTTACAGCGTATATATAGCAAAACACAATATATTCAGCATGTGTGGCCGCGATTGGAGGAAATAGTAAATACATGGTTAGTGCCGTCGAATATAAAATATATTCGGTTGAGCCTTAGACAGCTTTATTGGGGCGAGCTTTAGCTCACCACCCCCCCCCCCCTTTTTTGTTTAGCCATCCAGACAATTACAGTAGTATGCTGAGGAGATGATGGGTGTTTTATTGTCTGGATGGCTAAACAGTGTAGTCCCTAATAAGGCTTCACGGATGCGAAGGTTGATCTGGGGCTACACTGGTTATACACCTCATTTATAAGCGCTATATCTCCACATCCACACACATTGACATATGAGAAAAAGAGGTGGGGGTGAGAAAGATGAAAGAAAACTAAGTGATATGAGAAAACGAAACACACGTAAAAGCATTAAAAAAACCTGCTACGTCCCTGTAAATAAGAAGGCTGAGATGGATTTTTCAGCGGAAGTGAAAGATGTGTAAGATAGATAAAAAAAAGAAGAAGGAATGAATGAATTTCCAGCCCGTAACAATCAAGTGTTACATACATGTACGATCTGCCCTTACACATGATTCAGCCCCATGTCACCCGATGCTATTATTTAACATAAGGCTAAAACATTTTTTCTTAGTTTATACGGTCCTGCTTAAACACACCCACATATGTATTTATATATACGTATTAGATATTAATGTGTTCCTATTTATTATTGTGTTTATCCAATTTATCGTGTCTTTGAGCTATTGCTTCTTCAATATTGATACTATGCTTCAAGTAGTGCACAAAATTATTAAAGGCCAGCTCGTTTTTCTTATACTATCTTGAATATGTAATAGTTGGCAAAGAGAATAATAAATTGCGTTTGTTGGAAATGTACACCTATCTCAACCATTCCAAAATAAGTCTTAACATGTTATTTCTGTTTGGATACCTTTGTCTGTCAAGAACCACAGGTTGAAGTAACGGCCCGAGGTCTATAAATACATTAAATATGCCTAAGAGCATTAATAAATGAAAACAAAATAAGCTAAACAATTATTGTTTTACCACCTCTATATGATTCATTATGGTAAAACAAATTTTAGCTTATTTATTTTTAATTTTTTGATGCTTTTAGGCATATTTAATGTATTTATAGACCTCGGTCCGTTACTTCAACCTGTGTCAAGAACCTGCTAATGTGCATGATTTGTGACCAAAACTTTTGAATCACAGTACATTCCCAAAAGAGATGATTCAATGTTTCTATTTGCATGTCACACAAATCAGAAATACTTAATTCTACTATATTACATCTGGCCATAAATGTATTGGTTCCTACAATTCTCATTACATTTTGTACTGGAGACTCCTAAGTCTTGTATCTATTGTGCTTTGTTTTCAGTTAAGAGTTTTTCTGGAATAACACTGGCTCAGTTTTGTTCTGATTTGATGGGTTCAGTCTACATGTTTCCAGTTGAATGTATGTAATGATTTATTTGTAGATTTACTAAATTTTAATTTATCGAGCAACATTTGTTTATTTTGTGCTGTATTAATATTTTCTATTTTCATTTCTTCAACCCATCGTGTCGGCATGCATCTTATTAAAGTGTAGTATTTTTAAAAAAAATTGTATTTCTAATAGATTATAGATCAGCAGAATCTGCGAATCTATAAAACTGTTTTATCCTGACATCCTAAAGATGTTCAATGTTCCTATTGCCTTTTTCATGCCAATTCTGAGAAAACAGTGTTTTCCATTCGTGTTTAATATTTGAGTTGTTCAATATTATCTCTTTGATATAATAGTATTTTGTTCGAAAAAAATAACTTCGACCATGCCCTAAGTATGTTGTTTATAAACTTGAATATGTTTTACATCATCAGCCTTAATATTGCATTCAGAAATAAATGTTCCACCATACCTCTTTAATTGCTATATATATATATATATTTCCATATAACGTTATTTTTCTCATCACATAGACGCTTAAATTAACCCTACTTGCTTTTAAGGAGGTTATAAAACAGTCTATGTCAACCATATTTATTCCATCATTTTCATAGCATTTTGTTAATGTCTCTTGTTTTATTTTATCTGGTTTAGAATCCCATAAAAAGTCATATAATTTTTTCTTGATCTGTTCTATAATATTCTCTGAAGGTGTTTGAATAACTGTTAATGGATATATTACTTTTTGGAATAGCGAATGTTTTAGTACGTGTATTTTTCCTATCAATGTTAGATGTCTGTGTTTCCATTTGTTTAAACAATTTCTAATTATTTTATCTTCGGATCAATATTGTACTTATGGATCAAATTTGAAAACGTAATTTCTAGCGTTTGCGCTTTGTCCGAAGTCCATGCAAATTGTGTATTGGGCAGGTAATGTACAGACGATTGTCTTAAGAATCCTACGTACCATAAGAACTGTCGACGTTTTTATGTTTAAGGACGGACTATATAGAATATGACCTTTTGTTTAAAATGTCGTAGAATCATACATGTGATTGAATAGTGAATATCTATATAAAGTATATCTGACCCTGTTTTTCTTAGAGTATACTATACAGAGCATTGAGTTGCCATTTCCGCCATTTTAGTTTGTACATGTTATCAGACAGTTTCATCACTTGGAGTGTTTGACACGTACAGCCAATAATATGGCAGCAAATCTAATACAATTTGGGGAAATACGTCCCAGATATATAGAATGACAACGTCCTATACATATTATTTCAGTAGAATACACACAACGCTAGATATCTGTGATTTTCTATGTTGCACCAAATGTTATGCATGTGTTGTACACACTAAGATGGCCGACATGGCAACTCCATGCACTGTGTGGGATATAGTAAGAAGAAAATGTTCACATGTATGTTATGCATATATCCCTTCTTTACGAAGCAAGTATGCATGAATCATTGGATTATCAGGGGCCCCACGGGTCCTTAACAAGCTAGTAGTCTCTACAAGCTTTGTAAAGGATAGCTCCGAACCGTCAGTAAGAAAGTTGCGTCATCTGCGAACATAGCGTTTTTAATGTGTTGATTTTATATGTTCACTCTCTTTATATCCTCATTATTTTGAACGAATTTTGAGAATACATGCATGTATTTCAATTGCTATTATGAAAAGATATGGGGCTAGGGGACAGCCTTGAGTACTCCCCGGCCTTTGCTGAACAATTCTGAGAGATGACCATTGTTGCATACACAGCTTTTACGTCCGTATAAAATAAGTTATTATTATTAATGTTATTTCTAAGTTTTCTATTTCTATTAAAATATATATTTATCTTGATTTTTCGTTTCGTTGTTTACGTGTTGCATACTTTATTGTTTTATTTCGTATTGTTCCTTTTGTTACTTCTCATAATGTATTGGGGTTTGCATCTGGATTCAAATTTGCGATGTCGGTTATAGAGTTTTACTTGTTGATATTCTACATCAAGAGTCAAGCTGTTATTTAATTTAAAATACCCAGGACCCCTCTTTTTGTCTGGGATTTGTAGTTACTAACTAACCATAGAATGATCCGATTTGTACCCTTAATACATTATAGAGTTTGACCCTCTGTTTTCCGAAACTAGAAAATAATCTAGTCGGCTAAAAAGTGTTGGCCTAGCGTTAGAATGGCCGGTATATTTTGTCGAGTTCTGATTTTGTATTCTCCAAATATCGCATACATTATAATTATCCATAATTGTTTTAAGTTTCAATCGATTTTGTCTATTCGTGCCTGGGTTACCATTTTTCTTGTCCATTTCTGGTTCTAGACCTATATTAAAGTTCCCACCTACAATGAAATTTTCCCCTTCATTTTCTTTTATGTAATCTTCCAATTTTTCATATATTGCAGTGTTGTCATTATTAAGTACATACTCCTTAATTATTGTATAGTCCATTTCAGATATTCTTATTTTTAGACCCTGTATCCTACCTGGCATAATTTCTGAATAACTGTTTATTTCACATAACATCTGGATTTATTAATATTCCGACTCCCTCTTTATTGCTAAAAATACCACTAAAATACGAATATTGTTCCGATTGTAATGTATTGGTATTCGTGAAATGTGTTTCTTGTAATAAACATATTGAGTTGTTATTGTCTTTAAGCCATTGAAAAACCTGAATTCGTTTACTTTTTGCCCCTATCCATTTTACATTAAGTGTTCTTATTTTTATGTTCATACTGTATTACGGAGGGGAAAATCTACATTCAATGATGCGGGCTGGCAAAAAAACATTTTACATCTGAGACAGGCTGGGTGAAAAATGGAACATGTGTGTTTGCACAGTAGTTATGAAAACAATATCAGTGGCCGTGCCAAAATTCTCGTATTACAGTGATGTTTACATACACATATTTCGTCGACATGTATTGTTTATTACATGAATACTTTATATTTGTCTGCGATCAGTGTCAACCCAGACCACCCCGCATAGTAACGCAGTGTGATCTGATCAGGAAAGTTATTGTAGAGATACACATGATTTCGATAATATATAATGCATGCACATGTGCCCAAGTTTTCTGTTCAGCCTAGTTTCCTATCGTTGTGTAAAATACATGAAGACGAATCATCATTACACGGGTATTTGAGAAGATTTAAGAATGACTATGCAATGATTTCTTGACTAAGCAAAAAATTAGAAGTTAGAAATGAAGCACACACTACTATAATGAACTTTTTCATTTTCATACGTCCCGGTTAAAATTTACTGATCGCGTTTTGTATTAATTGCGCGTTATATTTTATTCATAATTATTCATTACATGCCCACTCAGTAGGCACAAAATGTTCTTTATGGGAATGAAATAAGTGTATAATTGTGTCACTATTCCACCAGTTCTAAAAATTACGAGTGCCCGCTATACAGATTTATCAGGTAACCTGCCCTGTATTGACCGAATACGTACTGACTGATAACATAGTGTTGACCTGATATCAACATCCGGGTTACAACAAAGTGAAAACTGACGTTCCATTGGTCGGTTGACGTCACGTGACGTTACCGAATGACGTCAGTGTAAGGACGCAACGTAAACAAGTCCTCGTTCTGTCCATAGATAACGACGTCATCTGTGGTCATTTTCGAGCATAAAACGTTACCTGATAAATATAATACCAGACTAGTGTATTTTGATATCAAGTTTATCAGGCTCGGCTCGGAAACGGTAGGAATTCCTCGGCAAGCCTCGGAATTCCTACGCGTTTCCTAGCCTTGCCTGATAAACTTGATATCAAAAGACACTAGCCTGGTATTATCTATATAATCATTTAGTAATATGTATTTGACTGATAGTGACGCGCGGTGGTACCAGGATATTTTCATATGCAAATGAGGCATGGTATTTTTTAATTATTTATGCTAATTAAATGCGTCCCATAAACAAATATATTTTCGACAGATTATAAAGTATGATCATTGCACATCAAAAAATAAATACAGAGAATAAATAGCAATGTCCGTTAGTATTGTAAGGAAACACGGTTATCGCCCCTGATATGAGTGTGAACATTTTCGTCCAAAATAAAATGTATAATAATGTCAATCAATACGTGGGGTACTGGTGAATGAATGTTTATTTTGCCAGGAAATGTCATACGTACAGAATATTAAAAAGTATCTGTATCACTATATTATAACCTACTGCGTGGGCATGTACCTTTAACGTCTGATATAAAATGTGTAATAATGCCAATTAATACGTGGGGTAATGGTCAATAAATGTTTCTTTTGCCAGAAACTGTCTCAGATGATGTCTCTGATCTAAAGAACTGTTTGTGCCTACTGAGTGGGCATGTACCTTTAAAATACATGAAGCATTTACAAAATCTGTCATTCTATTTATTTAGCAAATAACCCTATCTGCACTGAGTATATACAAAGATGTGTCACATTTTTATTTTGTACATGTACTACTGAGTCCAGCAAAACACGGATCAAGTGTACACATATCGTCAAAATCATGGTGTGTGACCGATTGTAGCAAGTTATTTTAAGAAAGAACAACAAAATACTAATAACATGTTAAACAAATGTTTCGACCATACGGCCATGACTAGAAAAGTGACTCATGGGTTATTTATCAATCTAGATCTTAATCTGCTTGATAATGTTCTGTGCTGTCTTATGTACGATCTGTAGCTGTTTGTTTACTTAATGGATAATAGTATAGCCCCCGATCAGAAACAATATAAAAGTTACCAAATAAAACAATACCAATACGACAAAAAAAGGCACCGTAATAAATACGTGTTACGTGGTCGCTCCCAGTATTGGACCATATAAAAAGAACGTTGGCTCTCAGACACTGGGTTTGTGGAATGTCACACGGAAGGGCTGATGTTTTTAATATATTTTTTGTTTGTTTGAGATATTCATCTCTGATTTTTTCCAGTCGCCCTATGCATAGGTATGTATGTTCTAAACGGTTACTATAACTTTAGACGTAACAACATCAGCTTATATTCGTCAGACATGGTTGGATTTAACATCGCTTTGCATGGTAGTGTTTTTATACGCCCGTTTGAAAAAACGGGACGTATTATGTATTCATCTTGTACCGGCGGGCGGGCGGGCACAGCTTGTCCACGCAATAACTAGAGTGCTACTTGACGGATTTTAACCATACATTTAACTATTTATTTTGACAGATCGTGACCAAATTCAGTATACATGTTTATCACGGCAAGATAAAGAAGCCTATTGATTTTGAAAAATATCCGATGACTTATCTCCCCTTGGCGGCCATTTTTATTTTTCGCACTCTGTATCCTTGTCCACGCGATAACTCAAGTTTTACTTCACCGCTCGTAACCAAATTCGGTATAGATTTTTATCACGGCAAGACGAAGAAGCATATTTATTTTCAAAAATTTCCAATCACGTATCTCCCCTTGACGGCCATTTTTATTTTTCGCACTCTGTATCCTTGTCCAGGCAATAACTCCAGTTCTACTTCACCGATCGTAACCAAAGTCGGCATACATGTTTATCATGGCAAGACGAAGAAGCCTATTGATTATGTAAACTTTCCGATGACTTATCTCCCCTTGGCGGCGATTTTTATTTTTCGCACTCTATCCTTGTCTAAAATCGGTTTGCATGGTAGTGATTTTATACGCCCGTTTGTTTAAAAAACGGGACGTATTATGTATTTAGCTTGTACGGGTGGGCGGCGGGCACAGCTTGTCCACGCAATAACTAGAGTGCTACTTGACAGATTTTAACCATATTCGGTACTCTGTATCCTTGTCCTTGTCCACGCGATAACTCAATTTCTACTTCACCGATCGTAACCAAATTCGGTATACATGTTTATCACGGCAAGATGAAGAAGCCAATTTATTTTCAAAAATTTCCAATTCCATATCTCCCCTTGGCGGCCATGTTTAATGTTCGCACTCTGTATCCTTGTCCAGGCAATAACTCCAGTTCTACTTCACCGATCGTAACCAAAGTCGGCATACATGTTTATCATGGCAAGACGAAGAAGCCTATTGATTATGTAAACTTTCCGATGACTTATCTCCCCTTGGCGGCGATTTTTATTTTTCGCACTCTATCCTTGTCTAAAATCGGTTTGCATGGTAGTGATTTTATACGCCCGTTTGAAAAAACGGGACGTATTATGTATTTAGCTTGTACGGGTGGGCGGGCGGGCACAGCTTGTCCACGCAATAACTAGAGTGCTACTTGACAGATTTTAACCATATTCGGTACTCTGTATCCTTGTCCTTGTCCACGCGATAACTCAATTTCTACTTCACCGATCGTAACCAAATTCGGTATACATGTTTATCACGGCAAGATGAAGAAGCCAATTTATTTTCAAAAATTTCCAATTCCATATCTCCCCTTGGCGGCCATTTTTATTTTTCGCACTCTGTATCCTTGTCCACGCAATAACCAAATTCGGCATACATGTTTATCATGGCAAGACGAAGAAGCCTATTGATTATGAAAAATTTCCGATGACTTATCTCCCCTTGGCGGCCATCTTTATTTTTCGCACTCTATCCTTGTCCACGCAATAACTCAAGTTCTACTTTATCGCTCGTAACCAAATTCGGCATACATGTTTATCACGGCAAGACGAAGAAGCCTATTTATTTTGATAGATCGTGATCAAATTCAATATACATGTTTATCATGGCAAGAACCGTATTAATTGTCTGTGAGTTATCTCCCCTTGTTAACTGGCCTTGCCTCGACGGGCGTATATTGTGACCTTCGACACTCTTGTTGATTGATCATGTGGCGAATTTACTGTGTGATTTTATTTCTCCATGATAAAATTATCTGACGCGCAGGGGTTTTTCTGACGTGGCGATATCAAGGTGCATGATCACGTGATTACAACAACAACAACAACAACGTCGCCCACTCCAAAGTAAGTATTATTTGATATTTTCCTTAATATGCAACGGATTTGGATGAAATATGGCGCAGCAAACGCGTCTTCATGAGCTGCAGTTGGTGGTCCATGGAGTTTGGCACAGACTTATGTCGTTTTTGCGAAGTATCGATTTCCGTGTCGGAGACACGGAACGGAAATCGATTCTTCGCAAAAACGACAAAAGTTTGGGCGAAAATACAGAGACCACCAAATGCAGCTTAACAAGACGCGTTTGATGGGCCATATTTCATCAAAATCCGTTACGTAATAAGGACACTATAAAATAATACGTACTTTGAATCGGTACTTGTTGTTGTTGTTAGTACCACGTGATCATACACCTTGGATATCTTAGAACCAACGTACTTTTTTGTGGCCTTCATATATTATTTGATTTTTCAAATGACAATTAATTCGACACATGTGTGACAGTATTGGAACAGTCAGTGCCCAAAATAAACAAAGGCAATTATGTCACACGGGTAACGTATTTATTTTGGTAGTCGTGTTCCGCGATTATCCCGAATGATTATAATAATCAGGGAAAATCTATAAACATGACTACCAAGAAAATAGAGAATAGTAGGTTAGTGCCGTGAATGGGAAAACATATCTGGCAAGGCTTAGGAAACGGGATGGGCGAGGCTCTGCCGAATCCATCCCGTTTCCGTGCCGCGTCAGATATGTTTTCCCATTCACGGCACTAACCTACTATTCTATGTATCTCGTCAACACCTACACATAGCTTTAAAATGCAAAACAATATAACCCCAGCCGCATCCTCAAAATCGGGATAAAATACATTATACGTGTGATTTTATTACATGGACTTTTCTTATAATTTACAGGATGCAGAGGTTGCCGAGTGGCTTGATACAAATGGTCTTCGCTGGGATGGCGTAACTGTTCTCTATACACAGAAACAGATGAGTAATGAATCGTACATAAGCACCTTACACCTGGACATATACATTAATCCGGACGGACCGACCATCGATTCACGTATTGTTATTGGGCACATTCAAAACTCATTAAATCGTAACTGGATTGTGAAGCTTAATGGTCGTGATTTAAAATGTCGCCCTAGCCATGAAGAAAATGGTCCAATTATAAGTGGAAAGTTCAAAAAGTACAATGCTTTGAACCCAACCGAGAACAAACACATGACGCTATATGCATTGGCCGCGGCCATGAAGCCAACACTCGAGGAATATGACAATGTTGCTTATCTTTCGAACCTATATTTCTGTGAAATAGTACAGCTGGAGCCTGATGAATTCGATCAATTTAGTGGATGGACGGATAGAAATATTTCCGAACAGTACTCGATCTAAGGTGTTAATGCACATCCTTCACTTCATACCTAAGAATGTGAATGGTAAGACGGTTGAGAACTTTGAAGTGCACGATAACTGTCCGCACCATCGTACTGACTATTCTTATTTCGTAGTTGTTGTCATAGCAGTATATTTTATTACTTCTGATTAACCTGTAAACTACCAATACTACATCACATTGTATATACGGACTCGTAATTGATCTGGAATCATTTATTTATGCATTAAGGACCAACTATATACCTGATCATCGTTTGATTCGAAGATAATTGCTTTGTAAATGTGATGGAATATATGTATTTAACATAATGTGTGCACTGCCTATACGGCACCACATAGGATGGACAAGTCGGCCATCCTTGTGCGTTCCACCCATCAGCCAGTTTAACCTGTTCTGTCGTTTGAAAAAGAACTAAAATATATGAAGTAGAACATATGATATAATGTAGCTGATCACATGCAGAAAAGCCAGGAGAACATACTCCTATCAATTATATTATACCAAACTGTAAAATATGTCAGTTTTCTGGACAGGTTGGTGCCTGTGTTCTTAACAACATGAACCACCATTATAAATAGCTTCATACACAGATAATCGCATAGTGTATCACTTGTACCTGGCAAACCACACACCACATATATACCCATTATTGTACTCTGTTATTAGCTATCAAATCCAGTGACATGTAAGCAGTTACCTGAGTGTATTGTCTCTGGTGTCTACTGATCTACCATGCGAGTAAATATGGCTTTACCTTTGGGTAACGTGTACAGTAACATAGGCTGTGCATCAGATTGGAAAGTTTACACGTCGACATTTATTTTGAGATTGACGGGAGAAATGCTCAGATATATCGTCTTTTGTATAGTATGTATAGCTTGCCGTTCTCGTATCTGTCTATTGTGGATTTCTAATGCGACTGATGCAAAAGAAAGGTTGCAAAACAATGTTTAGCGGAAATCATTGAAGCATAGAGTAACTTAAATTTGTTTTCGGACTTAACTTTAGAAAGACACTTTAGAAAGACACGCGGTACTACGCCATAAAAATAGTAGTTCAACAACAGTAAAACAGCGACCTATCTTACCGTTTCAGGGTAATACATGTGTTGTTTGCTTTTTTGTGCTATATGTGTGGTATTGCAAAAGTTTTTGTATACTTTATAAACTATTAACTGTTATGTATTCATATGAGTTCTTTGTTATGTATGTTGATATTTTGCGCGATGATACAGTAGGGGGCGGGATTTCCCTGTGACGTTTTTCTTGAATGACCAATCAGATTAAAGCTTACATTCTGAACTTTACATTTACATAGGTCAATGGCTCGATAAAATCCGATTTTGGACAGCGAAATGATGATGATTTAAAGCAGAAACATTGTTTTTTGACATACTGTTGTAATCATCTTGAGCCATCGATATTATTAATCAGTGTCCATTTTACTTAAAAAATCAACTAATCTATAATGAATTTAGTAAAACAGTTGGCGCGGAAATCCAAACTTTCCAAAGAGGTGCTAACAATTTTTTGATAATTACACGTCGTGTGTGTTAGCGCATACGCTACCGACAGTCTTGCGACTTGACGTTACACAGCATATACAGTACGATACACTTCACAAAGGAAACTACACTTCAGTTGACCGCTGCTTTAATATGCTTAAAAATTACTTGATATCGCCAACACATTGTGCCAACCATACATGATGAAAGCCAAGACTAGACAGTGTTTTTACAAGGGACGCCCAGTTTGTTTTATTTGGTCTTTAAGTAATATCATTCAACATCATTTTATACAGAACATTTATATATTTACGATCTATCGCCCCAGTTACCTTAAACCATACTCGATAATATTATAGAACCTGTTTGTTTGTATAGATGTAATAGCATCATCAGATCACTGCCTGAACCCGTTTTTGACAGGCTATATGAACACGTGACTGGGCGACTTTAATGATTTACGAAAATACAGAAACGCTATTATATTAGTGCTGCAAAATGCCGATTACAGCCCGTGGAATGATATAATATATTGTCAACTGTCTGCATATATGATCAGTATAGATCCCGATGAGCTATGACATTTTACCACCTGCCAATATTGACTCTGAATTTCAAAATATATACCAGGGCCGTGTTCATAAAACTTTCTGAATATGTATGCCGTTCCTATGCTCGAAATCAGAAAAACGGTCTGTGCAAAATATAAATTTAGAGTAGGAATCTGGAGATTATGCTCAGAAAGTGTTATTAGCACGGGCCCAAATGACTCGTCGATAGAACCGCGAACTATGTATATATACGTAAGCACTGATAAGACAGCGCAGATATGCAGGCTGGATTGGTTATTCACTTGATGCAAGCAGAGTAAGCCATGCTTGGTCAGCTCGTGAACCGGATAACGGACCCCTTCTAAGTTGTTGTCAGTTTTACTAGTAAGTGGTCATGTGGCCGCATGATATTGAACACATGATCCGCCCCCGCGTCTCGCATCACGCCCAACGGCGGGACTATTTCCGGTCCCCTACATATATATCCATGCGATGGTAACTAACCATATTCAATTAGAAAACATCATCCTACGTATGCATATAGCCGGTGTATATGGATGAAAAGAAAACAAATACTAGAAAACACACGGTACCAGCGATAAACATCAACGGAAACAACGGCCAAAAATGACAATCATGTTTCGAACAATTTGTACCAAAATATATAATAGTAGAAAAATAATAATGTTAAGTGTTTTGATCCCATGCCAGCCAGCACCTATGTTTCAAACTTTAATTATTTCCCCCGGTGAAACAGTGTAGTGGCAATATAGGGTGTGCTATGTCAGTGGAGGAATTAAAAATAGTCATCAAAATACAAATAATGACTAAATTGTTAACGCTCTCCTTGTCCGCTGTATTACAACCAATAATTGGATTCTACAACGTACACCAAACATACAGATACACGACAATTGCAAATCCCAATTACAGTTTCAAAATAGAATGTACACATATCAATTGCTCTTGTAGTATTTTAACACTGAAACTTACTTATGACAACACCCTGTATACAATTGACACAATCTCCATGTATTCACCTTGAACACCAGCATCCAGTGCACATGCTCTGTTTATGTGTGGCTGCAACGGCCACTGAGTCGTTCCTATCTTGAGCCTTAGTAATATATATAAGCAGTAAACACGCCTTGTTGTTTCACTCCGCCCACAGCTCAGCGGTTAAGCTAAGACTCACACGCCCTCACAACAGGGTATACGGCAGCTCACACTCTACATATAAAATGGCGTATGTCTAATCCAGTATGGTATAATGTCAACATTAGTGGGCCTATAGGGTAGATTCTTACAATTATGGATTTTGAGTTACATTACTTAAAGGCCCTGAACGGCTCAGTATTACAATTTTCCGAATTTTTTTCAAACACAAAAACATGTGTGGCAACTGATTTAGTACACAAAACTAACATATACTGCCTAACAGATACATCTCAAGTCTTAAGATTTACATCTTAATCGCAATGTGAAGACAACAAAAACTTGTTTTGTGTACCACTCAGTGCAAAATGTCAATATTGACAATTTCATTTCCTTAACCCAACGGCTTCTGCTCGGAAGCGAGTCGATAAACTCCGGCTATAGGAATTCATCGGCCGCGAATCGGATAGTTGAGGAGTTGACCCGAGCGTCTATCGGAAAATCGATCGGGATTTGAAACACGCACCTGCAGTTTGTTTATCAACAACTATTGATATTTTCATCGACTACAAACTCATGTTTGTACCAAAATGAATGCAAACAGTTTTAAAGTGTGTGTAAATAAAAGCCTGTTGGATTTATGTTTGGGAAAACCCAATAGGAGGCCAAATTCGGCAACTTGAGCCGTATAGGGGCTTTAAACAACTAAATCAGGTTGTCATTTTTTTGTCGCCAACTTGGTATGTTAGTGGCCTTTTTGAAAATGGCAAAAATTAATAATGTCACGTCCACCTAAGCAATTAACTACATATGTATTGGTTTAATAGTGGTTATACATTGCTATCCACAATTATGAACTTTAGCAATTCAGGATAAACTCAAAGTGGCCGCCAAATAAATACTGTTTATTTAACCAGGTGATCTGATTATCGTGAAATAATGCACCAGTGGTTGGGTCCTTACGCTAAACACATGAGTGAGCGTAGTGAACTGGGTTTGTTTAGCGGCAGGACCATACCACGAGGGTATTATTTTAAGACAGTAAGCGCACCTGGTTAAAAAACATTTTCTTAGATTTCACACATGATGCTTTCTAAAAACAAAGGGAATCAAGCGCAAAAATATGTCCAAGAGCTGTGCGAATTAATTTCTCGCGTTACTGATGCCATTTCCCGATATATATTGTAAACATGAGTGTGGTGTAAACTAATGAGCAGACCGTGGCTGATAGGTAACACCGTCGGACTGCCACGCTGGCAACCCGGGTTCGATACTTTGTATTGTTTGATACTTTGTATCTTTTCTGCTAATTACTTTAGATTGCCAATTACATTTACTTTTCCTATTAATTTGATTACTAAAAAGATTGACAATTTCATTGAAGGGATTATGATAGCCCTGTCATTTCCACAGAGGAGATTATAATACCCCTCTTAAAATCCAAGATGGCAGCCAAATATCACGATTTCTCATCAATTGATTCGTGTTATCTATTAGATGGTATTAATAATTTAAATCAAGTAAACAGTATTGCATTGACACAGTAACACATACTTAGATAAATGCCTAGTTTACCAAATGCTAAGATGGCCGCCATAAGTTCACATTGTACCGCAACAATGTATTAGTATGTATTATTTAATATTGGATAACACGATTACCGTAATATTTTTATTTTGTTGTGGCACGGTTTGCAATTTGTATATTAATACAATATACCTGAGTAAGTACGGCCTTTGTATAAAACAGACATAGCCACTTTGTTACTTTGGTGTTGGTATATTTGAATTCCCAAAGCAGCAATATTACGCAGGGATGTGAAATATTTCAAATTATACAAGCACAAATTCTTCATATTACTATTTCTGAGTTTCAACCAATAAGTTGGGCGATATGAAATCCAGTATATTGACATCCCACTCACGTACAGTCCAAGGAGGCACAATACTGTACCATGCCGAACGTCAGCGATCAATATACATGTAGTTCGAAAAGACAGTTACACCTGGTTAGCATGGCGTCACAACGCCCACGCAGTCTCTTTAACTTCTTATTATGGCGCACATGGTCGGTCAGTAACATAGAGGAAATTTACAGCGACGAAATAAAACGACCAACAAGGCAACACCCTGAAAGTGACAACCCACAACACTAGTATATAGTGTAATGTGCGAGAGTCATGAAACAGGTCACCCATAAGTACACTGAAACAAAGTAAATGCTACAAAAGAAGGGACAACATTATCAAATTCAGTAGCATTGTGGACGCTGCCAGTAGCGGTTAAAACACGATATACATAGTAAAATACTACTTATAACTGCATTTGACAGCATCCGCCCTCAGCACTAGTTGGAGCCAACATAAGTAAATATCCAGTGACTAACTTTAAAGGTCGCATTACAAACTATCACTTACATGTATTTTCTTTAAAATGCTCTAAAAACAACAACGGCTACCCTAATAACCGATTTCCGGTGCGTTTGTATTTTTCGTGATATTGAGATTTCTCATATCGCACCTTATATGACACCTACGCAGAGCTATGCAATGAATTGGTCATCGCTTATCACTCCTGTTACTGCGACCTACTGGCGTCAGGTGGCGCTGTAAAAATAACCGCTATGACGTAGCAGTAGTACAGCTTATCTGATTAGTGGATGAAGGTTTCTTATATAATATCGTTTGGATTTACGGACATCATGTATTTGTTGCATAATTCCTTCGTTTTTGTCGTTTAATATATATATACGTTAAATGTTATATTTCTAAAAAAAAATACAAAATTCTGACATTATCTCCGACATTTCGTAAATTGATTCTGCAATGCTTTGCAGAATGTTACTTTTGCATACTTGTGCTTTGCCAATTTCGAGTTTAAATAATCAGTGACACACGTGTGTAGCTATGTTCAAACGGATGCCGCCGGAGGTCATTAATAGTTCGTCATAGCAAACAACTTATCCGATGATTTGACCGCAGGTGTATTCTGAATTCAATAAAGCCACACCTATTCTATGCTGATTGGTTGAATCCATTTTGTATATCTGTCCTAGTCAATGACAGACGTGTGAAGCTACGTTGAAACGGATGTTAACAATAATGTGGCAGGTGTATTTTGAATCCGCGAGGCCACACTTATGCCAAGCTGATTGGTTGAGTCCAATTTGACAGCCATGGTAGAATAGATACACTGTGCACATCAGGGTGATTTCTACAGTTCCGAAAATCCAATTTTGATGTGTTTGTTTTTACACATGGATGAATGTTATATTGCAGGACTAAAATTGTGTAGCTTGAATGTTATATTGCAGGACTAAAATTGTGTAACTTGAATGTCCACTCGCTTATTTTTCTGTAAATACTGTTTTCGATTACTAAAATATGACTAAATTACATATTTTGCATGTTCGTTGACAGATAAAAAAAATTAACAGTATAAATTCAATGTTCACATGTACAGAACATTCTTGACTATTTCTAATCTATATATATATTTTCCTACTGACTTGTTGTGTTAAATAGAAAATGTTTGGACTTGATGTTAAAAACTAAAGTTGTTTTTCCAAATGGGGGTTACGTCGAAGCTTGGTCCTATATGTGACTGTGACCGGAGAAATGAGGTTTGTGTGACCAGTGTAGGTCCTAATCAAATATAACACTCCTGGGACGACTTGCACTGGTTTGATTAATTTAATCAGTGGTTAAATCTTCCAGAAACTGGTTAGTTAACCATATGGTTAGTGGGTTTTATACAAACGGTTAACCAGTCTGGTTAACTAACCACGTTGGTTAAAATGTAACCAGTGGTTAGGCGCTAACCAGTGGTTAATTTAACCAAGGTTTATACAATTGGCCCCTGTAGTCTAAATACGATCTAGATTGCATGTTAGTGTGTTTTATTGAAGGAATGCCGACAAGTGCAGATCCTGTTCAGACTGTGTGGATGTACATGCTGAACTGGATCTACACTGGTCGCAAACGCCCTATAAGCCCCGTGTTTTGTTTAGCTTATTGCACCTTCTCAGTCGCAGTGTACAGCGGACACCATCTTCAAACAACACTCCACCCCCGTGGCAATTAGAGCGACTAATTTTACCACTGCTGTCACCCCGGGCTTTCCTTAATTTACCCAATGTACAGCATTGTTTCATTGTAAGTGGACAATGGCCTACAAGAATGACGTTATAACAGTTTGACCAGCATAGCACCAGATGCATATATGCACCTGACAGATCTGATAAGTGTCTACTCTGTTGCCCGTCTGATTTAGTATTATATATAAGTACTGTCGGGGGAAACATAGATTGTAACCTGACGATATAAATATAAATACATGTATATACAGACTGATATCCTACAGCTGTTGAAAAGTGCACAGTATGTTCATTTTGTCACCCACTGCGCATTTCAGTATGTAGTTTGTAACTAGGTCATTCTTATATTGTTACAGTACAGTCCCATATATTTATATCAGCGGTATAATAAACTGGAGTTCTAAGTAGTCTGTTGAACTATTACGTGTAATAATCGTATTATGCATACATTTCCGAAGTACTACTGATACGTCATATACCCACGTGACCGCAAAGGGAAATAACTGTGGTAAGCAAAATAAGGGGAAGTTAGTCATGCAGTGACGGCTGGAAAAACTGGCTGTCCGGAATATGAAATCCGTAAAAGAACGACACAGACTGGTTGGATTACTGTAAAAAAAACATTTATTTGATATGTAAATGATGAATACATAAGCGTATCGCGAAAACAGAAGCTTGTTATATCTCCTTTAAGTTTGTTTTGTGAAACCAAATAAGCACTGAGCAATAAGCTATGATTTGTTAGTGAAACGGGCCCCTGGTCTGTCGGCACATTGGAACCATTTCCCAATGGAGATGGTTCTAATGTGCTGCCGAACCATATTTTACATTATTGTTCTTTAGAAAGACAAACTATATAACAATATCAGACAACAATATTTGTTCCCCATATTCCACGGGTTATAATCATATATTATCCAATACTGCCATGTCCAGAATTTACTCATCCCGAAATTATGCACAAGCACTTGTAATATACATTGACAAATTTACCTGACACGTGATGACCACTTTCAATATACTAGCTGTGTGGCACCAATTTACTTGACCAATCAGCATTCGGGAGATTTGTTTTTCATTGACATGATTGTCATATAAATATTCCCACGACCACAACATGACTATGCCGGGTGTCCGAGCCAATTCCCACCCTTAAATATGAGCCAAATGAATGAATGAAAACATGACTAGATCATACATGTCGTGCACGCGCAGCACAGATATACTATATGTGTCATCGACAGTGGACTGACACCTGGGAATATTTACAACAATTATTAACACATGCAGTGACCAGGGTCTGCAATTGTTTGCGTATATGCACACGATATCATAATCATTCTGTGATTTCAATGCTGGTCTGCTGTGCGGCGTAGGCTCGGACAAGACAGTGAGGATTATGAACAGGTCCAAGTCTAAGCTGGCCGTAAATATAACTAGGTGCCCGTTCCTCCAGTCGATGACCCATTTAATAGTACAAGTATTACGGATGTACGAATTGCCCAGTGGTTCCAGTGCACGCACCTGTCTATACAGGTGTTTCTTACGCTATTGACGTCTATTTCACTTGCATGTATGCACCATTATAGAGCATTGGCTCAATACTACACATACTATGCATATATGTAATATCTAATTGATGTTTCTGAATCTCAACAGCATGTAAGCATGTAACAGTATATGCATTTATAGTATTATGTTTGCGTGTATGTATGATATGCCACGTCAAAATGACGATTTAAATTTAGAGATAATGATAATTCCTGATTCGCTAATATGCGCGCTATTTCTATTGTAGGTAGTTGTAGTACCTGTATACTAGTACACAAACACGCCCATCAGGGAAAGTGGTATGATTTCATGCCATATATGTAATTGAGAGCGGTGTAGACCCGACTGCACAGATGACCCGACTGCACAGATGTTCAGACTGGCTAGAGCCTGATGAGGCGATTGCGTATTTTCCACTTCAGTGCACACGGGATTTATTAACGACATAATTGGTGCTCAAGTACGATGCGACGAGTGCAGTCTGATGACGGTCTGCGCTGTAGGCGATTCAGTCAGCATCAAATTATATGTTTAATAAACAGAGGCTGTACAACTGGTACGAGGTCCATTTCCGTCCACAAATCAAGTGTGTAGAAGTAGTTATAACATTGTTTTTATCTCGCATGAGTCACTTGTACCATTGCATCTGGATTTGAGCCATTGTCAAATGCGCCGACCATTTCGCCGCAGTGTCGAATGTTTCTACAATATGTTCATGAACAACTTGTATTTATATTTAATTTTTGGTTATAATTTATGAATGTGAAAAAATATATAACATACTACTCATATTTTGAATAACATGGGAAATAAAAAAATACATCTCACTTGCGCCACTTTCACCGAAATTTGGCGATAAATAAAGAGTGCTTTAATTAGCCTTAAGCCATACCCATCGTGTCGTATGCGTCCGTTTCTTAGTCCGTCTGTCTAAAAATATAAAATTCAAAATCGTTATACAGCTAGAGGTCTCCGTAAAATTGAGAGTAGTCAGCTTTTTTGAAAAAGTAGCCAGCTATATCGACTTCCACGCAGCTGTGCTGCGTAGGCGACGAAGGGAGGGTACGGAAGGAGTACCCTCTTCCCGTTAATGGTATTTGGGGGGGGGGGGCCTCCCCCAAGAACATTTTGAAATTTATATTCAATTTGGTGGCATCTGGTGAGTTTTATGGTGCATATATTTGTAGTTGTCTAAGACAATTTCTGCATATATTTTCGCAAAAATGTTAAAATGTGTTGATAGCAGGACAAATCTGAAGTTGTTATGCTCCCCGAATTTGTTTTTCGGGGGAGCATATTGTTGCCGCTTTGTCCGTCCGTCTGGCGTCCGCGTCGGCGTCACACTTCGGTTAAGGTTTTTAGTCAAGTCCATATCTTCAATACTATTAGGCCTAGAGCCACCAAACTTGCATACATTAATCACCTTGCAGTGTACATCTATAACCACATCTATAACCTTGACCCACCTTTCCACTTAAATTACTTAGTTATTTCCCCTGTTAATCAAGTCTCTATCTTCAATAGTATTAGAGCTAGAGCCACCAAACTTGCACACATTGATCGCCTTGCAGTGTACATCAATAACCAATGTCAAATCTGTGACTCTCATGTGACATTGACCCACTTTACAACATTATGAATTGTAGCCGGCGCCAACTGAGCGAGTAGTCGGCTAAATCGCCGGCAGCCGGCGCTTACGGCGGAGAGCTCTGGTTATAATACCATTTTGCCAGAAATGTTGTCAATACATCATATTAGCGCTACTTGCGTCAGGAACTGACAAGAAATAAATGAATTGACAATGTCTCATAAGTCATAGGTGTCCGTTTAATTGTCTTAAACAAATATAACATGATGATAAAATGTCACTTGCTTTCTTTCTTTCAAGGCTTTCTTTCTTTATATACTGCAACACCCCTTTCGTGAATTATGTGCAGGATCCTATTTTATACATTTTGTACATACAAACGAATACAATCGACTTTTTCCCCGGTACCCATTTAGAGCTGGGTGGACTAGCTGTTCTTGTTCAAAGCAGTGTGGATAAAGTGTCTTGCCTCACTGGCGAGGCGCGAACCCACGACCGTATGATCAGCAGTTCGACGCTTTAAACCACTCGGCCACGTGCTCCACTATTTTTATATAAATACTTTTTTGGAATAACTTTAGTTTGTATCTTTATAGCGTTTGTATATTTACCTGGATTTACTTGGATGCAGCTGGTTCCCTTAGGATTCCTGCCGCGGTAATTGGGTAAGCGGTATGGTATCCATTATAACCCCATATGTTCTCTTTATGTGTTTGTCGATACGGGTTTTAACCCTTAGACCGCTACTCACAACAATTGTCGTCTGCTGTTACTTTTATATCTTTCCTTATTTCTCAATAAAACATGGTTTGACAGCACTTCAGAATCATTTCCAATGCAAATGATTCTGAAGTGCTGACAAAGCATGTTGTAAATTATTCTGAAGTGCTGTTAGAGCATGTTTTTGATAACAACAATGGAAAATAGAAAATAAACAGCAGACGACAAAAAAATAAGATAGCTGTCTATTAAAGGGGTAAACATATTAATTGTTGCTAGTACGCTAACAACTTCAAGTAATTTCTGTGTATATTATAACTATTCACTAGCCTAATGTTGAATTTTATTAATTGAATAGCGTTATTTATGACAAAATAACGATGGATATAAAAATGAGAGCCAACTGACCAATTTGAAATCAAAGGACTGAAAGTCCAGAAATTCTGCGCAGTACGTGTGTGTGGATAAGCAATATGCTAAAAATTGGTTTGCATTCATTTTGATTGGGTCATAGAAGGGATCCAATCAATCAATCTAGCCTTCTGCTGAGTAGGACATCCTTACCATATGGTCGACCTACATGGTTCGGCCCTCTTGTACCATTTTGGCAAATGCAATGCTCGCCGATGAGAAAGCATACTCCTGAGGATAGGAACATAATCCTTGCATATACAGAAATTCTTAATGGGGCATAACAGGATTTAACTCTCAAGTACCAGGGGGCCGAAATGGTTGGTACATGATGGGCCAAACCAAACCATGTAAGTGGGCATTCCGACAAGATGAATAACCGATCGCTAAATTACCCTTCGCTACTCCCTCCTACCTCCCCCTCAAAAATAAGAGAACAAATGTTTATTGCTGGTAACAAAGGCATATATTCAAATATGGTTTATATAATAGTGTAAATAGTCATTTTAGGTGTTGGGAGTATCTATCCTGTTGTAACATGTTGCGCATATTAGCTCGCAAGTACCAGGGGGGCTGAAATGGTTGGTACATTGAGGGCCAAACCATGTAAGTCAGCATTCCATTAAGGATGATGGATTGATTATTGGTGTTTAACGGCCTATCAACAGCCAGGGTCATGTAAGGCCGGCCAACAGGATGGAGTGTCCTGAATTCAACCTGTAAAAAAAGTAAGGGAAATTCCCAAAATCAGAGCTCAATATTTACATAAACTATATATTCTGCCCTGAAATTAGAGTGTGCGGTGGATTGATTGATTATTGGTGTTTAACGGCCTATCAACAGCCAGGTCATGTAAGGCCGGGCCAACAGGATGGACTATCCTGTATTCAACCTGTATAAAATGAGGGAAATTCCCAAAATCACAGCTCAATATTCACATAAACTATATATATTCAGCCCTGAAATTAGAATCTCCTGGCCTGGTGCCAGATCCATGCTGCACCAGAATCACTTAAGTCTTAGCTCACCCCAAAAGCAATATGATTAGCTTTTTTTAATGCTATTACTTTCTTAATGGGGCATAACAGGATTTAGCTCTCAAGTACCAGGGGGGGGCCAAAGTTAGTACATGATGGCCAAACTATGTACGTTGGCACTCCATAAGGATGAACACCAATCGTTAAATTACCCTTCGCTACTCCCTCCTACATGTACCTCCCATGCAGTCTTGTTGAATGCACAGGAATGTTGGGGGGGGGGGGGGGGTGGGGTGGTTGGGGGGGGGGAAAGTTATTTTCACATACATGTACCATCAATCACTTCTTCTCCAAAACCAGATCTGCAATATCACTTCTTCTCTGAAACCAGATCTGCAGTGGAAAAAAAAAGGAGTAAATAATATCAATAATTGGACAATATTCACGCAAACCATGGAAATGAATTGTTAATTATTTAAATAATATGTGACCATGTTTAACCACAGGTGCCAGACAATTTTATTAATGTACGTATATGTATAGTAGTATATGAATAAGGTAGACAGCGAGAATCCATTTCACTAAACACGACAGAACAAAAAACAACAACACGCAGAGTGATTTCTCTTGGAAGAGTCGTCTAGGGGAAATCACTCTGCGTGTTGTATATGGGATTCCCCCCTTGCCTATTTCCTTTGATTTCACTGAAACAGTTTCACTTTTACACTAGTCTGTGTAGTATAATATCTGTGCCACAAATTTCTTGTTACGAATATGCACCGCGATTGTAGTTCCAATCAAACTCGCGATGTATCCTGTAGATGAACTCAGTAGCTGTGTTCTATTTATATCATACTTTCAGTTTCGATTCCAGGCAGGCTACCAGATAATGTTTTCTTGGCATGAATTAAATAAAATAGCTTCCACCACGCTGATTATTAAAAAAATATTGTGCAATAGAAGATGAGATAACTTATTATAATATAACAATAAATGTGGATATATTATCACAATAGAACCGATACAAATCTTACATATTCTTTGTGTTTATGGAATGGGTCGGCATAAAATGGCGGTCGGAAAATACTATACGGAGACATGCGGTTGTATCATTGCGCGTGAAAAAAAAAATTCTTCAAATGAATACATGCCAGTTTATATTATATTATATCAGATAAACATTTTCTAATATAAATGTCGTGCAGAAAAAATAACAACACATGTATTACACGACACAATACAAATTATGTTAGCTCATATCAGAACTATTTTTCATGGCGAATATAGCGACGTATGTGTATCGGTCAGCATAACCCGCGAAAAGATATTATTATGCAACACGACAGTTAATATTTGATAAAATAAGAAAGTTTTTTGAGAAATTATATAACTGTAGCGAAAAAAAATGTAGCTGGCGAAAAATATGAGTGAAACGTTCATAATGCACCGTTCACATTCGCATTCTTTAACATGGCGTAGGTAAAATTATGAACGTGCGTAGGCTGCTAAAATCAAAGGACTGAAAGTCCAGAAATTCTGGCGCAGTACGTGTGTGTGGATAAGCAATATGCTAAAAATTGGTTTGCATTCATTTTGATTGGGTCATAGAAGGGATCCAATCAATCAATCTAGCCTTCTGCTGAGTAGGACATCCTTACCATATGGTCGACCTACATGGTTCGGCCCTCTGACCATTTTGGCAAATGCAATGCTCGCCGATGAGAAAGCATACTCCTGAGGATAGGAACATAATCCTTGCATATACAGAAATTCTTAATGGGGCATAACAGGATTTAACTCTCAAGTACCAGGGGGCCGAAATGGTTGGTACATGAGGCCAAACCATGTAAGTGGGCATTCCGACAAGATGAATACCGATCGCTAAATTACCCTTCGCTACTCCCTCCTACCTCCCCCTCAAAAATAAGAGAACAAATGTTTATTGCTGGTAACAAAGGCATATATTCAAATATGGTTTATATAATAGTGTAAATAGTCATTTTAGGTGTTGGAGTATCTATCCTGTTGTAACATGTTGCGCATATTAGCTCGCAAGTACCAGGGGGGCTGAAATGGTTGGTACATGAGGGCCAAACCATGTAAGTCAGCATTCCATTAAGGATGATGGATTGATTATTGGTGTTTAACGGCCTATCAACAGCCAGGGTCATGTAAGGCCGGGCCAACAGGATGGAGTGTCCTGAATTCAACCTGTAAAAAAAGTAAGGGAAATTCCCAAAATCAGAGCTCAATATTTACTAAACTATATATTCTGCCCTGAAATTAGAGTGCTGTGGATTGATTGATTGATTATTGGTGTTTAACGGCCTATCAACAGCCAGGGTCATGTAAGGCCGGCCAACAGGATGGACTATCCTGTATTCAACCTGTATAAAATGAGGGAAATTCCCAAAATCACAGCTAAATGAATTGTTATTATTTAAATAATATGTGACCATGTTTAAACCACAGGTGCCAGACAATTTTATTAATGTACGTATATGTTTTATAGTAGTATATGAATAAGGTAAGACAGCGAGAATCCATTCACTAAACACGACAGAACAAAAAACAACAACACGCAGAGTGATTTCTCTTGGAAGAGTCGTCTTGGGGAAATCACTCTGCGTGTTGTATATGGGATTCCCCCTTGCCTATTTCCTTTGATTTCACTGAACAGTTTCACTTTTACACTAGTCTGTGTAGTATAATATCTGTGCCTCAAATTTCTTGTTACGATATGCACCGCGATTGTAGTTCCCAATCAAACTCGCGATGTATCCTGTAGATGAACTCAGTAGCTGTGTTCTATTTATATCATACTTTCAGTTTCGATTCCAGGCAGCTACCAGATAATGTTTTCTTGGTATGAATTAAATAAAATAGCTTCCACCACGCTGATTATTAAAAAAATATTGTGCAATAGAAGATGAGATAACTTATTTATAATATAACAATAAATGTGGATATATTATCACAATAGAACCGATACAAATCTTACATATTCTTTGTGTTTATGGAATGGGTCGGCATAAAATGGCGGTCGGAAAATACTATACGGAGACATGCGGTTGTATCATTGCGCGTGAAAAAAAAAATTCTTCAAATGAATACATGCCAGTTTATATTATATTATATCAGATTAAACATTTTCTAATATAAATGTCGTGCAGAAAAAATAACAACACATGTTACACGACACAATACAAATTATGTTAGCTCATATCAGAACTATTTTTCATGGCGTATATAGCGACGTATGTGATCGGTCAGCATAACCCGCGAAAAGATATTATTATGCAACACGACAGTTAATATTTGATAAAATAAGAAAGTTTTTTGAGAAATTATATAACTGTAGCGAAAAAAAATGTAGCTGGCGAAAAATATGAGTGAAACGTTCATAATGCACCGTTCACATTCGCATTCTTTAACATGGCGTAGGTAAAATTATGAACGTGCGTTGGCTGCTAAAAAAATCACTACGCGATCCTGCGAGACCTGGAAAATCCATTAAACAAACCTAAATTCAACCCACAGGGGCTTGAATAAAAATCACTACGCGATCCTGCGAGACCTGGAAAATCCATTAAACAAACCTAAATTCAACCCACAGGGGCTTGAATAAAAACATAATGCGAGCGAATTGACCAAAATGCGAACCATTTGACTTGAGAGCGAATTGACATGAGAACGAATTGACCAGATACCAAACTCTCGTATCTCGCGAGATTTCCTCTCGGAGCGGAAGGCGGTATGTTCGAACAAAAATAAAACAACATTTTCAAACTTTCGTCATATTTTACAAAGCAATTGGTAAAAGTTCTGTGTCAGTTAAGCCATATGATGTTTTACTGATAATATGTGCCTGGCATATTTTCTGTGTGGAAAAGCATTATGCTATGATAAAGGAATCGATTGTCTATGTATATTTCAATGGGTGGGGTAACAAGTTTATGACAACAACAGCCAATTAATCTGAATCATAGGCTTGAATTGAGAGCGAATACATGAACACGAATTGACCAGATACTGTCTAACTGAATTCCAATTACATGCATTTTCTTTATATATTAATATGAAATTACCACTGCCGTCGGGCGACGTTAGTGTATGAAACTAAATTTATCATACGATCCTCGGGCCGCACGATTCACCCAAATCCTCCCCAAATCCTCATTTTTCCCCCAAATCCTCCCCAAATCCTCATGTAATGAATAAGTTATCCAATTAATATGTCTCAAAACCTTTTAATATGGTTCTTAAGAAGTTATTGAACCCGATTTGAAGACGTTTTTATGTTAAAAAGAGTCTTATTTCAATGTTTTAATTTAACTTCGGCATTCTAGCAGCCAAGGGAGATAATCCAAAATAAATTATGAGATAAATGCAAGGGAGATAAATGTTGTTTGACCCATTTTGGTCAATTGAAACATGCAAGTTATTTACCATTCCAAATGTGTATAATACTATTCATCTGTTTTTTATCTCAATCAATCAATCAATCAACCAACCTCAGCACATATATATATAGCTTTAAATATGAACACGTCCGTAAATGTGAAGTGTCTATGCAGTACCTGTGGGCTGTGGGGACCGATATGCAGCAAGTTCTAGCTCATTTGTTTGGGTGGTGGTTGGGGAGCCAGCGAAGGGTAATTTAACGATCGGTGTTCATCCTTACCGGAATGCCGACCTACATGGTTTGGCCCTCATGTACCGTTTTGGCTCCCTGGTAGTTGAGAGCTAAATCTTATTATGCTCTATTAAAAAAGAATAAGATCTGTACAGATCATATTGCTTTAGGGGCTGGAGCTAAGTGACTCTGGTGCTGTATGGACCTGGCACCAGGTCAGGATATTCTAATTTCAGGACTGAATATATATAGTTCTGTAAATATTGAGTTCTGATTTTGGGAATTTCCCTCATTGTGGACAGGTTGAATACGGGCAGTTTATACGCCCTTAAACACCAATAATCAATCAATCAATCTACCCCATGTGTTGCCCATGACTAGTCCCAACCAGGTCACACGTTTGTTTCTGCTTTTACCAGGTATATTCCGGTCTGTGTATGACCATACTGTTGAATCATTATTATAAAAATTAACAGTTTTAGAAGATTGAGAGAAAATGACAAGATCATACATGATATATACATTTAATATTAAGCACATTTTAAGCACCGACCGACCGACAAGCCGACTCCTATATATCCCCTCAAACTTTGTTTGTGGGGGTATAGCAATACAATTAAAGTATGACACAACAAATATTGCTCGACATAAAACAATAATACAAGCAATACTGAGAACTCACGCGCAGTCTGATCTGTGCTTACACTGTTCGCTAGCCATTAGTGACATCACCAATACCTTGGACGTAGGTGCGCGGTCATTATTCACTACCGTTATTAGCAGCGATTAATGTTGGGTGTTCACGAGATATCCATGTATAGGGAATGGGAAAATACTGTCAGAAGAAACGAAGTATGTGATGAATGTTTATATGTAATGTAGATTTATATGTTTAATAATTTTTTCTTCCGCAATTCTGATTGGCCGAACTGTTAATGCATTAAACGCTCCCTACTTGGTTATTGGAACAGTACTTTATCTATGGGCATTAGTCCGTTCTGCTTTCTGGCGTTTTCTTTGTCCTGGCTTTTTGCCTGCAGTCACTTTTGGTCGAATAATTTTAAAGTTTGCGCTACTGGCTTGTATTAATTTGGAATTGACTGAACGCAATTGCGTATTTTTAATGGGTGCTTTCAAAAATTTCCATAATAGTTTATCTTTTTCTGACTGTGTCTTGGCATGCCAATCATCGGCCGAAATTGCGTGAGCACTGTCTACAAGTTTGAAATTTCCAGCGCCATACATTGCTCGTCGCAGGTCAATTATTTGCATTGTTGACACACTTGAAATACGATCAACCAGTTCCAGAACTTTGTGCTGATTCCATTCAGCGACTTGTTTTAATCTATTGTTAATTGATTCTGAATTATTGTTTGTCCACAATTTCGTAATTTCGTTATTTTTCAGCGGCTCATAAACCCATTTTCGATTTTTTTTTTCCAAATATCTTTCCCAATAAATGCCAAATTTCGGATACCGCTGAAAATAGATTGAAATATCGTCTAAACGAGTAGTCGATATTATTTCGGCTGAAAACAATGCCGTCGTCTCTATTGAATATTGAATGTATGATAATTTCTCTGTCTTTTTCATTTGACCCATGTTTTTCTAGATATCGCCGAATGTTATCTTTGAGATGTTTCGTGCAAAGAAGGAATGTACTGTTGCTAAAGTTGTCGTGTAATGCGTTCGTCATAGCCTTTTCCTCGTCGCTTCCAATTGTCAATTTTTCATTGCCTAGACTGTCCCTGAGATGAGAAAATTGTTTACTGTATGTTGACTGTTCCCCATCCCAGTGAATAAGACTGGGTCCTAACATTATTGGATACATATTTGTTTTTCGACTAATTACCGATCTATTTTTATATGAAAATGAAGTTACAAAAAATTTCCCCAGATTAAATGTCCTGTCGACCCCCAAAATACTCCCATTATTCCCAATGCAATTTTTTGTGAGTGTTACTTCCTGAACATATGGGTTTGTGTGTATGCATGCAATAACATCTAAAATATCGTCTGCTAGATTTCTGTGTGTAGTGTGGGGTGTTTGTTTGTTTTTTTTGCTTTCCCTGTATATTTTGTCCTGAACTTGTCTGCTACTTTTAGGTGCAAGCCTACTGTCATCCAAAAACATATCGTAAACAATCTCGGTTGCTTTTTTATTACCTGCGCGCTCAACAGCCCTTTTAAGAATTAATGGATCGGTCCGTGTATATGGTTCCCCAGACTTTGAATTACCATGAGCTATATTATTTTTATTATCCTTAATGCCACAATATTTTATTACTGATATGTTTCGGATGTGTGAATGTGTAGCGGGTGCGCTCGTAATCTTTGTTATTCTCCGTTTATATTTATTATTTTGTTTAAGTTTAGCGTAATATCTGTGAAGTGTGATTATATTTGTTGGTTGTGGATTGTATGGAATGTATTGTAAAAAATTTTTGGTGATTTTCTTCTGACAGTATTCCTCATTTTTCATGTAAACACACGACATTGTATCACCATTAATCAAAAACGTCTGATTGACTGTAGTGCCTGCATCAGTATCCCAGACACCACAGTCGTCTACAAAGTCTGATATCTCGTTTACGATACAGAATGCGTCATTTTTTTGTCCGTTTGGAATGCATTCTAACGTTGTGTCGCATTTCATTATGTTTTTTAATATTTCTTGATTGGTCATGAAACGCCCTTTTCCTGGTGCATGTGAACATTCGTGAGGAAGTTTATCTGTGTTGATATTATTTTCACTAACAGTTTCAATGTCTGCTGGCAAGCACTCCAAATCGTTTCTTACACTCACTTCACTAATCTCGGAAATGGAGAATGCGCTCTTGAGTGGTGTTGGCGGGATGAATCTGGCGCGTTTTTCCTGTTTGTCGGTGAATGGGGATCGGCAGCGCTTGACAGGCGATGACACATTTCCGTCATCACAATCTGACAAGCAGTCGAAACTATTTCCGTCATCACAATCTGACAAGCAATCGAAACTATTTCGAGTGCTTGTCTCCATAATGTCCGAAGTGAATGATTGAGACGTCGACGTACGACGTCTCGTCGGCTGTATCCATCCGGTTTCTGTTGGTGGCGGTGATGATGGCAGTGAAGACGGAGACGGAAAAGACGACGATGCCGGAAGTGACGATGGAGACAGAAGAGACGGTGATGACGACGGAGATGGAAAAGACGGCGATGCCGGAAGTGACGACGGAGACGGAAGAACCGACGATCATGGAATGGACGACGATGACGGAATGGACGACGACGGAAGAGACGACGATGGCGGAAGTGGCGACGATGACGAAAGTGGTGACGGCGACGGCGGTGAAAGTCGTCGTTTCCGGGTCTGCATCGATGTCTTGGCACGGACATCGTGTACTGACGAAGGAGACGGAAAAGACAGCGATGCCGGAAGTGATGACGGAGACGGTGATGGTTGAGCATATGCCCAGTATCACACAATCAGTTTGCTTGAGTCTTAAGATTGTTAAAAAGTTGTATAACCTCGGCCCCATATCATACTGTGTACATGTAGATAGGCAGGATTTGCTGGGACTACACTGGCCGGTGAAGACCCGTTTTATATATATATAATTATGTACAAATTGTTTGTTATATAAACACACCAGAATTTCTATAAACATAATTCCTTTTTAACAAATATGTCAATCATTAGTCAGTTAACTTGGCTAAAAGAAAGTGAAAATGCGAGTACTAATTATTAACTGACACTTCGCATGTCCACTTCGTGTATTGAATTCTTACGATAAGTGTGTCAGGGAAAACTTGACATTGAACACAAATACCCAAGTAACATCGGTTTACGAATTATTTCACACATTCAACTTGTTTACATCTTGTCATCTGTAATGTGCCCCCAATACATGAAAACTAAATATTTATTTGCGTGACAAGTTTTTTTGTCCTACATTTCAATGACTCGATAACGAACGGTGTAGGCCCTGATCATATTAGGGACTACGTTGGTCGTTGACGTAATAAAGCTACATACACAAAATATGTACAGGAGAAAACGTGACTCCATAGAGAACATTGTAGGTCCTGGGCCCAAGGTTATGAAACTGTGCTCAAATCTCAGACTCACAAGCAAGCATTTTTATTGGTTGATACTGAGCATATGCCCAGTATCAGACAATCAGCTTGCTTGAGTCTTAAAATTGTTAAACAGTTGTATAACCTCGGCCCCATAGCATACTATGTACATGTAGATACGCATGATTTGCTGGGACTACACTGGTCGGTGAAGACCCGTTTTATATAAATATAATTATGTACAAATTGTTTGTTATATAAACACACCAGAATTTCTATAAACGTAATTCCGTTTTAAAAAATATGATTTTCTGGGACTACACTGGCCGGTGAAGTCCACATCATACTGCAAGCTCCGTAGTATTTTAGTGACTACGTTGATCAATGTTACATAAACCACATGTGTGCAAAAAATGTCGAATCCATAAAGAGCATTAATTGTAGATACTGATCATACTGCGACTCAGCGAGATTACGCACAAATGAGGATACCACCATACTTTTCAAATATCCTTGGTTTGTATCGTCAAGCATGTCAGGCGCGGATCCAGGATTTCGGGTTTGGGGGGGGGGGGCGTAACTATTTTGCAATACTTGACTATATTATCGAACGCGCTAGGGGGGTCCGGAGGCATTTGGAGCAAACAAAACCCCAATAAACAATAAATTCACAACGCGAACGTAGAAACGTGCCTTTTAACTTGTAAACAATCTTTACTCGGCAAATTTTAGGGGAGCGGACACCCCCCCCCCCCCCCTGAATCCGCCCTTGCGTACTGCATATAGACACTTGCCATTTACGGACGTGCTCATATTTTCAAGCTATATGGGTCAAACAACATTTATCTCCCTTGAATTTATCTCATAATTTATTTTGGATGATCTCCCTTGGCTGCTAGAATGCCGAAGTTAAATTAAAACATCGAAATAAGACTCTTTTTACCATAAAAAACGTCTTCAAATCGGGTTCAATAACTTCTTAAGAACCATATTAAAAGGTTTTGAGACATATTAATTGGATAACTTATTCATTACATGAGGATTTGGGGAGGATTTTTTGGGGGAAAAATGAGGATTTGGGG
>CM055272.1:5438372-5642300 GCA_029237695.1 Conchocele bisecta
AATCAAACTCAAATTCACTTTGTGCATCTGCATACCAAAATTACCATATGGAACGTGCATACCAAATTTCAAGTCTCCATCTATTACGGTTCACAAGTTTTACTTCTTACCAGAAAAACGTGACGGATGAATGTATGAACAGACAGACACCCTTGACAAAAATAATATACCCATTTGTTTCTTCAAAAAGTGGGTGTACATAATTACAGCTGTTAATGTTATTTCAAGTTGGAATTTACATCGTTAAATTGGTGAAAAACAAATCTCTGTTTGTTTCAGTTTTACAGATAATTATCATTGAATCGGTCGAATACATGCAAGACTGGATTCTCTGAAGTTACAGATTCAAGAAAGTTGGTGGTAATGTATTTATATGCCCCTTGTAACAGATCATTTCTTGTCTACTCTGCGACTCGGAACAAAAGATGGACTGCAGAGCCCAGTCTCCGCGAAAGTTGTCGGTCCGTCGGACATGTCTGTTAAAATTGCCGCCTGTCCGGTGGTAAACCGGAAGTCGCCGGACCGAATGTCCAACTATAAAATATCTTTTACTTTTCTATTCTAAGCTGCAATGAAATCGCCTTCCTTTGTGGTATGAGCTTCTGGAGCTAGCTAGCTTTTCTTATATGACAGATATACTTAAAAAAGCTCTTAAATATGACACAAAGTCAAATTTATTTTTATTTTAGCCGGGTTTTTAAAAAAAAATCCCGGGTATTGGATTGGTAAAGCCGGGCGGGCGGACGGCGGCGTCCAGGTCCAATGTTAAGTTTTCGTGTTTTGTCCATTCTGTTACTGTACCACATAGAACCACCATACTTGCACAACTTCATAACCAATGGGTACCCATCACATACATGTACCACAATCCAACATGTGACCTTATTTTGACCTTGACCTATTTTTTCTGCGTCATCGACTTAGCCATTTTCAATGTTAAATTGGACAGTGCTTATCAGACAGCACAGATGTTCACTTGTATCTTGTACTATATGGTGTTTCCCCCAGACTGAAAAAGGGGCAAGGCGCTCGTTGAAAAAAGGGGCACTTTTTTCATTAAGAAAAAAAAAGATCTTGGTAAGCAAAAAAATCCGGATATTGGTACGTCCGAAAAAGGGGGCAGGGCGCCGCAGCTTCCTATTCCTACGTAGGGGAAACACTACTACGGTAATATATGTATGCCAGCCTGCAACTGCATGTAGGTTTTTCTCGTACACTGGCTTCTTTTGCCATCTTAGGCCACTGACAGTTGTCATTTTCAATCGTCATAATAACATTAATACCCAATTATCTGTTATCCAATTGTCTATGCCTTGAAGAAAACCCGGCATTCGTGGCTTTGTCTCGTCTCTTGTTGTTTTCGGTCTGGTAAATTTTTGTCCGGTCTGGTAAAACTTTTCAAGTTTACCAGACCGAATGTCATGTAAACTTTTGGCAGTTTAGCGGAGACTGAGAGCCTGTGTGTATTCGGACCAATCGCTGATAAAACTCTTCCCCCCCCCCCCCCCTCCCCATCATGTTTGACCAATGTATATTCTGTCTATCATTGTGCTGTTATAGTCGCTAGACTGATTAAACCAAAAGCCCGCTGTTTATGCAAACAATGCAGTGCCGACAGGCCACATTTTCTTGTTAGTGTACTTTTTATACTGATGGTATAAACTGCTCCGCCAGTACAGGTGTATTCCCGTCTGTGTGCCAGTCGCCTTGCTGAGCGGACATAAAACCTCATTCAATCAATCGTTTCGGAATTTACACATTTGGTAAAACAGGTTCTACAATGTCATGCAGTTGGCAACAGGAACTTACCTGAATGCCGGCTATAAAAACATCAAAATAAAACCTTATCCTGTGCCCATTTATTTATTCAAAGTTCTATAAGCATGATGTCTAAGTATTGTCTAAATCAAGTACTGTACAGGTACATATTCATCATTCATTCATTCTGCTTATATTTAAGGGTGGGAATTGGCTCTAACACCTTCCATACCCGTCTATATATACTCCAAGCCATGTGATTTTGTACCTAAGAAGATGTGTGATTTTTCATGAAAAATATTTTATAATACAGAAAGTGTGATATTTTCTGTGTACAGGGCTGTACAAATTGATTTTTTAGCCACTTGTCCCGGACAAGTGACTTGAAAAAAATGACTTGCCCTGACTTGTCCTGGAAAATATAATTTTCAGGGCAATTAATTTTGAAAAAGTGACTTGTCCTCGTAATATTTCTTATACGAAACTGTCCCAAAACAAAAACTATTATCATAGTTGTTAAACATAATACAATTGAGCACTTATACATATATTAAATATCTATAATAATAAACATTGTATAGTACATATTTATTCTTGTGGTCTTTTGTCACTGTGCCACCGCGGACATAACGTTGCGACGAGTGCATACTCAAAACACATTTATCAACAATAATAAAACATAACAAGAGTGCCGCAAGTCACAAAATACGCCCGTCGAATATGGGCCAGACAGCGAAGATGCAGAAATGTGAAGCTGTCACCAAGGCAAGACACATTAATGAGAATTTGAAAGTCTATAGCTTTATTTCTTCATCTCGTTGTGCTAAACATGTATACTAATTTAGGCAGAGATAGAAAAGTAGAAATGATAGGGAATTGGATAAAATAATGTAGAACAAATGGCTAAGTTAAAAAGGTGATATTTTTTTTAAAAATATGTTTTCGGCATAAAAACACCAAGGTGCACATCTTCAATATGTGTAGAAGACGTGTGTATAGTTTCAGAACGATCGACTGAACAGTTTCGGAGGAGTTGTGTACACAAACTCTGTACCCTATATAGAATTGTATAGAAAAATGTAGAAAAAATGACTACGTTAAAAAGTTGATAGTTTTGTTAAAAAATATTTTTTCGGCATAAAAACACCAAGGTGCACATCTTCAATATGTGTAGAAGACGTGTGTATAGTTTCAGAACGATCGACTGTACGGTTTCTGTGGAGTTGTGTACACAAACTCTGTACCGTATATAGAATTGTATAGAAAAATGTAGAAAAAATGGCATAAAAACATGAAGGTGCACATCTTCAATATGTGTAGAAGACGTGTGCATAGTTTCAGATCGATCGACTTAACAGTTTCGGAGGAGTTGTGTACACAAACTCTGTACCGTATATAGAACTGTATAGAAAAATGTAGAACCAATGGCTAAGTTAAAAAGGTGATATTTTTATTAAAAAATATTTTTTCGGCATAAAAACAGTTAAACACCAAGGTTCACATCTTCAATATGTGTAGAAGACGTGCGTATAGTTTCAGATCGATCGACTAAACGGTTTCGGAGGAGTTGTGTACACGAACTATGCACTTTTTCTTCAGCCGCCCGCCCGCCATGTGGTAAAACATAATACGTACCGTTTTTTAAAAACGGTCGTATAAAAATCGTTTCCTAAAATAATGAGAATCGTCTCACGTTTTCGCGATCTCGCCTTCTGCTTTTGAAAAATTGTAAACATTGTCTCAGGAGACGATTCTCATGTGCTGCAAAAACATTTTAACGTTTTTATTAGCCAGGCTTTTTGAGAAAAAAATCCAGGCTATTGGATTGGCGAAAGCCGGGCGGGCAGCGTCCACAATCAATGTTTAGTTTTCGTGTTTGAGTCCATTTCTTTGTTACTGTACCACTTACATGTAGGACCACCAAACTTTCACAGCTTCATAATCAAGAGGTGCCCACCACATAACACTATCCAACATGTTAACCTTTTTTTTAACTTGACCCATTTTTTCTGCGCAGTCGACTTAGTTATTTTCAATGTTAAGTTTTCGCGTTTACAATGTTAAGTTTTCGTGTTTAAGTCCATTTCTTTGGTACTGTACCACCTAGGACCACCAAACTTTCACAGCTTCATAACCAAGGGGTGCCTACCACATACAACTATCCAACATGTGACCATTTTTTTTTACCTTCACCTATTATTTCTACGTAATTGACCATTTTCAACGTTAACTTTTTAACGTACCGGGTATGTCTGGTTAAAGTTTTTTGGTTAAAAGTTTTTCGTTATACTATATCTCTGCAACTGCTTCGCCCATTACCTTGAAACTTCACATGGGTGTTTATCATCATCCATATTTTCATTCTACCCCCCAACTGTACGGCCCCTGTGCCCAATGTCAAGGTCAAATTACAGTCAAATCTGTCTTAAGCAGCCACCCAAGGGAAGTGACAAAAGTGGCTGCTTAACAGAGGTGACCTCTTAATAGAGGGTTGTGTTTTCAGGTAAATTTTGAAAATTGAAATGAAGATAAAGATAGCATAGACATGTCTGTTGACTTGTGTAATGTACAAATGTAATAAATAATATTAATGATTACATTTAGAGTACCATATTGATTAAATATTAAATCAATATGGTAATCTAAATTTAATCTAAATTTAATCATTACATGTGTATATGTATTTTCTAATGCAATATAAATGTGTATCTTTATATTTATTTAATATTTTCAACATTGAACCTGAACATGTATGTAATGAGTGGATTTCTTAACAAGTAACAAATATTTAGTTGAATTATATCATTTAATGAACAAATCTATCAACAAATAAAAACACCAATGTTCATGTTTTTGTTGTTATTTTACAGCCAACTTTTAGAATTTTTAGTCCAGTGTTTGTCAGAAAAAAACATCAACTGCCAAACCTTAAAATCAGACTCAAACATAATGATTGCTTGATTATCACATCAATTTAGTGCTTGGGATTAGCTGTTGATGTTTTTTTCTGACAAACACTGGACTAAAAATGCTGATCTTATCACCGTTATTGACTAATAAAAATCACTTAAAAAAATCACTGTTGTTGTTTTACAGCCAACTTTTCGAATGTTTAGTCCAGTGTTTGTCAGAAAAAAAAAAAAAAAACATCAACTGCCAAACCTTAAACTCAGACTCAAACATAATTATTGCTTGATTATCACATCACATTTAGTGCTTGGGATTAGCTGTTGATGTTTTTTTCTGACAAACACTGGACTAAAAATTCTGATCTAATCACTGTTATTGACTAATAACAATCACTTAAAAAAATCACTGATTGTCGTCTGGCGAACGTCGCTGTCCATCCTCATCTGAGCCAGAAAGTCCTGCATTTCCATCGCATGGTCTAACATTGTGCACTTGCCTTTCTGTACCGCAAAGTCCTTCAGCATGTGGATGCACTCAGCAGCAGCAGCAAACGTTACAGGGGTAGTCTCAACTACAGGCTCCTCAGCATCCTCTGGCTCAGTGTCGCCACAGTCATTCAGGATGTCGGCAGCATTCCTGTCCCAATCAGCCATGTTTAAATCGCTGGTGTGGAAGTCGTTATCAATGTCGAGAAGCTCCTGAAACTGGACACCGAACAGCTCGTTGGACATTTTGTGCACAGCGAGTGGGAAGTCGTCTTCATCACAAACAGACACACTAACCGAATCACTTGCTTCATTCTCAACACTGGCACTGACACTGAACTCAATGAACCCTGAATTGACGAAACACTTCACGATGGTATCAGGGGACACCTCCTTCCATGCCGAACCAATCCAATAGATGGCCTGTAGCACATTCACTTCGCGTAACAGGTCAATGCCGGTCTTAGTAGGCTGATTGTCCATCTCGTTGATCACGTGCTGGAGTTGACGCTTCCGGTATTTAAGTTTGAGGTCTGAATAATCCCCTGGTCCATTGGCTGACATACTGATGTTGTGTTGGCGGGGAGAAATTGAAGCTTGACGTTACGGCGATTACAGTGCGGGTGGGATGGGGCATTGTCCACAAACAGAAGAATCTTGCATCCCTGGAATTCCATCTTCCTGTCCAACCACTTCAACCAGTCCAACATAAGTGCGCCAGTCATCCATGCTTTTTTGTTCGCGTAGTAGCGTACGGGGAGATGCTCCTTCTTAATCTTACTGAAGCAGCGCGGATTCTGGGGGGGTAATCTTCTCCCCTGCAACATAATGCATTTTATTTTTTACTAGAGCAAAATCATTACGCATGTTACAGGTAGCATCAACTTAGCATACAAGACTCATATTGTAGACAACTTATTGTACTAGATAATAGGGCATAATGTGGTATAATCTGAAATGGTGTGGGATAAGTTATGCGAATGTTGTTTTTTTTGTCGGGCATTGGTCAAGTCGAATTTGGATTAATTTCCAATTGTGTATGTAAATAATGCATCTACGATGTCAGCAAAAGAAGTCAATAAGTGCGACATATGAGGCCATTTGCTTAAATTATATTTGAGCTGGTTACACTCGGTCCTCGGCAATACACACCAATTATAATAATCAGCTATTCGTGTTTTGTCAATTTGGAAATTTGCATTGGGCTGTTCCTTTTTACAACATTTGTGTCGGTAACCTATAGAAAAATACGAATCGACGGACAATGGTGCAAGAACCCGGATGCGATTGGCTGTTCTTTCAATAATGCGCCGATAGTACGGACAACACAAGCTACTCGCGCCAAGACCATCTCGGACCACATGTGTATTCACATGGTCATTATTAAAATGACAGTGATTAGGGAAACCGGATATCTATACATACCAGTCATTGAGGCACAAAGAGCCACTGTGATGCGTTCTTTCGAGCGTTTGCCTCCAGTACAGGTCTCTCCCTTGGTGTAGTACGTTGATTTGGTTGTGTCGCGAAAGAAAAGACCAGTCTCGTCCATATTAAAAATGTCACAAGGCTGGTATCCCTCACAGAGACTCGGTAGTTTCTGGTTCCAGTCGCTGACCGTGTCCATGTTGACAGTCCCACGTTTTCCACTCATGGTCTTGAACACGATGTGTCGTTTTAGAAATGCTGCCAGCCATCCATTCGACGCCTTGAAGTTGCCCAGTTTCAGTTCGCTGGCGAATTTCAAAGCCTTCTCTTGTAGTAATGGCCCCGAGATATTGACTTTACGGGCGGTAGCATCTAAAAACCACTTGTGAGTTAAGTCATTCACGTCGTCCTATTCGGTGGCGCATCGAAGTCGTTTCCTCTCGCAGTTTTCGTTGGCCTCGTAATCTTCCATAATTTCGCGTTTTCTTTTCACCGCGTTCTGAATCTGCGTTCTTCCGACGCCCATCTGATCAGCAACTACCCGGGTGCTCTTGCCCGATTCAAACAGTTTCACAGCACGCACGCATTCTTCTAAAGTTAAGCACTTGCGTTTTGGAGGCATTTTCACATTTTCGACACAGGAACTATAAATCCGACCGAAGTTAATATGCTCTAATAAATCACTATAAATCCAACCGAAGTTAATAGGCTCTAGGAAAAACTTTATAAGTGAAAGTGAATACGAAACGTGCTAAATTTTATAATAGCAATTTCGTGACATTGACCAATAAAATTAATCACGTGAGCTAATGACCAATAGAATAAACAGATTAACTAATTGATTAATACATTTAATTGTCACAAACACCATTATTAAAATTTGCACCTGTGAAACATACCCTCTCAATATCGCCGACGCGGCGACGTATTTGGAGTTTTAATTATCCGCAATGGCTGCCGACATCATTGTTAATTCGCACTTCGGTAACGACCGCCGCAGGGTAATGGATTAGCGGCGACCGTTTAATGAAATTGGATCACTAGTTTGGGACGATAATTAATGACCGCTGGCCGCGTTAGACGAGTGACCGTTGAATGAAAGCGTTTTATATAGCAAAAATGCGCGGGGGGAATTTGAAGTGGCCGCTTAATGGCGGTGACCGCTGATTAAAGGTGACCGCCCGAGTAGGTTCGACTGTACTTTAAATTGTTTTGTTAATTTTTTTTCGTGTACTTATAATATCTCTGCAACTGCTTCACCCATTACCTTGATACTTCACATGGGTGTTTATCATCATTGTCGCGCTTGCTTGCGGAAAGCGCGATATCGTCGGCATTTTGGCATACGTCCATGTGTCCATTTAAAGTTTTTTGGTTAAAGTTTTTCCATCTACTATATCTATTTTTTTAGTGTCCATGCCTCGCCCCAAGGCGCGACATGCAGGCCACAGCCATCTCGTCTACAAAAAGTGGGTATAATTATGTTATCCAAGTGTCTATGCTTGGAAAAAACCTGGCCTTCGTGGCTTTGCCTCGTTTCTTGTTAAGAAATATAACAAATGTGGACAAACATCTATATTTCTTGACAACAAAAACATAATTTGACAAAAAATGATACTCGTCTTAGGTGACGATTCTACACGTTTATTGAGCAAAAAAAACATATTTTGATACGTGTTATTGGTTAGGATACTGCATCGCATCGTCAACCTATACACAAGATCGTGAAAACGCGAGACCAAATCGCGAGGCGAAAACGTGAGATTCTATTGTATTCATTCTCGCGTTTTCGCCTGGCTATCTCGCGTTTTCGAGACCGCGATGTCGCGTTTTTGCCTCGGCCTTTTCACGATGTCGCCTTCTGCTTTTGGAAATACGTTTGTTCATGTCATTATGTGTGTGTAGAATGCATGCGTGTTGAAATTGAGTTTTGCGCATACATTACATGTACGTACGTACGTAGAATGCAATTCGAACTAGCATGCTTTATATGCATGTACGTACGTAGAACCAAATCCAACACGCATGCTGTCTACACATGCATAGGCAAATCGTATTTCCAAAAGCGGAAGGCGAGATCGAGATCGCAAAAACGCGAGATTGTAACATAAAAAAAAATATGGCCATACCCACCCATCCCCAATTAGCACATTTGCGACATATCATTTTCGGTCTAGCTGCACACCTGATGGTGTTTACAATCACAGGTGGAAGACTCGGACCTACGACACAAAAAAAATGCCTATTAAAAAAAAATCCCATTACCCCACCCACTTGGTCTCGTACAGTACCATATTCTATTTATAAAGGTGAGTATAAATATGGCTATTATAGAAAGAGCCCTCTCTTTTCCGGCTCGCACAAGCACAATAAACATCGATTAAATGTATGACTTCTGTCTCTGGCAATTGATAAAGGTATTAGGTGTGTGAATATATTCACTTCAAATCCAGCATTTATTCAGTTATTCGCATTTTGTATACCCCATCCAAAGCGAAATTTGCGTGTACGAAAGAATCTCACACAGAATCGGAGGCCGTCCGGCGTGGATTATCGGTCATATTTGACCAATAACTGATCGCCAGCTCAAACTAAAGTCGTGCACCATGACCATATACATTAGCAACTCCAACCATACAAAGTTTGTCCAATTGTGATCGTTCACCGATCTAAAAAACACATTTTTTTCTACTTTCATTCATGATTCGCGTACATCAGATTATGTCTTCCGGAATCCCGAAATAGGTTGAATGACGTCATCACAGTTTAGATTTAGCCAATCAGAGATGTTCTTTGCATAGACGCTTCCGGTTGTATTATGGAAGATGGTGCATTGACCCAGTTCCAGATAATGAACGAAATTAGACAAAAAAGTGTTTTTATACCCCCCGCAACGAGTTGTGGGGGGGTATACTGGAGTCAGGTTGTCCGTCCGTCCGTCCGTCCGTCCGTCCGGGTAAACTTAACATCAGAGAAATATTGTTATAACTTCTATTTCCTTCATCTAAAATGCTTGATATTTCACACATGCATTCCTGTAAGGCTCTACTACCATGCTGTGCCAAATCCACGACCGTCCAACCCCCGCAGATCTCAAGGTCAAGGTCAATTACTTAGTCCATAAACTTAACATCAGAGAAATATTGTTATAACTTCTATTTCCTTCATCTAAAATGCTTAATATTTCATACATGCATTCCTGTAAGGCTCTACTACCATGCTGTGCCAAATCCACGACCGTCAAACCCCCGCAGATCCCAAGGTCAAGGTCAAATACTTAGTCTCTTTACAAAACTTAACATCAGAGAAATATTGTTATAACTTCTATTTCCTTCATCTAAAATGCTTAATATTTCACACATGCATTCCTGTAAGGCTCTACTACCATGCTGTGCCAAATCCACGACCGTCCAACCCCCGCAGATCCCAAGGTCAAGGTCAAATACTTAGTCTCTTTCACAAAACTTAACATCAGAGAAATATTGTTATAACTTCTATTTCCTTCATCTAAAATGCTTAATATTTCACACATGCATTCCTGTAAGGCTCTACTACCATGCTGTGCCAAATCCACGACCATCCAACCTCCGCTGATACCAAGGTCAAGGTCAAATACTTAGTCTCTTTACAAAACTTAACATCAGAGAAATATTGTTATAACTTCTATTTCCTTCATCTAAAATGCTTAATATTTCACACATGCATTCCTGTAAGGCTCTACTACCATGCTGTGCAAAATCCATGACCGTCCAACCCCCGCTGATCCCAATGTCAAGGTCAAATACTCTTTACAAAACTTAACATCAGAGAAATAAGTTATAACTTCTATTTCCTTCATTGAAAATTCTTATTATTTCACTTGTGCATTCCTCTAAGGTTGTACTATCATGCTGTCACAAATCTACGACTGTCCAACCCCCGCTGATGTCAAGGTCACATACTTAGTCTCTTTACAAAACTTAACATCAGAGAAATATGTTATAACTTCTATTTCTTTCATTGAAAATACTTAATATTTCATATGCTGTGACAAATCCCCACTGATCTCGAGGTCAACGTCACATACATACCGTATAACCTCGACTTAATGACCGCCAATCCAAACACACAATGCCAAATTTCAAAAACATAATCCTTAAAACCTTATTTGTGTTTGAAATTGGCGTCCTTGGTATTTTTTTTTTTTCTTTTTTACTGGCTAATAAACTCCCCCCCCCACCCCCCCCCCCACCCCCAAAATAAAAAATAAAAATAATAATAATTTTACCAATGACCACCAATTTCAAACACAAACAAATAATCCTTAAATCCTTATTTGTGTTTGAAATTGGAAAGCGGGATCCTTTACTGGCTAATAAAATGTGTGATACCCTATAGACCCCCCCCCCCCCCCCCCCCCCCCCCCCCCCCCCCCCCCCCCCCCCCCCCCCCCCCCCCCCCCCCCCCACCCCCCCCCCCCCTGTAAAATGTAACGCCTCCAGGGTCGTTAATTTCGAGGTTATACGGTAGTCTCTTTACAAAACTTAACATCAGAGAAATCGGTTTATAACTTCTATTTCCTTGCTCTGATCTGCTTCACATTTCACACACTCATTGCTCCAATGGACCTCTATCACCCTGTGACAAATAAACGCCCCCCCCCCCCCCCCCCCCCCCCCCCTCCCCTTTTCTAAAATGTAACGCCTCTGGGGGCGTTAATTCGATGTTATACAGTAGTCTCTTTATACAAAACTTAACATCAGAGAAATCGGTTATAACTTCTATTTCCTTGCTCGAATTATATGACCGATAATCCACGCCGGACGGCCTCCGAATCTGCGTGAGATTCTTTCGTACACGCAACTTTCGCTTTGGATGGCGTAATCAAAACGCGAATAACTCGATAAATACTTGAAACAGTGATTTGAAGTGAGTATATTCACACACCTAATACCTTTATCGATTGCCAGAGACATATTTTATACATTTAATCGATGTTTATTGTGTTTGTGCGAATCGGAAAAGAGAGGGCTCTTTCTATAATAGCCATATTCTTACCCACCTTTCTATAAATAGAAGATGGTAATGTACGAGACCAAGTGGGTGGGATAATGGAATTTTTTAATACGCATTTTTTTGGTGTCATAGGTCCGAGTCTTCCACCTGTGTTTACAATTATCAGTCGGTAATCCAGTTTCACGTGCAAATTGTGACCGACCTTTAGAATTCGGTGGAAACAAACATACCAAAACCACGCTATGTAGTCGCTCACGTCATCGCATCGCCGATGAATTGTTAATTACGCATTAGCTTGTGCATTTTCACATTTGTTTGATTTCTTGATAAAACCAAGATTTGGCAGCACATGAGAATCGTTACCGAAGACGATTCTCAAATTTTGTCAAAATATGTTTTTGTAAAGAAATATCACTGTATTCGGGTTTTCTTTTTACATTTGTCCGATGTCTTAATAAAACATGTTTTGGCAACACATGAGAATTGTCTCCTAAGCGATTCTAATATTTTGTAAAAAGAATTGTCACATTTGTTTGATTTCTTAGACCGTACAAACAATTGACACATTCAGAAATCCACAACTTAATTTGTGTTTCTCGAGTCGGGTTTCATATGGTGGCGAGGAAATACGATCGATTACACACCGTGAAAATCTTGTTGGAATGTAAATGTCAATTGTCACGTAGGCCATTTCCCCGTTTACCGCCCAGCGCTTACGTCAGCTGTTATTCTAAGTACGTATGGTCGCTCGTTAGGAGCATTTCTTTCCTTCGTTTATAAGGTATGGGTTGTGGTCTAGGGCTTAGAACACCGACTTCCAATCTGGAGGTTGTGGGTTACAGGCCCGTAGCGTGTGTAAAATAATGCCACGGCAGCCTTTTTAGCGGGAAAAATTCCGCTTAGACCCTCAAAATTGGATGTTCAACGCATTAAGCTGACAAAAAACAAATAAAAACAGGCCAAAATAATGCCACGGCAGCCGCTACGGCCCTGGGGTTCCAACACCGCCTTGGGAATCAAACATACCTTCATAGTATGTCCATCCCATTCAATTTCACTTTTTCCTTCGTTTATATGCCACGTAGAAACGATAATTAAGAACCTTAACTTCCATTTCCACCCCGTGAAGGAACATGCATTTATTTCTCTAAAGTTTGGTGTGGCCTGTCGACGCAGTGAGACGAAAACTTTAACATACATAAAATAAATCAATAACCATCGATCGCTGCAGAATATTTTCGCTAATTACTTTCAAATTCGATTAAATTAATATAATCAGGGTCGCTGTAGATTGCTATATCACTTTCTTGCGATACACAGGTACTGTGTAACACAGTAGCTGCGAATCCCAAGACGGCCGCGGCGTTATCGATCGATAAAGTGGTCAGTTTTGGGATTAACTTTATGACAGTCCGGTTCCAAAAAAACGGGCTTGTGGCGGGACGTTCTAACAGAAAATAGTGACTTGCCCGGGACTAAATTCCAGCATAGAGGCACTTGCCCGAGATTAAAACCGACTTGTCCCGGGCGTCGGGCGTTCCAATTTGTACAGCCCTGGTGTAATTTCTTTTTACATCATTTACGGAAAATATTGTAAATATTTTTCATGAGATATAGCACATCTTCTAACCGGTAGCTACAAAATGGCTAGTCTCACTAAACCTCTTACGACTAAAATGTTCGTAAGAGCAAATTTAGGATCGTCTGGAACTTTCAATTAATGGATTTACATTTATTGAGCATAGGCTGCATATGCAGCCTATGCTCAATAAATGTAAATCCAATAAATGTTTACAAGAAAACAGTGATGATGTGCAATTTAAAGACTATCATAAGTTTGCACTTACAAACATTTTAGTGGTACGAAGTTTAGTGAAACAGCCCCCTGGTGAGCTGATGTAAAACCCTAATCAATCAATCCAAACTACTATGCATATCATGTCTAATTTATAATGTGTGGCGCACAGGTTGAAATGTCCTCGCGGCGTCAGCGGGAGGTGCTGTCTCCCATTGTAACGACGCCAAATGTGCCACCGCTAAGCCTGAGCCAGATTATCTCGCCGTCGACGAACCGCCTTGCGCCCACCTGCAGCCCGTCCACGCTACTAATGGAGCAGCAGGATGATGAGAAGGAGCGACGGGCGCGACGTCGGTCCCGCGTCATGGAGCTGCAGCGGAAACAGCTGCGCAGTCCCAGCTCGCCCGCTGACACAGACAGGTGTGTGGGGCTCCAGATAAGTTTTGTATCGAGTATTATACCCCCAGATTTCAAATTCAATGCATATTTTACTTTTACAAATTTAATATTTATTTTCGTCCTTATTAAATAGGGAAGACATGACAATAAAAATAAAACTCATTTGTAATCGATAACATGAATCTAAAATTTTAAGGAGCAATGTCGGTTTGAGTTGTGAAAATGTCCCCACTGCTGCAAGACTGGCTTGAAATGCCATAATCTCCATTTCTCCAGACACAGTCAAAGATCAGAAACTAGATATATCACAAATGTCATAATCACCATTTCTCCAGCCACAGTCAAAGACCAGAAACTAGATAAGTCACAAATGCCACAATCCTCATTTCTCCAGTGACAGTCAAAGACCAGAAACTAGATATATCACCATTTATCCAGCCACAGTCAAAGACCAGAAACTAGATGTGTCACAAATGCCATAATCAATTTATCCAGCCACAGTCAAAGACCAGAAACAAGATATGTCACAAATGCCATAATCCCCATTTCTCCAGTGACAGTCAAAGACCAGAAACTAGATACGTCACAAATGCCATAATCCCCATTTCTCCAGTGACAGTCAAAGATCAGAAACTAGATATGTCACAAATGCCATAATCACCATTTCTCCAGTGACGGTCAAAGACCAGAAACTAGATATGTCACAAATGCCATAATCCCCATTTCTCCAGTGACATTCAAAGACCAGAAACTAGATATGTCACAAATGCCATAATCACCATTTCTCCAGCCACAGTCAAAGATCAGAAACTAGATATGTCACAAATGCATAATCTCCATCTCGAGAACAGTCATGCCAGACTAAAGCTATGTCTCATGCCATAAATCAAATCAGTGACAGTTAAGACATAGATGTGTCACAAATGCCATAATCACCATTTCTCCAGCCACAGTCAAAGACCAGAAACTAGATATGTCACAAATGCCATAATCACCATTTCTAGTCTCCAGTCAGACAGTATGTCACAAAGGCCATATCCCCATTCTCCGTGACAGGTCATGACAGAAACTAAATATGTCACAAATGCCCTAATCATTTCTCCAGTGACGGTCAAAGATCCAGAAAACTAATCATTCCCCATTTCTCCAGTGACAGTCAAAGACCAGAAAACTAGATATGTCACAAATGCCATAATCCCCATTTCTCCAGTGGACATCACAAATGCCAGACTAAAGATATGTCACAAATGCCATAAACACTCTCAGCCCTCAAAGTCAGATCAGAACAGTCAAAGACCAGAATAGATATGTCACAATGCCATAATCATTTCTCCAGTGACAGTTCAAAGACCAGAAAACTGATATGTCACAAATGCCATAATACCATTTGTCCAGTGACAGTCAAAAGACCAGAAACTAAAAGATATGTCACATAATTGCCGATAATCATTTCCCTTCCAGTGGACAGTCAAAGACCAAGAAATAAGATATGTCAAAATGCCATAATCATTTCTCCAGTGACGGTCAAAGATCCAGAAAACTAGATATGTCAAAACCAAATGCCATAATCACCATTTCTCAGCCTACAGTCAAAGATCAAAGAAACTAGATATGTCACAAATGCATATCCCCATTTCTCCAGTGACTGTCAAAGACAGAAACTAGATATGTCACAATTGCCATAATCCCCATTTTCTCCAGTGACAGTCAAAGACCAGAAACTAGATATGTCACAAAATGCCATAATCACCTTTCTCAGCACAGTTCAAAGACCAGAAACTAGATATGTCACAAATGCCTAATCCCCAATCACCTTTCTCCAGTGACAGTCAAAGATCAGCCTTCAACTAGATATGTCACAAATGTGGCCATAATCACTTTACTCCAGTGACAGTCAAATGACCAGAAAACTAGATAATGCACAAATGCCATAATCCACCCCATTTCTCCAGTGACTGTCAAAGATCAGAAACTAAATATGTCACAAATGCCATAATCCCCATTTCTCCAGTGACAGTCAAAGACCAGAAACTAGATATGTCACAAATGCCATAATCACCATTTCTCCAGCCACAGTCAAAGACCAGAAACTAGATATGTCAAAAATGCCATAATCCTCATTTCTCCAGCCACAGTCAAAGATCAGAAACTAGATATGTCACAAATGTCATAATCACCATTTCTCCAGCCAGTCAAAGACCAGAAACTAGATATGTCACAAATGCCATAATCACCATTTCTCCAGTGACTGTCAAAGTCAGAAAAATAAATATGTCACATGCCATAATCCCCCAATTTCTCCCTGCCTGAAAGTCAAAAGGACCAGAAACTTTGATATGTCTCCAAATGCCATAATCACCATTTCTCCAGCCAACTCAAAGACAGAAAAACTAGATATGTCAAAAACAAATGCCTAATCCTCATTTCTCCAGCAGTCAAAGATCAGAAAATAGATATGTCACAAATGCATAATCACCCATTTCTCCGCCAGTCAAAGACCAGAAATAGATATGTCACAAATGCCATAATCACCCATTTCTCCTGTGGACATTCAAAGACCAGAAACTGATATGTCAAACAAAATGCCATAATCACCATTTCTCCCCAGCCAAGTCAAAGATCGAAACTAGGTATTTCACAAATTGCCATAATTCACCATTTCTCCATGATGTCCAAAGGTCCAGAAATAGGATATGTCACAAATGCCATAATCACCATTTCTCCAGCCACAGTCAAAGATCAGAAACTAGGTATGTCACAAATGCCATAATCACCATTTCTCCAATGACAGTCAAAGACCAGAACTTGATATAGTCATCACATATCAGCCTCAGTCAAAGTCAGAAATAAATATGTCACTTAAATGCTATCCCTTTTTTCTCCAGTGACAGTCAAATACCAGAAACTAGATATGTCACAAATGCCATGATCCCCATTTCTCCAGCCGCAGTCAAAGACCAGAAACTAGATATGTCACAAATGCCATAATCACCATTTCTCCAGTGACAGTCAAAGATCAGAAATTATATGTCACAAATGCCATAATCCCCATTTCTCCAGCCAGTCAAAGACCAGAAACTAGATCTGTCACAAATGCCATAATCCCCATCATTTCTCCAGCCACAGTCAAAGATCAGAAACTAGATATGTCAAAATGCCATAATCACCATTTCTCCAGGAAACCGGTCACAGATGCCATAATCCTCTAGACTGACTACAAATTTGATAAGTATCATATTTTTTTTCGATAATATTAAATTTTATCAAAATTTAAGAATGGCCCTTCTATTTATTTTGTGAAATTTTGTCAAATATTGATTTTATTACAAAAAAAAATTTGTCTGAATTAAACATGGGTGAAAAGGGGGCTGAGTAGCTGGGGCAGGAGTAAAAACTCCAAAATCTGGCTAGATAGCTTCAAAATTATCTAACTAAGAAAACAAAAGTTAAATTTTGACAATCGGTCCACTATTTCTGAAATTAGAAAATGTTCCTCATGTTAAATCCCCATAGACGTCTTTGCTCTCACACTGTGAAAATGTCTATAGGGATTTAACATGGGAAAATAAAATCAACATTGGACCAAATTTCACGAAATGAAAAGAAGGCTCACTCTTAAATTTTGATAAATTTTAATATTATCAAATATTTTATTGATTTTGCATTGTTTATATATCCGTAAAAATACAGTAGACAGTAGATTCTAATTGTGCTGACTTACAATTGTTGCAAATGAATGCGATTTTCTTAGCCTATTTCTCCAGTCCATTCCACATGTTGTTGTTGTTGTCGTTGCAGGAGGAAGTCGCTGCCCCTGAGTGGCCTCACCACGGCCCAGCTCACCGACCACTACACCAGCTGTATCAAGCTGTCCGCAGAAAACGTAAGTTGCCTTTGTTTCTCCATATATGTTGCTGGAATTCCAGATGTTTTCAAAGTTATGTCAATTTATTGTCGAGCCCGCTTGCGGAAAGCGACACATAGTGATCACAATGTGTCCGTCTGTCTGCGAGTCCGAAATCTGCGTTAAAGTTTTTAAAAATACCATCAAATGCCTCGGCGGGCTCGACATGCGGGCCGCGGCCATCTGGTTTTAATTTGCTTTGTGAGATTGGCAGTGTACACATTATCTCAACGATGAATCCATCCGTATCAAGATTCCTGCTCTAATGTTGAATCTTACTGGGTTTTGACACCTGATGCCAGGTGATCTGGTGTGGCAATTGGTGCCTGGTAGCAAATCATAATATGTGAGTGTGGCTGGAGAAATAGGGCTTCTTGGTTTTGCGACCAGTGTAGATCCAGATCAGCCTGTGCATCCGCAGTCTGATCAGGATCTGCACTGTTCGCTATTCCATCAATAAAATACCCGCCATGCTTCTACAAGCAATATAGATCGTTATCAGGCTACAGGCTTCCTCCCATAGCATTCCCCTGTAGAGTGGCGAATCCGATCAGATTCGCACTTTATATAGTAATTATGCAGAGCTGCCAACTGTTCCGATTTTTCCGTATTTGTTCTGGAAAATACGTTAGAAATACGGAAGTACGGACAACAATTAAAAAGTAGGTTTTTTAAAAAAATCAGCGCGGGAATAACTGGAAGTAATAATTTTGTTTCACAATTCTGCCAATAAATCCTATTTTTAGCTCACCTGAGCGAAACTCATGTGAGCTATTGTTACCGCAATGTGTCCGTCGTCGTCCTTCGTTGTCCGTGAACATTTTCAAACATCTTCTCCTCGGTAACCATTGTGTCTATAGTCATCAAACTTCATGGTCATGGTCCTTAGGTAGGGGGATTACAAAATTGTTAAAATGTCATTACGTAATCCAAGATGGCCGCCGTCTAAAAATAGCACAAATTCTTAAAAAATCTTCTTCTCAAGAACCGCCAACCGGATTTCGACAAAACTTGGTAGGAATGATCGATGTACATTGCTCTTTCAAAGTTGTTAAAATGGTGACCCCGGGGTCAAAAATGGGCGTGGCCCGTGGGGTTAAATTAGGGTCAAATTTTATTTTTGACTGGATATGGTCATGTCATATATCAAATTGAAGGTACCAATGAGGCGATTACTCTGGTGCATTTCTTGTCGAAATCGGATGGTTATGTCATTCAAGATGGCCGCCGAAAGGTCAAAAGGTTGTTCTTTTATTAGAGATTTCAAAATTCTTCTTCACATGAACCGCTTGGCCCATGGTAGCGAAACTTAAAAGTTATGGTCCATGGGTGAAGCCTTTTCAGATTTGTTAAAATGGAGGTCATTGCTAATCCAAGATGGCCGCCGTCTAAAAATAGCATAAATTCTTAAAAAATCTTCTTCTCATGAACCGCTGGCCGGATTTCGACGAAACTTGATAAGAATGATCGATGTACATTGCTCTTTCAACGTTGTGAAAATGATAACCCCGGGGTCAAAAATGGGCGTGGCCCGTGGGGTCAAATTGGGGTCAAATTTTATTTTTGACCGAATATGGTCATGTTATATATAAAATCGAAGGTATCAATGAGGCGATCACTCTGGTACATTTTTTGTCGAAATCGGATTGTTATGTCATCCAAGATGACCGCCGAAATGTCAAAAGGTCGTTCTTTTATTAGAGATTTCAAAATTCTTCTTCACATGAACCGCTTGGCCCATGGTAGCCAAACTTAAAAGTTATGGTCCATGGGTGAACCCTTTTCAGATTTGTTAAAATGGAGTTCATCACTAATCCAAGATGGCCGCCGTCTAAAAATAGCATAAATTCTTAAAAAATCTTCTTCTCATGAACCGCTGGCCGGATTTCGACTAAACTTGGTAGGAATGATCGATTTACAATGCTCTTTCAAAGTTGTGAAAATGGTGACCCCGGGGTCAAAAATGGGCATGGCCCGTGGGGTCAAATTTTATTTTTGACCGAATATGCTCATGCCATATATCAAATTGAAGGTATCGATGAGGCGATTGCTCTGGTGCAATATTTGTCGGAATCGGATGATTTGTCATCCATGATGGCCACCAAAAGGTCCATTTATTCAAGATTTTGAACGTCTTTTTCTCTGGAACCACATGGCTGATGCTGGCCAAACTTCATAGGAAGTTAAGATCCTTGTGTGAAGCATTTTCAGATTTGGTAAAATGACAGTCATCGCTTAATCCAAGATGACCACCATCTAAAAATAGCACAATTTTTTTAAAACACATGAACTCAATGTCACATTCTCCTCTGGTGTTCATGGAGTCAGGTGAGCGAATTAGGGCCATCATGGCCCTCTTGTTTTATTTACCCGTAATCATACTCGCCTAGGTGCTTACCATTTTGATTCTTGTTGTGTAGTAATAGTAGTTTCAAGGGCTCAGTGATATTGATTTCTTCATCGTAAATTCATAAAATGTCTGCTCCAAAGCGCGCAACCAACACATTTGGGTCTTTTTTATCGAAATAAGTTAAGAGAACACAGATGTTCATCACTGATTACAGCGAGACATGGCCCCATTTGGTCCTGTCAAAGCGCGGTGATGAATTTGCGTCTTGCAAGCAGTGTAATTGTGATTTTTCGGTTGGTCATGGTGGCCGAGACAAGGCTCTAAAAAATTTACTTTATCAAGTTTATGCATATAAGTGAGTACTGATTTGTGTTCCGGAAAACATATGTGGTGTTCCTGAAAATAGCCCCTTTTTCTCTCCATGTTCCTCATGTGACCGACATGGGGTTGGCAGCTCTGATTATGACATTTTTATGCCCCCGCTACCGAAAGGTACGGGGGGCATATAGTGTTACCGGCGTCCGTCCGTACGTCCGTCCCGTACGTCCGTCCCGTACGTCACTTCTACATGGCTTCACATATTATGTCAATATTTATACATGTGATACATATGAACATGCCTTACACACTCCACCCCCCAGTACTTCGACCTTGACCTTTGGCCTCGACCTTTTCTACTTTAAATGTTTACTTAGTACTTTGGGACAAATCTACGTGCACGTTTCTCAATCCTACAATAACTTCTCAATACTTTTACCAATCCCTTAAATATTTATACACATGATACATATGAACATGCCCTACACACTCCACCACCCAGTACTTCGACCTTCACCTTTGACCTTCACCTTTTCTACTTTAAATGTTTACTTAGCACTTTGGGACAAATCTACGTGCACGTTTCTCAATCCTACAATAACTTCTCAATACTTTTGCCAATCCCTTAAATATTTATACACATAATACATATGAACATGCCTTACACACTCCACCACCCATTACTTCGACCTTCACTTTTGACCTTCACCTTTTCCACTTTAATTGTTTACTTGCCACTTTGGGACAAATCTACGTGCGCGTTTCTCAATCCTACACTAACTTTCACACACGCATTGCTCCAATGGTCCTCTACCGCCCTGTGACAAATCCACATTCCTCCTGCCCCCGCTAAGCACAGGGTCAAGGTCACAGACTTGGTGCGTTTGAAACCTTAACATTCAGTTAAATGGCTTATAATTTGTGTTTCCTTGCTCGGATCTGCTTCACATTTCACACACACATTGCTACAATGGTCCTCTACCGCCCTGTGGCAAATCCACGTCCCGCCCCCACTAAGCCCAGGGTCAAGGTGCGTTCAAAAACCTTAACGCTCGGGTAAATGGCTTATAATCAAATATGCCTCGTTTTCTTTGGCTGCCAGCGGGGGCATTCGTGTGCCGACAGGCCACATTTCTAGTTAAAATATCTTTCAATTGAAATCTGTGTTAGAATTTACAATTAGGAAACTGATATAAACTAATACTTCTAAAGTAGTTTCCTACATTTCCTCTTGAATTACTTAGTTAATTCCCCTTGGTTAAGGTTTTTAGTCAACCTTGGTTAAGGTTTTTAGTCAAGCTTGCACATGGAATACTATTGTGCATACAGACACCATACTTGGACAACCTTTTCTCATAGGGATGTACATCAATAACCCCTGATCTATATTTGACCTTGACCTACATTTCCTCTTGAATTACTTACTTAATTCCCCTTGGTTAAGGTTTTTAGTCAAGCTTGTATATGGAATACTACTGGCCCTACACCCACCATACTTGGACAACTTCATCTCCTAGTGATGTACATCAACAACCCCTGACCTATATTTGACCTTGACCTACATTTAACCTTGAATTACGTACTTAATTCCCCTTGATTAAGGTTTTTAGTCAACCTTGGTTAAGGGTTTAACTCAAGCTTGTACATGGAATACTATTGTGCATACAGACACCATACTTGGATAACTTTTTCTCATAGGGATGTACATCAATAACCCCTGACCTATATTTTACCTTCACCTACATTTAACCTTGAATTACTTGGTTAATGTTTATAGTCCAGCATGTATATGGAATACTCCTGGGCCTACATCAACCATACTTGGACAACTTCATCTCCTAGTGATGTACATCAATAATCCCTGACCTATATTTGACCTTGACCTACTTTTATCCTTGGATTACTTTCTTATTTCCCCTTGGTTAAGGTTTGTAGTCAAGCTTGTATATGGAATATTCCTGGGCCTACAGCAACCATACTTGGAAAACTTCATCTCCTAGTGATGTACATCAATAACCCCTGACCTATATCTGACATTGACCTACATTTAACCTTTAATTACTTACTTAATTTCCCTTCGTTAAGGTTTTTAATCAACCTTGGTTAAGGTTTTTATGCAGGCCGCGGCCACATTGACCTACATTTAACCTTGAATTACTTACTTTATTTCCCTTGGTTAAGGTTTTTAGTCAACCTTGGTTAAGGTTTTTATGCAGGCCGCGGCCACCTTGTTTGTCAAGCTATGTGTACATCGACAACCCTCGTAGTCGAGCTATGCTGTTCTCCTACAGCTCTTGTCTTCACCTATTATTACTACGTAATTGACTTAGCCATTTTCAACGTTAACTTTTTAACGTACGTCTGGTTAAATTTTTTAGTTAAAACTTTTTCGTTATACTATATCTCTGCAACTGCTTCGCCCATTACCTTGAAACTTCACATGGGTGTTTATCATCATCCATATTTTCATTCTAATCCCCAACCGTGCAGCCCCTGTGCCCAATGTCAAGGTCAAATTACTTTGAATTTTTTGTTAAAGTTTTTTCGTGTACTATATCTCTGCAACTGCTTCACTCATTACCTTGATACTTCACATGGGTGTTTATCATCATTGTCACACCCGCTTGCGGAAAGCGCGATATCGTCGGCATTTTGGCGTCCGTCCGTCCATCCATACGTCCGTGTGTCGGTTAAAGTTTTTTCGTTAAACTTTTTCTATCTACTATATCTATTTTTTTAGTGTCCATGCCTCGCCCCAAGGCGCGACATGCAGGCCATGGCCATCTAGTCTACAAAAAGTGGGTATAATTATGTTATCCAAGTGTCTATGCTTGGAAAAAACCTGGCCTTCGTGGCTTTGCCTCGTTTCTTGTTCTACACAATTCGCACCGGGGCGGGATCAACTGATCCTGAGAATAGTGCTGCAGTAGCCATTGCTTGTCGTAAAAGGCGACTAAACTGGCTTAACGATTGGGTTCATACTTTCCGGAACCCACTATACCGGATTTGGCCCTCATGTACATTTTTGGCTTTCTTGTATGTGAGAGTTGAGTCGGGCTATGCCCCATATATAAAAGTAAGATTAGCGCTAATCCTATTACTTTTAGGGGATGGAATAAATGATGCTGGTGTGGCGAGGGCCTGGCACCAGATCAGGTTGTTCTAATTTCAGGACTGAATATATATTTTGATTGTAAATATTGAGTTCTGAAGTTGGGATTTACCCCCCTTGGACAGGTGGATATGGGACTCGACCCCGTTGACCCGTCTGCGTGTAGACTCCCTGAGGCTTGTACCTCTATGTCAGAAAAGCGGACGTTAAACCCTATTCACTCACTCACTCACTCTACACAATTCTATATACCGTACAAAGTTTGTGTACACAACTCCTCCGAAACCGTTCAGTCGATCGTTCTGAAACTATACACACGTCTTCTACACATATTGAAGATGTGCACCTTGGTGTTTTTATGCCGAAAAAATATTTTTTAACAAAAATATCGCCTTTTAACTTAGCCATTTTTTATACATTTTTCTATGCAATTCTATATACGGTACAGAGTTTGTGTACACAACTCCTCCGAAACCGTTCAGTCGATCGTTCTGACACTATACACACGTCTTCTACACATATTGAAGATGTGCACCTTGGTGTTTTTATGCCGAAAAAATATTTTTTTAACAAAAATATCGCCTTTTTAACTTGGCCATTTTTTCTTCATTTTTCTATACATTTCTATATACGGTACAGAGTTTGTGTACACAACTCCTCCGAAACTGTTCAGTCGATCGTTCTGAAACTATACACACGTCTTCTACACATATTGAAGATGTGCACCTTGGTGTTTTTATGCCGAAAAAATATTTTTTAACAAAAATATCACCTTTTTAACTTAGCCATTTTTCTACATTATTGTATCCAATTCCCTATCATTTCTACTTTACACTCTACTACTTTTCTATCTCTGCCTAAATTAGTATACATGTTTAGCACAACGAGATGAAGAAATAATGCTATAGACTTTCAAATTCTCATTAATGTTTCTTGCCTTGGTGACGGTTTCACATTTCTGCATCTTCGCTGTCTGGCCCATATTCGACGGGCGTATTTTGTGACTTGCGGCACTCTTGTTGAAGTTCTGAAAATATGTATTCCTTAATTATACCAATGTATATGGCCTTGTATTTTGGTCGTAAAACCCCATTCAATTCAATTCAATTCAGTGGGTGGCAGGGGGGAGCATGCGATGGGTAATTTAACGATCGAGATTCATCTTACTTTTATTGAGTGACTTTGGTGTGGTGTGGACCTGGCATAAGGTTATTCTAATTGCATGGCTGAATATACATTTATTTTCATGTAAATATTCCGTTTTGATTTTGGGATTTTTTACGCAATGCAGCAGGTTACCTGCGGGATCAAGCCCTTTGGCCCGGCTTTAAATGACCGTAGCTGTTGATAGGCCGTTAAACACCAATAATTAAATTCAATCAAACTTTTGGATCAAGAGTATTCTGTACAGGAATTTTGTTCTTACAGCTGCAATATTTCAGGACTTGGATGTTTCGCCTCATTTCAAAGAAGCAAAAATTTCATGCCAGCTTTATTTAGAGCTCCAGATAAACTTTGTGTCACACGAGTATTATACCCCCATGACTTCCAATTCAATGCGTACTTTTACTTTTGCAAATGGATTATTTAATTTATCACATGTACATCTATTTACGATACAAAATAGGTTTTAAACTATTTTTGTTATACCATATACATTTTCAGGGATTTTTTTAATTTTTTTTCTTCGAAAATTGTAATTTTTTATTGCCAATTGCGAAAGTGGCGATCGCCAGCAGAATCCCTGCATTTTATCTAACCCAGTAACAAGAACTATGCTAGTTCTTGTTTCTGGGTTAGATAAGATGTATATTTTATTCATACTTGTACAGTTTATTGTTTCATTTGAATAACGCTAAACATTTTATGCTTCCAGAAAATCAACGCCAAGAATGCCTTTGGGTTACATCTCATAGACTACATGTCAGAGTTGTTGAAAAAGAAAGAGTTGGAGAACTTTCAGGTAAATACTGTGGATGTGATTAATCTTTCAACCGTAAATAACTGGAATGGACTGTGATATGTTAATTTTCCGATCAATCCAATTGCCACTAACTGTCAGTTTTTAAACCATTTATAAGAGGGTGTTTTTTTCTTTAAAAAATGTGAATATTACTTTCAAGAAGTGAAGATCCTGAGCTACACTGTTTGCAAACATTACCAAATAGGTCTGTAGTGTTGAAAGGGCTAAACAGATTCCGAGCATGTTCTCAAGATTGAAATTAAGCAGATGAAATAAACCTCCTGATTTAGAGCATGAGTTGTGCTGTAATGACTGCATAATTTGTACTAACTCTTGGTCTCAGCCTTGACCAATAAACTTTGCTAATTTTGAGAATGACATACGGGCAAAAAAGGTGTGACTATAGTTGCCACTTTTTCTGTCATCGTCTGCGTCAACAAATGTCAAAATGTTTGTACAAGCTTCTTCATCATGATATAACTTTAATAGTACTTGACGAATTGCTTCAATATTTGGACACTTGATACATGTGAGCATTTGGAACAGTCATGCCACCATTAACATGACAGTCATCTTTTTTACCGTCACATTTTTTCAGGAACTCTTGAACATTTTTTGTCGCGCCCACTTGCAGACAGCGCGATATAGTCGGTACATTGGCATGCATCCAGATTAAAGTTTTTGGTTAAAGTTTTTAAAGCCTCGGCGGGCACGACATGCGGGCCGCGGCCATCTAATATCGTCACATCGCCTTTCACTGGAAAGTTCAGAAACAATCTGCAGCTTCTATATTAAGTGTAGTTCCTATGGGGTCGATCAGGGCTTGAGGTTGTAAAACTGTTTTCCATACTCTACTGAGACCTATGCTCCACTTGGCTGACTCCCACTCGCCCGACTTGAGTTTTATCACCTCAGGCCCATGTCAGTGTGTACATAAATGCAGAAAACATAATTTACATTACACATTACTCCAACTTGAGTACTGTTCTACATTTAACAAATCCAGGGCTCGCATATTGTAGTGTAGATGCTTTGCGACAAATCATCCTGCAAATCTGTCTTGGTTTATTATGGTTCACACATTTTGTTGTTAGTATGCCCCTGGTCTCAGTAGAGCTGGGAGGCGTACGTTGTTTGGACTGCCCATCCATGTGTTTGTTTGTGCGTCCGGTTAAGAAGTTTGCCGGGGTTTCTCCAATCTACCACTGGGGGCATTTGTGTGCCGACAGGCCACATTTTCTTGTTGTCACTTAAATACCTCTTGAGCAGAGTGCATAAATTGTTCATAAGTTACTGGGCCCACGGCTGAGAAAATGTACGCTGTGACATAGCGCCCATCATATCCCCAGACCAGCATGCACATTCAGCAGGGCCGACACTGTTTACCATTGATTCAATCAGACATATTTACCACCAGCAAACAGCAAATGACATTAGCTGTTGACATGCCATATTATACGAACAAACAAAACCACAAAATCCCCTGTGACAGCCAATGGTCCATTATCTACACTTTTCAATGGATCGCAGGTAGCCAGTACGACGCTGGATGCGAGTGCTAAGATTTATGCCGGGAGAGTAGACGCAATACACGCCGAGACGTTCAAAGTTCTCAGTGGATTGGGGAGAGGAGCAGAAAAATCAAAACAGACTGAAGGTAAACAAGAATGATCATCACTGCATCCACGTGTTTACCCAGCTAGGACTGCGCCAGGGCTGAAAGACATGCACTCATTTCCCATTTCTGTCTTAAGGACATACTTCATAGAAAAGTGTCATTGGCTTCAAAGACACTATCATATTTTTATGGTGTATTGTTTGCGATCTTAGTATGTACAAGCCATTGGTAAAGTTCACTTCTTGTAGCGTTTGACACAGACAGCAAAAAATATCACATAAACTCATAAAATTTAGTATAACGTGTTCCAAAGATAATTACTAGGGCCCCGCAGAGATTTGGCTGTGCCCTATCGGTTTCGCCCTGTCTGTCCGTCCGTTTATTTTTTGAAAGTTTCTTTAAGAGTTTCTCAAATCGGATATAATTTATGTTTGCCTTCAGCTCATATCTTCATATTGCACATATGCATTACTTAGTAACGATACATCCTTCCACATTAATATAATAATTACCCTCATTACTGATCGTCCGTCTGTCTGTTTTATTTATTTTAAAGTTGTTATGCCCCCAGTCTCGGTAGAGCCGGAGGCATATAGTGTTTGTACTGTGTGTCCGTCCGTCCATGTGCCGGCACATTAAGGAGTTTGCCGGAGTTTCTCAATTATGTCATAACTTCTATATACCTTGAAGAATTGCTTATATATTTCAACACAGTATACCTGTGGACAATTGCCACACATTCATGCTGCCCTTAATTATGACCTTTACCTTTTGACCTTCACAACTTTTTCCCACATTAAGAACTTTGCCGGAGTTTCTCAATTCTGTCATAACTTCTATATCCGTTATTGATTACTTATCAAATATTTACTTATCGAATATTTCAATACATCAAATCTGTGGACAAATCACTTATAATTTCTGTTTGCCTTCAGCTAATATCTTCATATTGCACAGATGCATTACTTAGTAATGATACATCTTCCACATTGATATAATTACCGTCTCTGCTGATTGTAAGTCCGTCTGTCTGTTTATTTGTTTTTAAAGTTTTTGTAAGAGCTTCTCAAATAGGGCCCTAAGTGCGTCGACGGACCACATTTTTGTCGAGCCCACTTGCGGAAAGCGAGACATAGTGATCACAATGACGTCCGAGTGTCCGTGCGTCCGTCTTGCCGTGTTTGCGTCCGTCCGTCTGTCCGTCCGTCCGAAATATGCGTTAAAGTTTTTAAATACCATCAAATGCCTCGGCGGGGCTCGACATGCGGGCCGCGGCCATCTGGTCTAGTTTAAAAGGCGCTATCAATTATATCATTGTCATCTGCTACTTGGGGTAAGTTTCTTATCATTTCTGTTTCCTTTCACTTTCACACTTGCATTCCTGTGATGGTACAGATGGCAGGTGAAAAATCCACGACACACCAATCTAAACTAGTCCCAAGGTCAAGGTCACAGAATGCATTTTTAGTGCATTTACAAAATTTCTTATAATTATATTTCACACATTCATACCTCAAATGGTCGTCTACCACACACTGGCCAATCCATGACACTTCAAATGAGTGATCACAGCATATACTTTCATACACATAGTAGAGTACAGTGCGACCCCGTTAGTACACGGAAGTCCGGCGACATACAACCTTCCGTGTTGCTTATCCGAACCGTGCTATATCCGTTCTCGCCCAAGACGCATCATAATGTCAACAAAAAATACATGTACACTGTACACTGTGACTGCGAATGAATGACGTCGCCAATGCCTATAATATGCCATAAGTTTTCACTGTTATCTTCGCATATAATAAATATATTGAATCCAAGAATTGTTAACGTCATGTTTTATTTATTCATCATGTTCATGTAGAATGTAGATCTACGCAGGTCCGTGCAATCCATTATTGTAAACGCGTGTAGAAAAAAGTGTAGTAATAATGACCCAATGACCGATATCCTGTTCCATCAGCTGCAACATCACGGACAAGCTCGTGCGTTGCAATCTGTGTTTACTCATATGGTGAGCACAGGTGGAAGATTCGGACCTATGACACCAAAATAAATGCCTATTAAAAAAATCCCATTATCCCACCCACCTGGTATCGTACTGTACATGACGTTAATAATAGAACGAGATCAAGTGGGTGGGGTAATGGATATTTTTGTAATGGTCATTTTCTTTGTGTCACATGTCCGACTATTCCACCTGTGGGTTTGAGTACAGACCTGTCTAGACATGTTTTGCCAGACGAGTTATAATATTGCGCCAGTTCATGAGGTAATCAGGCTTATCACGCGAGATTTTCGACGAAGATGAATCTGATAATAGTGTACATTTTCTGTAAACGATATCGAATGTTGACGAATATTAAATTAGTAATTATTACGCATTTGCTCTGAAAATGTTATCAACTTTCCGATATATTAGCAGAAAAAAGTCGAATCATTCTCGGCGAAAATCTCAGTTACCGTATATAATAAAGTTGATTATCTCATGCACTGGCTCAATTATGACGTAGCGAAACAAGGCCAGTTGTCACGTACACATGTGTGTACATGCGCCGGGGGCGTGGGCAGTGCTGTAACAATTTAGTTAATCTGGGTCGAGTTAATCTGCGCGACTGATACGCGATCTCCGATTGGTCAGCCTTTACACCTAATTAATATTCCACCAATGGTGAGCGCGAACGCATGCCGGAAAAATGAAATCGAGCACATAACAATTAGCACTGCTTTGTTACTGGTCTTACTGATCTTATTCCCAGTTTGCTCGGATTAATTTACGAAATGTGCACATTCACATCGGTGAGATAAAAGGAGGCTATGCGCCCATAAAAAAAAAATCGTCCATTTTGGGTCTAATTTGGGAAAGAATCGCAAATTTAACACGTTTTCTGACAACAGTCGTGTTACAAATTTAACACGATTTTGATATACAAATAGGAAAAAAATTCGGGAGCCAAGGCACAACCGTGTACTAACCGAATTCGTGTTATAGTGAAGCGTGTACTAACGGGGTCGCACTGTATTACGATTATAGTGGGTTGTAGGACACACAGGACATTTCAATATTTGCTTTATCTCTCATTGGAAGTACATGTATATACTGTGACCACCATTTTAACCGTCTTATCCCATCTCGATATGACAGCTGTTGCTGGGACATTAAACACATTCACTTTCACTTTGATCCGTCCCGTGGAGACAGTTGTACTGTGTACATAACTTCTATATCACTTGAAGGATTACTTAAATATTTTAATTTTCAACACAGCATTCTGGTGAACAAATGCCACACATCTATGTTGCACTTAATTTGACCTTTTGACCTTCCTACAAACTTTTTCACATATTAACCCTTATCCCGCTATGAAAGAAATTGCTTATCAGCCCTGCCACTGCTGCCAAATTTTCTGCAAATATCAGATCAGGTGATTGAATTCTACTACCTTTGTATGGCTGTATCTTTTTAGCTACCTGAGCGAAGCTCATGTGAGCTATTGTTACCGCAATGTGTCCGTTGTCGTCCGTCGTCCGTGAACATTTTCAAACGTCTTCTCCTCGGTAACCATTGGGCCTATAGTCACCTTGGTCATGAGGGGGATTATAAAAAAATTAAAATGACGTCATTACGTAATCCAAGATGGCCGCCGTCTAAAAATAGCATAAATTCTTAAAAAATCTTCTCTTGAACCGCTAGCCGGATTTCGACGAAACTTGGTAGGAATGATCGATGTAGAATGCTCTTTCAAAGTTGTTAAAATGGTGACCCCGGGGTCAAAAATGGGCGTGGCCTGTGGGGTCAAATTTTATTTTTGACCTGAATATGGTCATGTTATATATCAAATCGAAGGTATCAACGAGGCGATCACTCTGGTGCATTTAATGTCGAAATTGGATGGTTATGTCATCCAAGATGGCCGCTGGAAGGTCAAAAGGTTGTTCTTTTATCAGAGATTTCAAAATTCTTCTTCACATGAACCGCTTGGGCCCATGGTAGCCAAACTGAAGTTATGGTCCATGGGTGAAGCCTTTTCAGATTTGTTAAAATGGATGTCATCGCTAATCCAAGATGGCCGCCGTACAAAAATAGCATAAATTCTTAAAAAATCTTTTTCTCGTGATAGTCCGGGCGTCAGTAAGAAAAGCGTGCATTAGGGTCCGCACAAAGTTTTATTGCATTTTCGTGATTATCAACCAATACTATTAAATATTCCGCCGGGTGCCACTCCAGCACCCTTGAACATTTTTAACAATCTGCATAAATCCAAGGTGGCCGCCAGTTTAATATTTATTTTTATGTAATTGCTCCAAGTGCTATTTGTCGGAATTAATACTCAGGTTTTCGGACTCGTGGATTTGTTTAGGAACATTTTCGACTCTTTTCAACATTGTCTCAGCTACATATTGTCAAGATGGCCGCCAACAATCAATATTGTCTAACAAAAAAATAAAAGTATGTCGCCTATCATTGACATACATATATAATTGTATGCGTTTTACTTCACGGTGTGTGGCACACGCCAACGTGTGAAACAATGTATGCAGTACACATGTTTATTGCCGCACTTACATAAATCCAAGATGGCCGCCAAAAGTTTTCAAAATTTGCTAATCTGTTTCTCATATTGCTACCGCTAACACATTTGAGACGTAAACCATCATATCATAGTAAATTGCAAATCCTTACTTTTATACCAATGGATTTACTGTTGTTGAATACTTTTCTCAGTTAGATACGTACAGGATGCATGCGAAATGTGCCAAATATGCAGTAGTCACAATTTAGCACATACTTGCATGATACTTCAACATGTCTATACACTGGCACTGTGCACGTGGTCGTATGATAAAATATGAAAAGGCATATGTTTATATTCATTCAGTATAATATACCATATTTAACATAATTGAGTGTATCTATACTAAACTGCTGGCTAAGGGGACAGATAGCCAATGGTGGTACGAATGTATAATTCACGTATGTGCGTGATGTTGTCTCATTAACTGACACAGTGCAAATCTGACGTCACGCACACGCTTGAATTATGACAGTGTAACGTCTGTAATGTATTTCAAAAGTTTGGTAACGAGGTATGGTATTGACTGCTGTGTTCTCGTGTTGTTTCACTTCCGGAATCTCCATATTTGCATTGTAATGTAAGTTACTCAGAAAATTGAAGGTGTGCATTCAACTACGTGGAGCCACAGTGTATGACTAGATGGCTATTCAATGTGAACTGATAACATGTAATGATCTTTCTCGTGAAATCACACATTTCTACACTCTTCACAATGTCAATGTACATATGCCATGTAGTCATACACGCAGACTGTTTGGAACATCATGGTTACTAGTCAGCATTGCAAAACGAGGTCTTTTCAATGATATATATCCCAAACCAACTGAATTTAGGTATGTATGTATGTAGTGCTTCTGATCTCACTCAGTATCATGATCAGAATCATCATCTTCAGCATAGGCAGCAGCTGTTTTTGTACGATCGTTTTGGCAAACAGTTTCTCCCCGGCATACGCAGAACATGGTGCACGATAATTTGGCAGCTGTACAGCGGCATAGCGCAGTACAACATGGTCTCTGCGAGGAACATCCACATCGAATCATCTCCAGGACCTCAGGAGGGGCGAGAGGGACATTTGGTGGCAGCATAATGGGAATAAGTGATTTCGATGCTTCATCACGTGTCCATCCACACTGGGTTGGATCCAATGATGGTGGTGTTGAATTGGCTGCAGACTTCCATATTGCTGTCTGGATATGTGCACGCCGTACATTTTGCTCAAATGACTCTGTGGTGCTTTGGCAGAGCTTTCAGATCAGGTGTTTTCGTGAGCTTTGGTTTCGCCATCTTTGTGAACCACACCTCTTGCCGAACATCAGACATGCGAGTCGTCTTCTTGCTACCATAGCATGCGGCGATAAATTCAATGGCTTCGTCAATCACATCAGTAATGGCGGCATTCTCTTCACCAAGTGAGTGCAGAACTCGGCCCGCAACCAGTGTCTTTTTAGCAGTTCCATTCCCCCTACCCCACAACTGTGCCACTGTGTCGCAGCCAGTAAGGGCATATATAGCTGGTAAATATTTCACGATGTCTTTGTGTTTTTCTACTGTAGCGCCAATATCAACCAATGCACGTACTGCACTGGTTGCCTCCATGGTTAATCGACCCTGCATGTTGAGTTCCGAAAAGTGGTACATAAGGAGAACAAACACATCCCTGTCGTCAGAGATAACGTTAATACACTGGGATCCAGCTTCAGCAACCTGAGCAACTTGGTGTATCCTATTGACGTCGGCCTCTTCTTGTGTGTTGAGAAGGTCCCTGCGTGGCAGTTAAATTCCGTGGTGTATGTCTACTGGTGTAGGATCGGAACCAGTAATGACAAGTCTGTGTTTACTCTTACTTCCTCGTCCAGCCTCTGTCAACTGTTGGCATATCAGGTCAATAAGTTGCACTTTATTTTCCTTCACAGTTAAGACCACATTCTGCGGCGGCAGTGGAGTGTTCATGGATAGCCTATGACGTCTGCTTGCATGCCTTCCAGCTCTAGCAAACCATGTCCCACTCTTGATGCTGAAGTCATGGTACCTGTCAAACACCACATATATATCAGATGTCTTGTTCTTCGCCAAGATGTAACCTGTGAAATTATCAACAAAATCACGTACAATTCCCCTATTGGGCCAATGCAGTATCCAGATAATTGCGGACACATCCACGACAGTAACATCCGGTTGGATACCCAGTCTGAAGGAGACTTCCACTTGTATGTTCTTTTTCAGGGTCGACTTGGATTTCGAGATATGCATATCCCCTTTTTCATCGAACATTGATGTTGGGACTGGCGCAAGTTCATACTTTAGTATGTCGTGTACATTGATTTCACGAGAATGTTGGAAGCCCATGACTCGCGAATATATGATGTTAACATCACATATATCTGTCGACCCGATTCGGAGAACTTTTCGCATCACTGCCATTGTGACAACTTTCCTGGACAAAGCAGCATTAAATCCTGTTGGCAGGCTTTCTTCGAATGACCGCATCTGGGCTTGTCCAATTTCCACGGCGTTTTGCGCGTTCACATTCTCTGGCCTATTGACGACACCGTCAGAGTGATCTGTATGATTCATGGGATCGATGGATGCCTGTAGCTTATCTCTTATCTTTGCTCTGTCTGCAGCATCCAGACGCATACGCGAGGGCATCTCTTCCTTGTGTGTGACAACCTCTATATCGGCGTATCCATCTGACATATCTGTCAGATATTGGATCAATCGACTGCAGGTATGCATGCTGTATGTCCATTTGTTGTGTTGACGGCTGTAACGTAATTCCAATGATACCATGTACTCCATGTCAGTAGCGCATGAAGGTGGACTCTATAAACATATCAGACCATATGCCGTTCCATAATCCTTTCTAGTGCCGCATCACGTGTTCTCCCATCATGAACCGGTCAAGGATATTTCTATGGAGCCTCTCCATCGATCGAAGGTAGTAGAGGCCATATCTCGCATAGTTCTGGTGCCCGGCTGCGAAGAAGTAAGGTATAATTTCTGACATAGCCAAAAGATGCAAAGGCAAGTCTCCTTCATGCTCAGCCCTGACTAATACCATCATAATGAAGACTGGTTTCACGAGGTTCTGGACCCATAACTTTGTGATTGGGCTTTTACGTGTCGATTAGCTGGCAGTTGTCTCCACTTGCTGCAGGATTGGACGAAGCACCTCCTCAGTGACCAGTCGAAGGGCCCTCCTATTTTGTGGGAACTTTTTTCCGCTGAGCATATGAGCGACACCCCCGAACGCAGACTTCATTACATCTTCGAGACCACTGTCCGCCATCAGGTGTCCAACGCATCCCACAAAACTGATCAATGTGTGCATCCTGCCCAACCGTGGTATGAACTGCGAGAACTTTTGCGGATACACCCATGTAACATCAACTGCAACTCTGTAAAGTTGCTGATCGTTGGTGAAAACTGTGATTGATTGCCCACAATCCTTTGTCAGGCGCTGTCCCTCCACCATAGCTGTCAGCATTGTGTCGTGGTCGGCAGGATCCATATCGATTAGTGGTGTATATATGGCATTCGTTGCTGGTTGAACAGCCTGTCCACTTTCTCTGCAGAGCTTCGTATTGAAACCAGCAAACTCTGGTACATTCTGGTCAGATGAGCATGCGATTGCCTTCAGGAACGAAAAATCCAAATCGCAAGTTCTTGCAAGCTGTACCGACTGGTGGGCCAATATGCGGAGAGGTAATACGCTGCGCTTTGCTTAACTGGTTGGCAGCGCAGGCTTCTTAGGGCCTATGTATCGTTCAACCGGAACATCTTCAGCTACAGGTATTTTCATCTCGTCACGGGTCACTCGCCTGATGGTAGATTCTTCATGGCGTGTAGATTGTTGTGTCGTGTCATCCTTAGCGGTTAGAAGCAAGGGAAATGGTAGATACAAGTCCGTTCTGCGAAGAAATGTTGGCATCAAAATTATCCGCAACAACTTGAACAAGGCCACTGCTGCCTTTGCCGCTGATGTATTGAACCTGTTTACTTCATCGTAAGAACAAGTCACACCATAGTTATACATATGCTTTATGAGACTTTTACGGTTGACTAGTACGCCCAGTGCTAATTGAAGTGGGGTCGGTCGTTTGGTGATAGCATTAGTTAACATGTTTCCTATAAGAGCTCCCGGAAGTGAATGGTTTAGTTTCTCAGAAATTTTGGACAGTAATGAGTGTAGAGTGGGACTCACAGACTCGAGCGCAATATCAATGTTCATTCTAGTTTGGTAAGTGTTACATTCGGATGATAACTGTTTAGATTCTTCAGAAATCGTCTTGTCGAGTCGTTGTAGTGACACGTCTGAGGTGTCGTCTTCACCTGAGGCTATTAAATTGATCACCGTAGATGTTTTATTGCGAAACAGTATCAAACTTGCGAAGCCAGCTCCAGACAGAATCAAAATATCGGAACCAAGTATATCGGGGATAACTTGGACAATAATGTTCGACGAGAACAGAGCTCGCCACCATGCTTTTTGTATAACTTATGGCCTTCTACTGAATTCCAGATGTGTAACATGTCACGTTTCATAGACGTAATTGTAGACATTATTGCGGGTTAAACTTCATTAATATGCTCCGCAGATCGCGCTGCGGTTGAGACAGATCGGGCTGACATGAAAGATTTTCTACAATCGTCATGATATCTCGCGTCTGTAGCATGCAAATCACTAATTGCTCCGAGTACGCGTGCCTTAACCTGAAGCCCGTGTTCATCTTGGCGGGATTCGCATTTATCGAGAATCGCGTCCTTGAATGTTTGTTGTTCACCACGGTCAGTCGTTCGACACAACACAGTCCGTCTCCATCGAGTAGGATTCTTTCTGTCATAGTCCATTAAACAGTTTTCGCCACAAAATAAACAGTGTAGTTTAAAGTCAAAATGTTTTGTTTCAAACCTGCGCATTTTCATAATTACTAGACTCAGCACGCAAACGTTTCAAATATCTGTCTATGTGCGAACGTGATGTGTACGACGAAACACAGTTCTTATGGTATTTCAGTTCGCCTGAATTTGATCTTCTTTCAAACGCTTCGTGTTTGCCGTCTTGTCGGGCTTTGCTCGCCTCGATTATGCTTCATACCCGATCCGGGCCTGCGGTAATTAAAGGTTTCCCAGCCTGCGTATCACCACAATCGAAGATACAGTCATCCATAATGGAACATCAATCTGAAAGGCAAATATACATGTGTTCAGAACACGTTACAACTTTTTGAGCACACACTGTATATTTTAAATTGAAATAATTAGTGATGACGTAAAGCTACCCCAATTGGATGTCGCCGCACATTCGGGAAGGTATGTTTGCTTTGTACGCACTGATCGTGGTTGGTGTTTTAAATTATTGGTTACCTTATAATATTGACACCTTAGCCGGTGCTGTAGACCGTATTAACCCCCCACTCCCCGCCCCAAGTCCACACCTCCGAAAATATTTGCGAGGGGAGGTGAGCTATATATTGATTTTTATGTTTTTTTCCAGGATATTTGTGTTGGAGGTAGAACATTGAATGTTATTGGTTGTAAACAACGTTGAAATCAGCAACAAATAGCAATAGTGCAGCTCAAACGGTCACAAAAACGTGGCGAAAACACTAGTGTATTAAGCATTATTACCCTTCTTGTTACCCTCTTCCATCATGTAGGTGGCCGGATATGCAGCGTACATGTGTCTGTAAACTGGAAATCGGGAAACGCGTAGCAAACTTCTGCTAAAACAAATGGCGCGTTGTCGCACTAAGGGAAGTAACTAAGCGATGGAGTGCCGCTTCCGATATCGGTTTTCTTTTCCCGGAGGAAACCGCAAAAATCCGTAAATATAGGGAATATAGGAATTAGGCGGCCATCTTGGATTTAACCAACGGAGGCAATACCATATTTACCTCATACACGTTCTCAAACATTGTTATGTGCCGGGCACCGTGAATATATTATATTAAAACATTCAAAATGGTCGATGGATGTCAAGGATAGGAGATTGTTAAATTGTTTCTTGATAATATTTATTTTTGGCGGCCATCTTGAATTACATAAATGTTACAATGTTAGTTTAACTCGAACACTTTCTCAATCTAGTCAACGGGTAAAGAAACGAAACATAGCGACCTAGAGGTCAGAAAAATAGCACTTATATGAAATATACGGAAATTCGGTGGCCATCTTGGATTTACTCAAATTATTCAAAATGCTCAAGGGTGCCAGAGTGGCACCCGACGGAATATTAAATAGTATTGGTTGGTAATCACGAAAATGCAATAAAACTTTGTGCGGACGCTAATGCACGGTCATCCAATAATACCCTCTTTGACGCCCGGACTATGAACCGCTGGCCGGATTTCGACGAAAATTGGTAGGAATGATCGATGTACAATGCTCTTTCAAAGTTGTTAAAATGGTGACTCCGGGGTAAAAAATGGGCGTGGCCCGTGGGGTCAAATTTTATTTTTGACCTAATATGGTAATGTCTATATCAAATCGAATCAAAGAGGCGATCGCTCTGGTACATTTTTAGCTCACCTGAGCGAAGCTCATGTGAGCTATTGTTACCGCAATGTGTCCGTCGTCGTCCATCGTCCGTCGTCGTCGTCCGTGAACATTTTCAAACGTCTTCTCCTCGGTAACCATTGGGCCTATAGTCACCAAATGTCATGGTCATGGTCCTTAGGTAGGGGGATTACAAAATTGTTAAAATGACGTCATTACGTAATCCAAGATGGCCGCTGTCTAAAAATAGCACAAATTCTTCAAAAATCTGCTTCTCAACAACCGCCAACCAGATTTCGACAAAACTTGGTAGGAATGATGGATGTACAATGCTCTTTCAAAGTTGTTAAAATGGTGACCCTGGGGTCAAAAATGGGCGTGGCCCGTGGGGTCAAATTGGGGTCAATTGGGGTTATTTTTGACCGAATATGGTCATGTCATATATCAAATCGAAGGTATCAAAGAGGCGATCGCTCTGGTACATTATTTGTCAAAATCGGATGTTTATGTCATCCAAGATGGCCGCCGAAAGGTCAAAAGGTCGTTCTTTTATTAGAAATTTCAAAATTCTTCTTCACATGAACCGCTTGGCCCATGGTAGCCAAACTTCACAGTTATGGTCCATGGGTGAAGCCTTTTCAGATTTGTTAAAATGGAGGTCATCACTAATCCAAGATGGCCGCCGTCTAAAAATAGCATAAATTCTTAAAAAATCTTCTTCTCATGAACCGCCTGCCGGATTTCGACGAAACTTGGTAGGAATGATCGATGTACAATGCTCTTTCAAAGTTGTTAAAATGGTGACCCCGGGGTCAAAAATGGGCGTGGCCCGTGGGGTCAAATTTTATTTTTGACCGAATATGGTCTGGTACATTATAGTCATATCATCCAAGATGGCCGCCGAAAGGTCAAAAGGTTGTTCTTTTATTACAGATTTAAAAATTCTTCTTCACACGAACCGCTTGGCCCATGGTGGCCAAACTTCATAGTTATGGTCCATGGGTGAAGCCTTTTCAGATTTGTTAAAACAGAGGTCGTTGCTAATCCAAGATGGCCGCCATCTAAAAATAGCACAAATTCTTAAAATAATCTTCTTCTCATGAACCGCCAGCCGGATTTCGACGAAACTTGGTAGGAATGATCGATGTACAATGCTCTTTCAAAGTTGTTAAATGGTGACCCCGGGGTCAAAAATGGGCGTGGCCCGTGGAGTCAAATTGGTGTCAAATTTTATTTTTGACCGAATATGGTCATGTCTATATCAAATCGAAGGTATCAAAGAGGCGATCGCTCTGGTACATTATTTGTCGAAATTGAATGGTCATGTCATCCAAGATGGCCGCCGAAAGGTCAAAAGGTCGTTCTTTTATTAGAGATTTCAAAATTCTTCTTCACACGAACCGCTTGGCCCATGGTGGCCAAACTTTACAGTTATGGTCCATGGGTGAAGCCTTTTCAGATTTGTTAAAACGGAGGTCGTCGCTAATCCAAGATGGCCGCCGTCTAAAAATAGCACAATTTCTTAAAAAATCTTCTCATGAACCGCCAGCCGGATTTCGACGTACACTTGGTAGGAATTATCGATGTAGAATGCTCTATCAAAGGTGTTAAAATGGTGACCCCGGGGTCAAAAATGGGCGTGGCCCGTGGGGTCAAATTGGGGTCAAATTTTATTTTTGACCGTATATGCTCACGTCATATATCAAATTGAAGGTATTGATAAGGCGATTGGTATGGAGCAATATTTGTTGGAATCGGATGATTATGTCATCCATGATGGCCGCCAAAAGGTCCATTTATTCAAGATTTTGGACGTCTTTTTCTCAGGAACCAAATGGCCGATGCTGGCCAAACTTCATAGTAAGTTAAGATCCTTGGGTGAAGCATTTTCAGATTTAGTAAAATGAGTCATCTCTTAATCCAAGATGACCGCCATCTAAAAATATCACAATTTTTTAACACATATGAACTCGATGTCACATTCTCCTCTGGTGTTCATGGAGTCAGGTGAGCGAATTAGGGCCATCATGGCCCTCTTGTTCGAAATTGGATGGTCATGTCATCCAAGATGGCCGCCGAAAGGTTAAAAGGTCGTTCTTTTATTAGAGATTTCAAAATTCTTCTTCACATGAACCGCTTGGCCCATGGTGGCCTAACTTCACAGTTATGGTCCATGGGTGAAGCCTTTTCAGATTTGTTAAAACTGAGGTCGTCGCTAATCCAAGATGACCGCCGTCTAAAAATAGCACAAATACTTAAAACAATCTTCTCATGAAACGCCAGCCGGATTTCGACGAAACTTGGTAGGAATGATCGATGTAGAATGCTCTTTCAAAGGCGTTAAAATTGTGACCCCGAGGTCAAAAATGGGCGTGGCCCGTGGGTTCAAATTTTATTTTTTACCGAATATGCTCATGTCATATATCAAATTGAAGGTATCGATGAGGCGATTGCTCTGGTGCAATATTTGTCGGAATCGGATGATTATGTCATCCATGATGGCCGCCAAATGGTCCATTTATTCGAGATTTTGAACGTCTTTTTCTCAGGAACCACATGGCCGATGTTGGCCAAACTTCATAGTAAGTTAGATCAGATCCTTGGGTGAAGCATTTTCAGATTTGAGAGTCCTCGCTTAATCCAAGATGACCGCCATCTAAAAATAGCACAATTTTTTTAAAACACATGTGAACTCAATGTCAGATTCTCCTCTGGTCATGGAGTCAGGTGAGCGAATTCGGGCCATCATGGCCCTCTTGTTTACTATACATGCAATCATAGTAAACCATGTGAGTTATTTGTACAGAATTGAAAGGTGTATTACACTATATAATTTCTTCCCATATTTACGGCAATAATTGTATCCAAGCCTCAGATAAGTAAATATTTTGATAAAATAAATATATATTTGTTTAAATCATGCAAATTTGTAATTTATCTACTTATTCATTAAAATAATCTGCCGAAATTACAAATTTGCATGGTGTGTGGGGAAAATGAAACTAAATTTCACCATAATGATTCCGGGATCGCCAAGAAACGGCCTTGGCAATGGGGCACTGTCGACATTACCCCACCGACTCTTTACATCACACTGAACGGTGATGTCACGTGGGGATTGTTCGATGACAGCCTCCCAAATCATGTTGGCATGTCTAATAACATGTTCAATGTCATCTTCTTCATATTCACTGATACTTTCCGAGTCGCTATTGTCAAAAATGTGTCGTAAAACTTCATCCGCATCTAAGCATTGTTGCCTGGAGGTCGCCATTTTCCGAGAATTCCAAGTTTATATTTACGTTTTACATTGCGGTCCTATGACTTGATTTTACTATATGATTGGCTGATATATCGAGTAGTAGCATCAGTTGGCTCTTAAAATAGATACTGTAGCCCGCAATATTGAATGATTATTAGAAAAATACCGTAAACGAAGCTAAACTAGGGATATCCCAAAACACGACTTGTAGTCGCGATAAGCAGTATGTTATCGAACATAATTTGTTTGTCATTTCTGTAATTATTTTTTCTGACAGTGACTCGCGGTGGTATCGGGCTATTTTCATATGCAAATGATGCATGATATTTTTTTAATTATTTATAGTAATTAAATGTGTCCCTTAAAAAAAATATATATTTTCGACAAATCATAAAGTATGATCATTGCACACCAAAACATATATACAGAAAATAAATAGTAATGACCGTTAACATTTTTAGGAGACACAGTTATCGCCCCCAATCATTACGTGGGGTAATGATGAATGAATGTTTATTTTGCCAGAAAATGTCATATCTACAGATTATACAAAACTATCTGTCTCCCTATATTATAACCTACTGAGTGGGCATGTACCTTTAAGAAGTTTGCTGGAGTTTCTCAATTCTTTCGTAACTTCTATATTCCTTGAAGGATTATTTTACTATTTCATTACCGGTACATCATACTTGTGGAAAAATGCCACACATTCCTGCTACCCTTACTATGACCTTGACCTTCTGACCTGAAGTTTACCGGAGTTTACATAAGACTTATGCACAAATGTCACACATCCATGCTGCCCTTAATTTGACCTTTTGACCTTCACAAATGTGCTTATGAATACTTATCACTTTTGGTTAATTAAGTTTGCCTCCGTTTCTCCAATCTGCCATCGGAGACATTCGTGCGCCGACAGGCCACATTTTCTTGTTGTTGTTGTAGAGGATGTGGAGGCAGCAGAAGGGGCAGAATTGGAGGGAGAACAAGACACAATGAACAAGCAGAAGAAAAAGAAAAAGGTGAGAGGTTGCCGACTGCGATGGAAATAACGCGTATTTATTGTAGGTGGTATAAATGTTGTTCGTTACAGATTGGGTATTGCTCAGTGTTTAAAATATATGACCAAAGGCTACTATATCTTTTTCAAGTTTCTAAGCTTAAATAGTATCTGAGTTAGTAGAATTTGTGTTTGGAAGATAAAAACACAGCAGTATGTTAGTCAATTGTTTACCAATGTTGTAGGGATGGGCCGTGACATAGGGGATATGGCATTATACTTCAATACCAGAGGTTGTGAGTTCAATCCTCAACCAAGGGATTTCAGATGTATGCAAATTTTGAAATATTTTGTTCTTGTTTTTCTAAGAAAGTATTGGTTGTGACTTCTCATTTGAACCGCCTATGGTGGGCACAGCCTATACCTCTGATGAGAAATAAAGAAATTATTTTAAATTTTCCATGAATAAAATTGTGTATCTTCAGAATGTGATGGGTTAAGCACAGGTGTTTGAACAGATGGTCAGTATATTTGTGTCATATGGGTAATTTACATAGTTTTACTTCTAATGCTCAATCATTACACAGACAGAAATCGTCAATTATCTGCACAGTCACCGTTCCAAACTTTCGGACACCTTTTATACTGTCAAAATACCCACAATGGAACCTTTTCAATATTTGGTCAATAAAATGTCCAACATGCGTTGCTTTCAGACCGATTATATCATCAATTTTCAACCCACAATTCGGGTTCTATCGAAGTTGTGTGGTCAAAGTGGCCATTGTTGACAGGTGGCCGTTGTTCCAAGGGTCAAACTGTTTCCTGGTTTTACAACAAAGTCGGCCATGTATTTTGCATTCTATTGTAATCTATACTTGATGCATGCATAGAAAAAACCTTGGCTGTATACACTTCCACCTGACGATTCGTTATTGCACGATCGTGGAGAAAGTCTGCTTTTTATCAATTAAAAATTGCATAAAAATGACAAAAGAATAGTAATTATCTTCATGTTAAGTACATCCCGTGTCTTGCTTTGGTACACCATTTAATAGCTTGTTGTAATTACACATAAGCGGTTTAATTAGCATGACCATTAGTATTTTACTTTCTTATTCTCAATTTCATGCCATCATTTAAAATTAATAACGGTCATATAATCTTTATTAATAGGATAGCCTATTGTGACGCAGCCTGTGAAAACCGCAATTTTTTGTAACAAAAACATATCATTGTCCAAACCGGCAGAGAACACCAGGCTTATTTGCTTTCTGTCCAATGTATATCCTGATCAAGCCCAAATATTTAAGCAGCCTATGATGAATTTGCATTGTCCACTGACATAATTATTGATGTTTTTAATTAGAGATTGGCGAACATTGTAAACCATGGGCAGACTACGCAAATCCACCGCCTGGTCTGGCCGCTAATGCAGTAAGAAAATATTTTTAATGTCGCCAAAATGACACCGACCGATATGGGCAAGGTAAATATTTTCAAAAGAGAATTCAAATGATAAAGGCCAGATTGTGACGAAAGAAAAATTGCAATTGTGGTGCTACAAAAACATGACATGGCCACTGCGTGGGAATGAAAATAGCTGGCCGCTGGTTGTACGTAGTTCAGGGGTGGCCGTTATTCCAAGTTCTTATAAAGAACAAAATTGGGGGGTGGGGGGGGGGGGGGGGGGGGGGTTAACTGGCCATTGTGGACTGGTGGCCACTATTCCCAGGTGGCAGTACACACAGGTTTGACTAAATGTTTGACGTGCATTGGCTGTTCAGGTCCAATACATTAATCTAAACAAACAATTTGGGACCTGTTTTATTGTTATCGGTTAACAAATAATAGTTATACATGCAATTTGTGGGAGGTAACATAAATTATATGTTGGCAACAACCAGATATACCAAAATAACCCATAAAACACAGAAATATGAACCGTTCGTCAAGGGGTTAAGCTGTGAAATTGTTGCCACCTAAAGAAGATGTTACAGATATACACACTATATTATGTGAAACTTCTCACCTGCCATAGGGCAGAAAATTTCACGGACATGTATTTATTTTTCAGATGAAAAAGAGAAAGACCGTGGAAACAAACCTGAAAAATCTCAACGTCAACAAGTTTGACCTGGAATTTGAGGTAAAATAACATGTTGCCTGTTTTATCACTCTGTGGTTTGTGTCTGTGGTGTGCACTCCGATGAACCAGCAATCCCAGTTAATGAGTGATCGTACTTGAGTTTTGCGAACAGAGTAGACCCAGATCAGACTGCACATCTGTGCAGTCTGATCTGAGGCTACACTGGTTGCAATAATATTAATAAGTGAAAATATTCATCTGGCAAATAATGTACTCCCAGATCAGATTACGTAGATATGTAGGATGATTTGGAGCAACGCTAGTCAAAATCACTATCAACTCCTTTTCACAACAAATCGTGCTACATTCGCCCTTTTTACAAGCAATAATGCCCTAAACTGCCCTAAACCTAAGTTGGACCGGATTTCTAAAAATAAATTCAATAGGAGATAACTAGCTACGATCCCTCATTGGGCATTGTTATTGAAGAAACTTCAGAAAATAAATTGCTGCGTGTTTACTGTGCCTTTTATGAAAAAGATGATATCACAAGACACTAGCCTAATATTTATCTGGCAACTTGGTATACATTGACATATTGGTTAATTCTAGCCAAAACAACAACACTAGATCAGCACTGTTACTAATACAGCCTGGTAATGTAGCACAAGCAGCTATATCGGACCTTACGTATCTTATCATATGTATCGGGACTTACTTGTCAAAAACTGATTAGACCCCCCATTAAGGGTCCTGGGTCTGAGGTGTGAATGAAATGCAAGCAAAACGGTTGTAAAAGGGCATTTAACGGTAGATTTGTATCGACTTGCAGAAGAAATATGACCCTATGGATGATCTAAAAAAAAAAAAAAAATCAAAAAAATCAAAAAAAACCACTATTGTTGAGCATTGCAAACGCTAGTTTTGCTGAATATAGCATTCATATTTCCTGCGGATGTAGTCAAATGACAAACTTGTTTTGGCTAGACACTACGTCATCGACTACGTCATCGACCATTCAGTTCTCGTAATGTTAAATTTGGTTATTTTTGCTTACCGTAATAACCCTATGTTTTCGGACGGGTAAAAATAATTATTATTTTTACTGTCCGAATATATAGGTTCCCAAAAATAATTATCGAAATTGCTGTCCGAATATTTAGGGTCGCCAACCTCCAACCACCGGAATGCAATGTTCTCCGATGCTTTCTGTAAACGCCACGGGGCAATTAAATGCTCTGATGATTTCTGTGAACGGAGGCAATTAAATAATCAATATAATACAAATGTGTTACCTTATTATTGGAAAAATAATCCCTGTATTAATTGCAATACTTAAATCCAATTCACCAGATAATCCAAGTAGCGTGTGGAAAAATCGATCACTCCATGCTAACACGGTATTGCCAGTAGCCGTGTCCGCTTGGTGAGACATCGTGTTTTTTTTAACTGCGACACAGATTTCGGACGAGCGGGTAGACAGACGCACGCGGGTCATTGTTATCACGATGACTAACGACTGACTGGCCTGTCCATCCGTACGTTTTTAAATAAATGCTTACAACTTATACAAGATCACCTTTTTTTGCCACACGCAAGAATCGAACTGTCAAACCAATAGGCAATACTCCATTCACCGATTTACATTATTATATACGCGTAAACGCGGGTATTATACCAGTATTACCAGTATTACCACCCGTATTGCATCGGGTTTTTTTCGATAATAATTTTACGCTCTGAAATGTATGTCAACTTTCAACGTCATTTACGGAAGATACTATGACAGATTTTGAAAATCAATATCGGCAAAATGCGATGATGTCTGCTCCAAAATTTATGTCAGTTTTCAACGTAATACAGAAGTCGATTGTATTTTAATATCTGCCACGAATTCGAATTCCAAATCCGAGAACTCGATTACACCCGACACATACATATTACACACGAAATTCGTGTGTTGCTTTGTGTAAAAAAAATCGATAACGCTCTGTCGTGTCAAATGCCAGGTGTTCACCTGATGACATCATTCAGCGCGAGGCTGTAAACTGTGTGACCTTTAGGCTATGTTTTGAAATTGAACTGATTGGTCAATACGTCGTTTGATCTGTGCCGCAAACGTCGGGGAAAATCAAGGGGCAAAATGCTGAGGAGACGCTATTATGTTTGCGGAAAATCCTAAATATTTTCCTTCTATGCGCTCAGAAGTATACGTCGCGACCACCATTTGAACTGTCTAGTCGAGACGGTTCAAATGAGTGGTCACAACATGTACTTTCCATTGAGAAATAAAAAAAATATATATTTCATACCCGTAAAGGTGTATTATGTCAATTTCTGAAAGGACTTGGTTAAATATACACTCTCGATTATCATGATTATACGACTTCTTGTCGGCCTTCAGTTTCAGACATGAAAGGAATGCCGCATCTTTACAATTTCTCTGATGTCGTTTCTGGCCGACATCAAACGAAATTTGGACCTTTCATGATTATGTGACGTGATATTTTTAACTTTAAAGTTAAAAAACATTTGCACCATTTACATAATCGCTAATGCGGACTCGACAACACCTTTCATTGGTTCATCACATCTGAGACGTAACGCATTATGTGCGCTTATTGTGTTTCCAAAAATCTGGTACACGGACTTAATGTGTTAATTCATCGTCTACTGAAGCTTGCAGATTTCGGTAAATATTGTCACCGTAGTAATATTAAACCATAATTATATTGATGAAAAATATTTCCAATTATGATTGTTTACTGTCCGAAAACATACGTTTAAAAAAATATCCACATTTCACACCTGTCCGAAATTTAGGGACACGAAAAATAATTATTTTTGTGATAATATAGGGTGTCCGAATATTTAGGGTGTCCGAATACATAGTGTCAGTACGGTATCATACACGTACATCGTGTGTTAAGGTATTACCGTGTTTGTGGTAATTATATACAAGTGTGCAATGCAGAAAACATATTTTAATAAAGCTCTTGAAGAGTTTTAAGTGGGTGTATCTTTGTGTCTTATCTGCAGCAAAGCAGTAGTTAGTAGTAACCATGAATCGGTAAATGGGATTAAGCCACTACTCGCGTGGTTTTCCGATAGATCTGTGACACAACGCCTACAACGATAGGCCTACAACGAAGTTAAATTTAGCATGAACTTTCCTGGAGTTGATCTTTATGATATCGGAAATTGACCTTCAAATGCGATAATTAGCCGACAAATGCATGTTTATGACCAGTGACAAGTTGCGACTGTTTTCTGTTTTCATACAACATCGATCAGGGCTTCTAAAATTTTCAGTTTTCCGATTCTGGACCGATTTTTGAACTCTCCGACCGATTGAGATTTGAAAACTTAAAAATCGGTTCGAGAAAAATTACCAGTCGACTGCTATTTCGCTATAAACCTTGTAAATTTACCGGTTTTGACCACCAAGTACCGTATTTAGCTGTGTATTGCGCGCACTGGTGTACAACACGCATCTATATTTTGGGGGGAAAAATCGGGGGGAAAAATAGTTCGCGTCTATAGCGCGCAACAAAAAAAAAAAAAAATCACCGGAAATTCCGTCACGTATAAGAAAATTGCATTCCGAGTCACATCCACAATGCTGAACGTGTGCTGTTAGGCTCTCTCGAAGAGAAAAATATCGCCAAAGGTCAGCTTTATGGCATAAATTAGACTTTATATTGTCTAAAAGTATGTTATATTTATTGTTATTTACTCATTAATATGCTTAATAAAAATTCATGATGCATGTAATAAACTTATTGAACCTACTTACGAAGAAATTTGTTGTATATAATTCCACCATATTTGCCATTCGTGTATAACATAATTACTCGTAATCGCAAACACACAGCAGGCTAGCCATGTGTAAACTTCTTCCCCAAGGCGATAATAACTCCCTACTAGTGACCTGCACATGAGAAATGGGCCATAAACAATTCCCTCCCCCCCAGCCAAATATTGACACTGTGGACCACCGTGGATATACGTAGCTACAGATAGTGTGTATTCACTGTTTATTGATTAGGTTTAACAATATACATACCGGTAGGTACTACCTGAATACACGATATTCCAGCATAGCCCTATATCAGTGTATGCGCAGATGAATCAGGGGCTATGCTGGTCGCACATGTCATAAGGTATTGATGCGTGAATACTTGTCAATACTTTACAAAAATAGTAACACAGTCAGTCGGCACCTAGCAACGAAAAGCGACCATTACTGAGTGTTACCGAATGCGATCTGAATGTGCGCGACGCTTGATTTAGCATCTAAAATCTTACATCAAGCGCTTATGGGATTGAGATGATCTGTCCTCATTAATTATTCACAGAATGGCAGACGTGTGACGTCACTTTTAAAATGTACAACCAAACAATACCCGACAGGCAACATTTGACCGATATGAGATCGGTACACCAGCGTAGATACAGAAAACACGTACATTTCCTCTAAGACACGTAGCCTCTTATGTTACGAGCCTGGATATATTAAATCCCAAAATATACCAATTTACCATCAATCTATGCTTACCGCACCCATTCATATCGATTGATTCCTTTTCTCTTGTTTCACACTATGCGTATTTCAACGTCATAGCGGACAACTGTCAAAAATTGATATTTCCGTTTCCGGGCTTGTTTTGTTTGCGTAAAACTGGCAGAAATCAGTTGGAAAAAATGTTTGAAATTAATGTTCCTACTTATAACGAGCAGTGTGACTTCTGGATTAAAAATGGGGCTGAAAAAATGCGCGTAATACACAGCTAAATACGGTAATTTATGACACATATCCGCGGGCCATATCCGTGTTAAACCAGTGTGCAGCTTGCTGCGTATTCAGTTTCTCCAAGTATCGATTTTTCTTAACACACACGTGGGACAGGTGTATAGCGGATTAGTGACTGAAATAGACTGACTGGCTTCAGCGTAAAGATACGTAAAGTTCCTAGAATCGCCATTTCTGATGATGTTAAAATAAAATAAAGAAACCATGCACTGTGTTTATCTGTGTTTGTAATATTTAACCCCAAGTAACTGACACAGACTATCGGCCCGGGCTATTCCATATTAAGTTAAGAACTGTTACCTGGTTACATTATGCTGTATTAGGGGTCATTTTTGTGTATATAAAATGTACATGGACGTAGGAATGTCGAAGATCCTGATGAGCCGGCTCACGTGATCTACAATTCGCAAACATTTTGATAAACGACAAGGTACGTCTATCGTGTTAAAAAGCGTGACTCATTAGGGATCAGGGATTAGGGATCAATTGAAGTGCTAAATCACACCGCTGATGTACAACTTACCGGCTTGGCAACCCGGCAGAGAGGAACAAATATAAAACGAAACAAGACACAGACTTGAATTTTGTTTATTTTTTTTAGTCTACACTGTACCGAAAATTTACCTGCAATCAATCGGCATCACGTTTCGTCTCTGTCGTTCCGCATTTTTTTCGTCTGCGCTATTTAGGCACACCACATGACCCGGTGCATACACAATTTTGTCCACTTTCGTTGTTTATAAACACGATTTATTTATCCCAATACAACATTTATCCCATTATTTTCAGTTTCAGTTTTTAATAGGGGGGGGGGGGGTGGGGTGGGGTCTCCGACAATGGCCGACAGTGTTACGTCTGGACTCTTGGACCGATTGGCATTCTGAAATTTTAGAAGCCCTGACATCGATTGACCTTTTCTGTTTTCATACAACATCGATTGACCCATCTCGGGTGTTTTTGTGGAATGAATTTTCGGAAGTACCATCTGGGACACAGCCGCTTTGAACCCTGATTTGATGGGCCTCGGCCCTCTGGGCAGCTTCCATGATGGAATGTCGCAGGCTGATCTATGGATGTTCTAGTGGGTGGCAGGTGGGAGGATGCGATGGGTAGTTTAATGATCGGGTATCATCCTTACGGAATCGTGACCGAAGACCTGGTTTGACCCTCTTTGGCTTTCTTGTATGTGAGAGTTGAATCTTGTTATACCACTTATAAGAGTAATGCTACCGGTATATAGGAGAAGGGGCCAAGTGTGATATGGATCTGGCACCAGGTCAGGTTATTCCAACTTCAGGGCAGAAAATATATTTATTTCGATGTAAATATTCCGTTTTGATTTTGGGATTTTCCCCCTAATGCAGCAGGTTAAATGCGGGATTGAACCCGTTGGCCCGGCCCTAATGACCTTTAGCTGTTGATAGGCCGTTAAACACTGATAAATAAACAAACAAACGGATGGTCCTCATTTGTCACATGTTTTGTAGGTTGACCCGTTATTCCATTTGATGTCGGCAGCATTCGATGAAGGTGGCAGCAGTGGCCTACTGTTGAACAATTTACGCTCGTTTGACAAAACACACAAGTTAATATTGGACTCAAATACATTAGTGTGTCCTGTTGATGACCCAGACACATCGCGATTAGAAGAACGCCAACAGTTCATAGATCTACCAGAATTAAAAGGTACGTATCACAAAAACTTGCTGAGGTACAGCGTGCTTTACTTGGGAACAGTGAAGAGGATTGGTGGGTACTCGTATGTCGGCATTGAATCCATCCTTACCGAGATTCACACATGGGCTAAGTGATCTGGGGCAGATTTCACCAAAATTGCAAAGTATACTTATCTTGCTATATAAAGTACACTTTGAGGCAGAAATTTTCAATTTAAGGATAAATTTATTAATTTTTAGCCAGGTTTTTTTTAAAAAAAATCCAGGCTATTGGATTGGCGAAAGCCGGGCGGGCGGCGTCCACAACAATCAATGTTAAATTTTCGTGTTTCAGTCTATTTCTTTGTTACTGTACCACCTAGGACCACCAAACTTTCACAGCTTCATAATCAAGGGGTGCCCACCACATATCACTATCCAACAGGTTACCTTTTTTTGAACTTGACCCATTTTTTCCACGCAGTCGACTTAGCCATTTTCAATGTTAAGTTTTCGCGTTTACAATGTTAAGTTTTCGTGTTTAAGTCCATTTCTTTGGTACTGTACCACCTAGGACCACCAAACTTTCACAGCTTCATAACCAAGGGGTGCCTACCACATACAACTATCCAACATGTGACCATTTTTTTTACCTTCACCTATTATTTCTACGTAATTGACTTAGCCATTTTCAACGTTAACTTTTTAACGTACGTCTGGTTAGTTTTTTGGTTAATTTTTTTTCGTTATACTATATCTCTGCAACTGCTTCGCCCATTACCTTGAAACTTCACATGGGTGTTTATCATCATCCATATTTTCATTCTACCCCCCAACCGTGCGGCCCCTATGCCCAATGTCAAGGTCAAATTACTTTGAATTTTTTTGTTAAAGTTTTTTTGTGTACTATATCTCTGCAACTGCTTCACCCATTACCTTGATACTTCACATGGGTGTTTATCATCATTGTCAGCGCGATATCGTCGGCATTTTGGCATACGTCCGTCCGTACGTCCGTGTGTCTGGTTAAAGTTTTTTGGTTAAAGTTTTTCATCTACTATATCTAGTTTTTTAGTGTCCATGCCTCGCCCCAAGGCGCGACATGCAGGCCACGGCCATCTAGTCTACAAAAAGTGGGTATAATTATGTTATCCAAGTGTCTATGCATGGAAAAAACCTGGCCTTCGTGGCTTTGCCTCGTTTCTTGTTATTATACTGAATTTATTACATTATCACAGCCATTTTGGCTGTGATAATGTAATACATTCAGTATAATAATTCTGCATACTTTTAATCATCAAATATATGCAGTCGTTAGTTCTATGTGAAATAATGCATTACAGGGGAAATAAATGATTACTCACTCAAAGTATACTTAGCTAGATAAGTCTACTTTGCAATTTTGATGAAATCGGCTACTGGGGTTGTGAACAGAACCTCAATCAATCACAGCGCCAGCTTGCCTTGATAGTTGTGCACTCGAGTTCACTCGTATAATGCCTGAATTTTTAACTGCTCATCTCATCTGTTACACATTTGTTCTCTGTTTCTCGTATTATACATGAACTCCAGCAATTTATGTATCTAATCAGTGATAATATGTTCCTGAATAAATAGATTATGTTATTAAGCCTCAGTAAATTAATAAGTTGCATGAGGTATGTAATTACAAAATGTGTCTTCCTGCTTTTGCTGTCTTTGATATGAGCCTTAAGGCCAAGTGAATCACTAGTAGCAAGCATTCTCACATAGATTGACATGTTTTATCATTTCATGCATTATGCTCTGGAAAGTAAATATTAAGGCGTTTGTTTATGATAGTGTCGCCCCTATTGATTGTAAGGGCCAGTCATGTTGACTGTTGACAAGATGAGATATATTGTAGTCTTGGCAGTAGCACATCCCAATTCCTATCCTATATGTCGGGCATCAGGGGGCCGTTTCACTAAACTTTGTACGACTAAAATATTCGTAAGTGCAAAATTATGATAGTCTGTAAATTTCACATTAACATTGTTTTCTTGTAAATAATTATTGGATTTACGTTTATTGAGCATAGGCTGCATATGCAGCCTATGCTCAATAAATGTAAATCCATAAATTGAAATTTACAGATGATCTTAAATTTGCACTTACGAACATTTTAGTCGTAAGAAGTTTAGTGAAACGGGCCCTGGCGGGCAGGCAATTGGTACATTGATTTAACCAGCTGGCTGCTCGCCAACCAGCCATATCAGCCCGAGTGGAGGCTCGAACCTTCGACTTCCCAGGTGTGAGGCGGATGCCTTATCCACTACTGTCTGTTCCCCGTTTTGCTGCCGACAAACTTTTGGCTATTAAACATATCTAAAAAATATTTAAATGTAAGTACTTTTTCCATCAAGAACAATAAAGTCACCCTCCCGAATTTCTTTTATTTGATGAAATCCATAAAATACAAAATTGTATGGGTGGTGGGGGGCAATACAATAATTAATACATATGGGTGGTGTGGCAAGGGAAAATGAATAATTATGGGGGTTGGGGCAAACGAAAATAATTCAATTGTGTGGGTGGTGGGGTGAAGTGATAATTCATAAGCATGGGTGGTGGGGTGAAGCAATAATTCAAAAGCATGGGTGGTGGGGTATGAAAATTATTTTGTTGTATGGGTGGTGGGTAAAAAAAAAAAAAAAATGCCTTCCAACCCCCCCATACCATTAATTCTGGAAAAGCCCTTAGTTTCAAACTTATCTCGTGAGGTTTCAGAGTCAAATTGTCAAATTGTTCGACCCTCCTGATCAGCCTCCTGCTTTTAGCACCATGTTAAATTCCCAGGAAAATCGTTTTTTCGCAATAAAATCAATATTTGATGGAATTTCATCACATGTTTTTTTGGGGAGGGTGACTTTTGTTATTGATGAATTTTTTTTTACATTTAAATATTTTTTAGATTTAACGTGTTTAAAGGCCGAGGCTGAAAATACTCAATAAATATCTTGGGGCATCATTATTCTTGAATTAAACAACACTGCTGAAACCATTGCATACCGGGTAATTACTATCTGACACTGCTTAGGTAAACCGTTATAATGGTAGTTAATGTGTGCGAATGGACCCCAACAGACTGGACATGCCACCTGTAAGGCTATCTGAAAAGCCATCTGGATACTGGCTGTACCAAGCGAGTCATTCTTCTCATAGCCAGCACATGAACGTTGACTATTGCACCAAGAGTATTATACCATCAAATATTTAATAATGGCAATTAGCTTGAATATATTCCATACCAATCAATTGAACAGATCAATTGCCATCAATGGAGTCAAATGCCCCATAACTTAGGAATGGGTGTGGGGGGGGGATGCTATTGTTGCTCGGTTCTGTGTTCTCAGGCTGTCAGTATAGACCGATCTTTGTTTCGCTAGAATATCTGCATACTCTAGGAGAGAGGTGGCAGGGCTTTTGTGTTTTCCATTTCTGGCTAGCTGACATATTAATATTGTTGTTTCAAGCATTTCAGTATTACCATAATATATATAGAAACAAGTCATGTATTTGCATTGCTTTAACCCTTCAAATGCTGGAAACGGAAATTGTCATCTACTGCTGTTTTATATATTGTCTTCTTTATCAGTAGATATGGTTTGTCAGCAATTTAGAATCATTATACAAATCCATGACCGTGCCGCCTCCGCTAAGCCCAGGGTCAAGGTCACAGACCCTTATTTATGGGCACCTCCGCCCACGCGGGGGGTATTCCGTAAGCCTGGCTTACTGACAAATCTAATTTACATTGACAATGATTCTCAAGTGCTGCCAAATCATGTTCTTGATGAGAAAAATGAAAAGTAGAAAATAAACAGCAGACAAGAAAAATTAATTCAGCAATGTAAGGGTTAATGCTATTAAGTTTATATAACTACATTATTATTATATAATACATGCACCATGAAATTACCAGGCAAAAGTAGAGATGATGTTTGTATTTAATTGATTTAATGGAGAAATTCTTAAAACCGTTTCTATGTAAATCAATGGCCAAGTGCTTCAGCGATCTTGCGACGGTCAAAAAGAGCAAGGTCATGCTAATTGAATGTCATGTATGTTTCATTCGTTTCTGATCACTGGTTCAGGCTATTGTGCTGCATAGTGTCTGTACTGTTATATGAAGTTTCAAGCCAATAGGTCATACAGTACAGAAATTATAGGCGAATGGAAAACGTGACGGACAGACGGACATACACACTGCGGTATACTTGCAAGCACCCTTTACTTGTGCACCTGTAAATAGTCTGCTTATGCACCTGGGTGCACAAGAAAACATGTTGCACAACTAGCTCTTGTACGCAGAGTTGATCCACAAGTATACCTGTTTGAAGATGGACAGACAGACGGACGGCTTTGCATCCCATTTTCGCTATGGGTAGGATAAGAACTGGTCAGATGTATGCCACAACATGCCACTGATAGTGTCATATCAAGGCAATACTCCGGAGAATTACATGTAGTGGGCACAGGGGAGTCGGTAGCTACAATAATTCGCCTCTGATATGTTATCTACGGCTACAATTTGACCCATTCAAAAAATGTGAGCAACCAAAGTGCATACCCAAACCTGTTGCATGGAGGTCAAAATTTAGTAAACTGTATATTTCATACCTTTAAACAAATAATCCTTGATGTAGAACTAGTAAATTGCCAAAATAATAGAACAGGGATATCATTTTCCCATGGAAGCCATCTTTTCTCTAGTTGTTGTTCAACATTCAATATAACGAAATTAAGCTTTCACATTTGCAAGATATACATGTAAATGTCAGATAAACACATTGACATGGTAAAATAACCACTTTCTGCATGTGTATGTTCTTTATTAATAATTTATTGATACAGCTTTGACAGTTTTATATCGCTAACATATCAAACATGCCGGATAACCGATTGCAAAAATCACTCTTCCATGCGTTACATTAAAGAGATGGGGTGAAATTGCTACCCTCGTGAGAGGTAATGGAGTGGGGTAGCAATTTTGTTTCTAGGGAGTCTGGAGCGTGATGTGTAACCGGCTACATGTGCCACGATAATGCTGTTATCTCTGGTGGGTGGCAGGACTGCCAGCAACCTAGATAATTACCCAATTGTGTGTCCTAATGTTGTCTGCGGGAGCATGGATGTTTGTATAACTGACCTCAGCCGAATTTAATGAGATTAGTGAATGTGATTTACGTCTTCCCAAGCGTGAACGACCACGGCCTTTAATAGCCAAAAGTTTGTCGGCGGAAAAACGTGTAACAGACAGTAGGCCATGACAACCCGGTATGTATTGTATATTTCAGAATCTTTAGGTGATGGAAGATACAAAAACTTAAATGTTTGTCCCTCATTTTCTTCATTTCGTTTTACCAACTGGGATTCCACTGAACAGGTAAGGAAGTTGCTGAAATATTGCAGTTAACATCTTTGTTGATTGTGACTGAATGTGGCAAGAAGGTGCTAGCTAATTGAGTGTGGCCAGCGTAACCCCAGATCAGCCTGTGCATCTATGCAGTCTGATCAGGGGCTTCGCTGTTCGCTATTGCGCTAGACCTAAGGATATTTGTTGCCTCGTATCAGGCTGTGTGTTTACCAATCTGCGGGCCAAACATCAAACTAAATAAAATCTGGCTCATAAAAAAAAAAAAATTCCATGCATCTATGCCCCAGTCACCTACTAAAAATTCCATGCATCTATGCCCCAGTCGCCTACTACAATTTCCATGCATCTATGCCCCAGTCGCCTACTACAATTTCCATACATCTATGCCCCAGTCCCGCCTACTACAATTTCCATGCATCTATGCCCCAGTCGCCTACTACAATTTCCATGCATCTATGCCCCAGTCGCCTACTACAATTTCCATGCATCTATGCCCCAGTCGCCTACTACAATTTCCATGCATCTATGCCCCAGTCGCCTACTACAATTTCCATGCATCTATGCCCCAGTCGCCTACTACAATTTCCATGCATCTATGCCCCAGTCGCCTACTACAATTTCCATGCATCTATGCCCCAGTCACCTACTACAATTTCCATGCATCTATCCCCCAGTCGCCTACTACAATTTAAAGCAATCACTTGGTGCCTCTAGGGATGTGTTGATAGATTAATGTTAGAGTAGAGTATGGAACTTCAATACCGGACATCATGGGCGCAATCCCACCTTAGGCATGACACAATACTTTCATATTGCATGTTTTTGTCGAGCCCGCTTGTGGAAAGCGAGACTTAGTGATCACAATGATGTCCGTCCGAAATATGCGTTAAAAGTTTTTAAATACCTTATATCTCTGCAGTCCTAAGTCACATTGACTTGAAACTTCATATGCTTATTCGTCATCATCCATATATTCATTCTGTATCCCACTCATGCGGCCCCTTTGCCGAAGGTCAAGGTCAAATTTGCGTTAAACATTTTCAGATACCTACTATCTTTGTAACCGTAAGTCAGATTTGTTTGAATCTTTGTATGCTTATTAGTCATCATCCATATATTCATTCTGTGTCCCACTCAAGCGGCCCCAAGTTCAAGGTCAAATGACTTTGATGTTTGCGTTAAAGTTTTTGTCAAATTTGCGTTAAATTTTCACGTACCTACTGTCTCTGTAACCGTAAGTCAGATTTGCTTCAAACGTTGTATGTTTATTGGTCATCATCCATATATTCATCCTGTGTCCCACTCATGCGGCCCTTGTGCCCCAATGTCAAGGTTAAATGACTTAGAAGTTTGCGTTAAAGTTTTTGTCCAAATTTGCGTTAAACTTTTCACATACCTACTGTCTCTGTAACCGTAAGTCAGATTTGCTTGAAACGTTGTATGTTTATTCGGCATCATCCATATATTCATTCTGTGTCCCACTCATGCGGCCCCTGTGCCCGAAAGTCAAGGTCAAATGACTTAGAAGTTTGCGTTGTTATAACAGCTGCTTTAATGTTTTTACATACCTTATATCTCGTTACTCCAATTTGCTTCAAATTTCCAATACTTCCTTTTCATCATCCATATTTCATTCTATAGCGTGCCCATTTGGTCCACATGCTCAAGGTCAAATGACTTTAAATAAAAAATTTGTTTGCGCTTTTACATACCTTATCTCTACAACCCTTAATTCAAGCTTCAAGTAAATGCACTCTTGAGACCATCAAGTGCCTCGGCGGAGCTGCGGCCATCTGGTTTCATCCTACTAGATGAGACCATAGCTGTTGCTGGGACGTTAAAAATAATATCAATAACGTTTCATACGCTGGATGTGCTACATTTTTACCTTCACCCATTTTAATCCTGGAGAGTTAGCTGTTACCCAGCATTAATTAAATAAATAAAAAAATCCTGTGGGAAACATTACGTTAAAGCCATTTCCTACTGTGCCTCAGAGTGCGATATCGGTGCCGGGTGCGTCCGACCATCGGTTTGACATGGATGCCGAGCCAGAGCCAATACCATCGACCGACGACAACATGGGCGGTGGCGACGACAACTTTGCCGACGATATGGACATCGTCGAAGGTATGTCTTAATCCTTTCAACCCTACAGACTATAATGTCAACATTTGCAAACTTTACAGGGGTCATACCAGTTATCCTGTTAATTAAGCACATTCTTTTGATCTGATATTGCAACAAATACATATAAGTCACGCAGCTGCTTGCTGTATCCATACCATTGTGAAGAAAATATCGCCACGGTAAACATTTTAGTAAAATTTGCTGAAACCATTCCCCAACTCTGTACAACGTCAAAAGTCGCGCGGGGCATAATCGAGTGCGTCCATTACGTCATTGCCAAGTTGTTCTATAAATACAATAATATAATTATGGTGTTTTCCAAGAAGCGAAGGGTGACTGATTTTTCTGCAGAACTACACAATGCTGTTTAAACTGGTTTACAGGCGATAAACTTATGTTTTCAATGTGAGAATAGAAGCTATAAGACTATTATACATTTGTCCGGATAACTGATTGTCGATGTTAATTTTGGGGCAATCTTACGACTGATGATCTGACCAAATTTTAAGTGAGAAAGATGGCACATTTTGCTAAATAGTTTTACATGCGCTGAGAAAGCAAGAACCGAGGATCGTTTTGTGAACATTTTATGCCCGTAGCTGCTATTTTAAAAAAATATATCGTAAGAACACTGCCATTTTTGTCCGATAATCTGAAGGATCCCTGTAGTGGTGAAAACGTTAATGGCAAACATTTTGTATCAATCAGGGCCATTGTTGTATCCCCCGGACGAAAGTCGGGGGATACTATGGATTTGACACCGAACATCGTCCGTGTCCGCCGCAGACACTTCTTGTCCGGAGCATAACTCGAACACCCTTTGGAATATTTTCATGAAACTTCACACATGCATAGACCACGACCCGAAGGTGTGTCGCGCACAAAATGACAACTCTTGCATAGCTAATTTTTTAGTTATCTCCCTTTTTTGTTTCGCGCACTGCTTGAGCATAACTCGACCACCCTTTGGAATATTTTCCTGAAACTTCACACATGCATAGACCACGACCCGAAGGTGTGTCGCACACAAGAATGACAACTCTTGCATAGCTAATTTTTTAGTTATCTCCCTTTTTTGTTTCGCGCACTGATTGAGCATAACTCTTACCACCCTTTGGAATATTTTCATGAAACTTCACACATGCATAGACCACGACCCGAAGGTGTGTCGCGCACAAGAATGACAACTCTTGTGCAGCTAATTTTTGAGTTGTCTACCTTTTTAGCTCGACTATTCAAAGAATAGTTAGAGCTTATGTTGTCACCCCGGCGTCCGCGTCCGCGTCAGTGTCACGGTCACGCCTTGGTTAAGGTTTTTAGTCAAGCTTGTATATGCAATACTACTGGCCCTACACCCACCATACTTGGACAACTTCATCTCATAGTGATGTACATCAATAACCCCTGATCTATATTTGACCTTGACTTACATTTCCTCTTGAATTACTTAGTTTAATTTCCCTTGGCTTCAAGGTTTTTAGTCAACCTTGGTTAAGGTTTTTTAGTCAAGCTTGTACATGGGAATACTATTGTGCATAACAGACCACCCATACTTGGACAACCTTTTCTCATAGGGATATACATCAATAACCCCTGATCTATATTTGACCTTGACCTACATTTCCTCTTGAATTACTTAGTTAATTCTCCTTGGTTAAGGTTTTTAGTCAAGCTTGTAGATGGAATACTCCTGGCCCTACACCAACCATACTTGGATTAACTTCATCTCCTAGTGATGTACATCAACAACCCTGACCTATATTTGACCTTCACCTACATTTAACCTTGAATTACTTAGTTAATTCCCCTTGGTTAAGGTTTTTAGTCAACCATGGTTAAGGCTTTTAGTCAAGCTTGTATATGCAATACTATTGTGCATACAGACACCATACTTGGATAACTTTTTCTCATAGGGATGTACATCAATAACCCCTGACCTATATTTTACCTTCACCTACATTTAACCTTGAATTACTTACTTATTTCCCCTTGGTTAAGGTTTGTACTCAAACTTGGTTAATGTTTATAGTCAAGCTTGTATATGTAATACTCCTGGGCCTACAGCAACCATACTTGCAAAACTTCATCTCCTAAGTGATGTACATCAATAACCCCTGACCTATATCTGACATTGACCTACATTTAACCTTGAATTACTAAATGGAAATGATTCTGAAGTGCTGTCAAAGCATGTTGGAGAAATGGGGCTCATGGGATTTGCGACCAGAGAATTTCCCTTGGTTAAGGTTTTTAGTCAACCTTGGTTAAGGTTTTTATGCAGGCCGCAGCCACCTTGTTTGTCAAGCTATTTGTACATCGACAACCCTCGTAGTCGAGCTATGCTGTTCTCCTACAGCTCTTGTTTGTTTCGCGCACTCTACAAACTCTACCCGTTTTCTCGTGTGCTCTGTACACCTTACCTGTAGAGAGAACAATAGCCTTCTCCGGTTGAACAATAGTGACTGGGAGAACCATTCACCTGTGCATGTGCTAGCATGTGCAAATGTCCAGACTGACCACTAACTTATTACAGGTAATTTCCGTAGACTGTTGACAATATTGTGGCAATATGTGGACATGTGCAGATATGATATGTAGATAAATATAGAACTATTAAAAAAAATGCTAGGCTCCAGTAGCGAGCATTATTATTTTTAAGTTTAAAAAAAAAAATCCGTTTTTGTTTTCAAATTCTTTTTCAATCTAGTAGCATAAGGTCGTAAGTGCTATATACAGACTATTATCATATAAAAAAACAATTGTTGACTAGTGAGCCATAGAATATAAACTGATATTCTATGGCTCACTAGTCAATAATTGTATATGTTCGGGCCAGTGAAAATTGCTTCGGGCCCAGGCTCGAGGTCAAGGCGGGACAAGGTGAGGCATTTGATTCCGCGGAATTCTTGTTTACTTATCTGCCTTTGTTGTTTCATGCACTGATTTCGTGTCCGGAGCATAACTTGAACACCCTTTGGAATATTTTCATTAAACCTCACACATGCATAGACTACGACCCAAAGGTGTGTCGCGCGCAAGAATGACAACTCTTGCGTCGTTGATTTCTTAGTTATCTCCCTTTGTTGTTTCGCGCACTGATTTCGTGTCCGGAGCATAACTCGAACACCCTTTGAAATATTTTCATGAAACTTCACACATGCATAGACCACGACCCTAAAGGTGTGTCACGCAAGAATGACAACTCTTGCATTGCTAATTTTTTAGTTATCTCCTTTTTTTTTTTCCGTGCACTGATTTTGTCTCCGGAGCATAACTCGAACACCCTTTTTTCAAACTACTTGTGTATCTGGGGAGGGGGATACACGTGCGAGTTTTCTGAGCGTGTATTAAAGACTCGTGCTGCAAATCAGGAAGTTTGATCTTTGATGGACCGAGGCTCTGATTTGCCATTAAGCCTTTCACCACTACAGACTGCTGACCATTATACTGCTCCAGTTCCTCCAGGAATAATGACCCTGGCTCTGGAAGTACCTCCCTAGTTTCATCAGCAGTTTTTAACAATATTGATTCAGGTTAAAGCAGCAAAACTTGACAAACATTTCAGAGCAGTTGTATTTTTTCTTAAATGATGTCAAACTTGACATTCACAGTAGAGGTGACAAAATATAATCGTGCCCTGTAATGGTGAATGATGACAATTTCAGACATGGCGGACACTAACGTGGACGACAATGAGGAGCTGGTGGAGAACTGTATAGGTGACGGCAAGGCCGCGCAGCTCGTACAGTCCGTTCTTTCAGACATGACGTGAGTAACATAGGCAAAGTGATTGGGTTTAACGTCCCAGCAACAGCTACGGTCATCTAGAGATGGGATGTGGGTTTCAAGTCTCATCCACAAGACCAGTAGGATGGAAATACAGTCTACACTTGTTTACTCAAAGTCCAGGGGACTGAAGAAAAGTTCAGTTAACAAGAGTTATTATATAGGAAACCATGTTCTTGGGATAAAGTTTGACTTGGAGTTATCATTAGTTTCACTTCAGAAAGTTTGATGTAACTACTGTGAAAGTACATTTTCACACCCAAGGTTGGGGGTGAAAATATATTTTGTAGTGTAACAAGGTCAATGGTTGGGTGACATACAACAGTGGAACCTCTCTAAACCGGACACTCTGGGAGGTCCCCAGGGTGTCCGGTTTAGAGACTCCATAGTAAAACAGACAGATGACTACTTCAAGATAAGTGTGAATGCCTTGTGGTTGTGAACATATATTATCAATGGAGATAATAGAAATTAAATATATCAAAATTAAGCACAACTAACTTGTCTCTGTGTCCGGTTTAGAGAGGTTCTACTGTATTGTCTTTGTGTCACTTGAGAAATGGCGCATATGGCCTTTGTGATCAGTGTAGACCTAGACCAGCCTGCACATCCGCAGAGTCAGGGTCTGCACTGTTCGTCATTCCATCAATGAAACGCTTGTCTTGCTTCTCAAACAAACAATAGAGATGTCATCTACAATGTCGGTCTTCGAATTTAGCCGCTGGTCCGATGCCCCAGGCCAGTAAAATTTCTGGCGGGCCAGTAAAATTCAGAAGCTGGCAGGCCCGGCGGACCAGTAGATATTTTCAGCATAATTCAGAATATGCGAAACCCAAATTCGTCTTGTTTATTATTTTCTATCAGGAAGCATCGTAAACTGGTCCCCAGTAGCACGTTCCTCATATTCAACATGTTCTTGTGTAACGTGTTGAGCATACGACCGGCAACCAGTCTTATCATCGTCACAGCCACAAATAAGAAAAGCACTGCACACATTACCAGTCAATTCAGACTCCCAAAATAAAACATTGTCCGGTCATTAACCTCATCAGCTGGCAATTGCCAGGTAACGGCTGTTCCATTTACCTCTTTATAGTTGTGGCTAGTCGATTCGTTATTTACTTGACAAAAATACAATTATCTTGCTTCCCTAACAGTTAATAATTGTTTGTGTATGCTGATACACCAGAATTATGGTAAAACATTACCATTTTAAAACTTCATTAACCATTTTATTTTGTGTGTTCAATTGATGTAATAGCCGATTTATGACATCGCGTCGAAGAGCCTGTGTGTATTAAATGTTTCAAAGACGACTTTTCCATTACAAAATTCGATAAATATAGTACATTGACCATAAAAGATATGTTTACACGAAGTGTCTGCGCTTCAGATAAACTGCAGAAAGCACAAAACTTTGCCAATCTATGGAGGCGAGATGTAACCTAATTTCGTCTGCACCCAATAGCCGACAGATTTTCAGTTTCTGAAGAGGGGGAGTCAACAAAACATGGGTGTGGGAGGGGGTGGGGGGGCACTAATCGTACCGGCTCCTTCGGGCCGACAATTACGTCTTGACCGATTGGTATTCTGAAATTTTGGAAGCCCTGGTAGGTATTGAGTCAGAGTGACAGTGATGAGAGCGATGATGACCAAGACAGAGTTGATGACGAGATGGAGATGTCAGAAGATCTAGTTTATAAAACATTGATATCTTGAGACCAATCCAGAGATGATGACCAGATGGAGATGTCTGAAGATCTAGTTTATAAAACATAGATATCTTAAGACCAATCATTAAAACAACATTATATCGACTTGTTTTTATTCTTATTATACAACTACTATACAAGCATATGTATATACTTTTATGATAATATTATATTTATACATAGTACCGCATAATTTTTCGGGCCAGTAAAATTTTGCTCGTGCCAGTAACTTTGGGAAGTTGACTGGCCAGTGGTTTGAAAAGTTTTTCGTGAAGACTGCAATGTTCTCCATACAGTGTTGAAGTACACTATTGTCTGTTTCACAAAACCTTCCCAGATTTTATGGTTGTATCCACAAACATCAAACTCTATATATTTTTTTATTGATAATATGAATTTTATCAAAACTTCTTTTTATTTTGTGAAATTTAATAAAATATTGATTTTATTACGAAAACAAAATTCTGTCTGGGAATTTAACAAAGAAACAAAGAAAACAGAAGTTAAATATTATGAAAATCCGTCTAATATTTCTGAAATTGGAAAAAAAAATCCCCAGGTTTAATCCTCATAGACACATTCACCTGGATGATGTCTATGGGGATTTAACAGGCGGAAATCAATTCAATATTTCACCAAATTTCACGAAATTAAATAGAATCTCATTCTTAAATTTTGATAAAAAGTAATGGTTGTGGGAAAAAAAAGAGTTTTTGCAATGTTTATATAACCGTAACATGATGGCAGGTGTCATCCCGAGTGCACTAGCAGATCAGCAGCAGAGCTCCAGTTAAGGTGCGTAATTTGACCAACTTGGGGTGAAATTTTGTTATTTTTTCATAAAAAATGGCAAGTTGTGAGTCCTTTAGAATTGTCTCATTGAGACGTGTTTCCCCAGTCATATTCACAAGCCGTTTTCACTCGCTCCCTTCAACGTGACCGTATTGTTGTAGCCATGGTACGACGGGGGCGTTGATGCAGGTATTGGCGACAGAGCCGTCTGATTACTCGTACTTCAGCAAGACGTTACTGCGCACCTGGGCGGGTCCCGCACATTGGCGGGCGGGAAACTTGTTCAAAGGTAACACAAAATGTAATCAAAACTTGGCAAATGGCAAGTTCTATTAACACCGATAGTGTTTTCTATATTGGACCTTACAATGTTCTTTTACCCAAGTTGAATATTGTTTCAAGGTCACCAACGTTTTGCTATGGACATATATACTGGTAGGCGACCCATTTCCGGCCAAAAATCACTTTTTTTTCGCAATAATTTTTAATAGTTTACACCGTGATTTTTCTCACATTAACAAATACATTATAAAACTCATTAGTATAGTGGGAGGTAACTGCTGATAATGGGGCCCGAAAAGTGGTAATTAAAAGGCCAATTAAAATACAGGAGACCCATTTTTCCGGACACTAGGATTTTCCGCGATATTTACTTTTTGTTAAGCTAAAACTGCAAAATTACAGTCAAAGTAATTAATACTGTATGGTATTGATCAAATGATAGCAATTATTGCATGTATTACTTCGAAGATACTGTTAATTCCTTTATTCTGTACACTTTCCCGATAATCAAGTTCCACGTCATACAGGTGTCAACAGAAGTTGGCAGGTATGAAAACAGTTCAATTTAATAGTTTTACTCATTTTTCTCGGAAATATTCACACCTGACAACTGGAAATGACCACCTTAATGACCACCTTAATGACCAGGAACAAAAATCTCGTATGAAAATGCAGAATTAAGCGTTTAAGAGGATGTCCGGGAAAATGGGTACGGACGAAAAATGGGTCGCCTACCAGTATGGTTACCATATGTGCAAAGCAAAAAGTTGGTCACCTTGAAACAACATTTGACTTGTTAACATATATATACGTCCATAATGGTCACCTTGAAACAACATTTGACTTGTTAACATATATATACGTCCATAATGGTCACCTTGAAACAACATTTGACTTGTTAACATATATACGTCCATAGCAAAAAGTTGGTCACCTTGAAACAACATTTGACTTGTTAACATATATACGTCCATAGCAAAAAGTTGGTCACCTTGAAACAACATTTGACTTGTTAACATATATATACGTCCATAATGGTCACCTTGAAACAACATTTGACTTGTTAACATATATATACGTCCATAATGGTCACCTTGAAACAACATTTGACTTGTTAACATATATATACGTCCATAATGGTCACCTTGAAACAACATTTGACTTGTTAACATATATACGTCCATAATGGTCACCTTGAAACAACATTTGACTTGTTAACATACATATACGTCCATAATGGTCACCTTGAAACAACATTCAACTTGTTAACATATATATACGTCCATAATGGTCACCTTGAAACAACATTCAACTTGTTACCATATATACGTCCATAGCAAAAAGTTGGTCACCTTGAAACAACATTTGACTTGCGTACTGTCCGTAGGCAGAGCTACGATTCCACTCGTAGGCAGAATAGTGAATCATATCTGATTTGCACTTTAGTTGTGAAAGATTTTCTTCATTTTTGAACTGAAATGAGTGTTAATATTATAAAAATAACATATTCAAGTAATTATGACATAAATTGACATATGTAGATGACCTGATGAAGTAAATTTAAGCTAGAATCAACAAGTGTATAATACTAATATTTTTTCAGATGGAAAATATCTCTAATATGTCACAATTAACTGCTAAAGTGCGAATCAAATCTGATTCGCTATTCTGCAGAGAAGGACTATGACTGGAATTGTAATTCTGGCTACCGACGGTACGGGAGTACAGTCGCACCTGTACTAACGGCCACCTGTATTAAGCGTCTCCCTCCGTTAAGCGGCCATTTTATTTCCCCCCAATAAAAATTACTCTAAAATGCACCTGCAGGGCTGTACAAATTGATTTTTTAGCCACTTGTCCCGGACAAATGACTTGAAAAAAGTGACTTGCCCGGACTTGCCCTGGAAAATATAATTTTCAGGGCAAGTGATTTTGAAAAAGTGACTTGTCCTCATAAGATTTCTTATACGAAACTGTCCACAAAAAAACTCACTTTCAGGCAGTGGGATCGCGGTCACAGCATCCTCGGTCACTGTGATGCACTGCCCCAACGTTATCACGGTGATTTGCCGTGGTCGTTCACGGGGGATCACCGTGATTGCGTATCTACCTGTATAAATGCATGTACATGTGTACAGTACTTTTGCAAAATAAAACATTTTTATTTGTACGAGAAACCATGAATTAAGAGCGCGCGTGCATGTGTATTCGCGTTTCGATGTAGCAAGAGTCGAACATAATGCGATATCACTATTCGATATGTACAGGAGTTCTGGTGTTAACTGCTTAGGCACGATGACATCAATGTTTGTTAAATTGTATATATATTTTCTTAACTTGGTTGATTGATTGAATTGCGAATAAAGGTGATTTAATCCATGCTGGGCGCTAAGGAAATAATCCCATCTTTATCATTTAGCGGCTAACCTGTGATTATTTCGGGAGATTGAACACCGTCGGTCTAATTATTTTTTACCGCTTTAACACGCACTATAATTAGCAGGTACTCTTCATTAGTAACTGAATATGTAAATACGGTCATAAGCATCCATTTCCAACAGATCAGTAAATGGAAAGTGTGATTATTACCTTAATAGAAGTGCATACTCAAAAAACATAAAAATCGTTTCCTAAAATAATGAGAATCGTCTCGCGTTTTCGCGATCTCGCCTTCTGCTTTTGAAAAATTCGGAATAGTTTTGCTCATGCATGTGCAGCGTGTTTGCAAAACGCGAGATTGAATTTGATAGAATTTCGCGTTTTCGTCTCGAAAGCTCGAAAACGCGAGGTTGCCACATGTCCCTAATAGGACACGTAAACATTGTCTTAGGAGACGATTCTCATGTGCTGCACAAACATGTTTTTTATGCCCCCGCTACCGCAAGGTACGGGGGCATATAGTGTTACCGGCGTCCGTCCGTACGTCCGTCCATCCCCCCGTCCGTCCGTACGTCCCGATATTACCGTATTCTTTAGTAACTTCTACATGGCTTCACATATTATGTCAATATTTATACACGTGATACATATGAACATGCCTTACACACTCCACCCCCCATACTTCGACCTTGACCTTTGGCCTTGACCTTTTCCACTTTAAATGTTTGCTTGGCACTTTGGGACAAATCTATGTGCACGTTTCTCAATCCTACAATAACTTCTCAATACTTTTGCCAATCGCTTAAATATTTATACACATGATACATATGAACATGCCTTACACACTCCACCACCCATTACTTCGACCTTTTGACCTTCACCTTTTCCACTTTAATTGTTTACATGCCACTTTGGGACAAATCTACATGCACGTTTCTCAATCCTACACTAACTTTCACACACGCATTGCTCCAATGGTCCTCTACCGCCCTGTGACAAATCCACATTTGTCCTGCCCCCGCTAAGCACAGGGTCAAGGTCACAGACTTGGTGCGTTTGAAACCTTAACATTCAGTTAAATGGCTTATAATTTGTGTTTCCTTGCTCGGATCTGCTTCACATTTCACACACGCATTGCTACAATGGTCCTCTACCGCCCTGTGACAAATCCACATTCGTCCCGCCCCCACTAAGACCAGGGTCAAGGTGCGTTCAAAACCTTAACGCTCGGATAAATGGCTTATAATCAAATATGCCTCGTTTTCTTTGGCTGCCAGCGGGGGCATTCGTGTGCCGACAGGCCACATTTCTAGTATTAAGAAATAGAACAAATGTGGACAAACATCTATATTTCTTGACAACAAAATCATAATTTGACAAAAAATGATACTCGTCTTAGGAGACGATTCTAATATGCTGCCAATACACGTTTATTGCGCAAAAAAAACAACTTATTTCGATATGTGTTATTGGTTAGCAGAGCTGCCAACTGTTACGACTTTTCCGTATTTGTTCCGGAAAATACCTTAGAAATACGGAAGTACGGACAACAATTAAAAAGTACGATTTTTAAAAAAATCAGCGCAGGAATATCTGGAAATAATAATTTTCTTTCACAATTCTCCCAATAAATCCTAGTTTTTAGCTCATGTGAGCTATTGTTATGGCAAAGTGTCCGTCGTCCGTCGTCCGTCGTCCGTCCGTCCGTGAACATTTTCAATCATCTTCTTCTCCCGAACTGCTGAGCCGATATTGGTCAAACTTCACAGGGATGATATATGGGTGATGCCATTTCAGATTTGTTAAAATGGAGGTCATCGACAATCCAAGATGGCCGCCATGGAAAAGTAGGTCAAATTCTTAAAAAATCTTCTTCTCACGAACCGCCAGGCCGATTTCGACGATACTTGGTATGAATGATCGATAGTTAGCGCTGTTTCAGATTTGTTCATATGGTGGCCCGTGGGTCAAAAATGGGCGTCACCCGAGGGGTCAAATAGGGGTCAAATTTTATTTTTAACCGAATATAGTCATGTAATATATCAAATCGAAGGTATCGACGAGACAATCACTCTGGAACATTTTTTGTCTAAATCATATGATTACGTCATCCAAGATGGCCACCGATAGTTCAAATGGTCATTCTTTTACTAAAGATTTCAAACGTCTTCTTGTAAACTGTTTGGCCGATATTGGCCAAACTTAACTGTAATGGTCTGTGGTTGAAGCCTGTTCATTTTTGTTAAAATGGAGGTCATCACCAAATCCAAGATGGCCGCCGTTGAGAAGTAGGTCAAATTCTTAAAAAATCTTCTTCTCACGAACCGCCAAGCCGATTTCGACGATACTGGGTATGAATGATCGATAGTTAGCGCTGTTTCAGATTTGTTCATATGGTGGCCCCTGGGTCAAAAATGGCGTGGTCAACTAGGGGTCAAATTATATTTTTGCCCGAATATGGTCATATAATATATCAAATCGAAGGTATCGACTAGTTGATCACTCTGGACCATTTTTTGTCTAAATCAGATGATTTTGTCATCAAAGATGGCCACCAAAAGGTAAAAAAGTTGTTATTTTACTAAAGATTTCAAACGTATTCTTCTTGTGAACTGCTTGGCCGATATTGGCCAAACTTAACTGTAATGGTCTGTGGGTGAAGCCTGTCCATTTTTGTTAAAATGGAGGTCGTCACCAAATCCAAGATGTCCGCCGTTTAAAAGGAGGTCAAATTGTCAAAAAAATCTTCTCACAAACCGCCAGGCCGATTTCGACGAAACTTTATATGAATGATGGATAGTTAACGCTGATTCAGATTTGTTCATATGGTGGCCCGAGGTCATGGTCATGGCTCGAGGCGTCAAATAGGGGTCAAATTTTATTTTTGACAGAATATGGTCATTAGCCGGCGGGCGGGCGGGCGTCCACAATCAATGTTAAGTTTTCGTGTTTGAGTCCATTTCTTTGTTACTGTACCACCTAGGACCACCAAACTTTCACAGTTTCATAATCAAGGGGTGCCCACCACATGTCACTATCCAACATGTTACCTTTTTTTTTAACTTGACCCATTTTTTCCGCGTAGTCGACTAAGCCATTTTCAATGTTAAGTTTTCGCGTTTACAATGTTAAGTTTTCGTGTTTAAGTCCATTTCTTTGGTACTGTACCACCTAGGACCACCAAACTTTCACAGCTTCATAATCAAGGGGTACCCACCACATATCACTATCCAACATGTTTCTTTTTTTTTTAACTTCACCCATTTTTTCCGCGCAGTCGACTTAGCCATTTTCAATGTTAAGTTTTCGCGTTTACAAATGTTAAGTTTTCGTGTTTAAGTCCATTTCTTTGGTACTGTACCACCTAGGACCACCAAACTTTCACAGCTTCATAATCAAGGGGTGCCTACCACATGCAACTATCCAACATGTGACCATTTTTTTTACCTTCACCTATTATTTCTACGTAATTGACTTAGCCATTTTCAACGTTAACTTTTTAACGTACGTCTGGTTAAAGTTTTTTGCTTAAAACTTTGTCGTTATACTATATCTCTGGAACTGCTTCACCCATTACCTTGAAACTTCACATGGGTGTTTATCATTATCCATATTTTCATTCTAACCCCCAACCGTGCGGCCCCTGTGCCCAATGTCAAGGTCAAATTACTTTGAATTTTTTTGTTAAAGTTTTTTCGTGTACTATATCTCTGCAACTGCTTCACCCAATACCTTGATACTTCACATGGGTGTTTATCATCATTGTCGCACCTGCTTGCGGAGCGCGATCCTGTGCCCAATGTCAAGGTCAAATTACTTTGAATTTTTTTGTTAAAGTTTTTTCGTGTACTATATCTCTGCAACTGCTTCACCCAATACCTTCATACTTCACATGGGTGTTTATCATCATTGTCACACCTGTTTGCAGAAAGCGCGATCCTGTGCCCAATGTCAAGGTCAAATTACTTTGAATTTGTTTGTTAAAGTTTTTTCGTGTACTATATCTCTGCAACTGCTTCACCCAATACCTTGATACTTCACATGGGTGTTTATCATCATTGTCGCACCTGCTTACGGAAAGCGCGATCCTGTGCCCAATGTCAAGGTCAAATTACTTTGAATTTTTTTGTTAAAGTTTTTTCGTGTACTATATCTCTGCAACTGCTTCACCCAATAATACCTTGATACTTCACATGGGTGTTTATCATCATTGTCGCACCTGCTTGCGGAAAGCGCGATCCTGTGCCCAATGTCAAGGTCAAATTACTTTGAATTTTTTTGTTAAAGTTTGTTCGTGTACTATATCTCTGCAACTGCTTCACCCAATACCTTCATACTTCACATGGGTGTTTATCATCATTGTCACACCTGCTTGCGGAAAGCGCGATCCTGTGCCCTATGTCAAGTTCAAATTACTTTAAAAGTTTTTGTTAAAGTTTTTTTGTGTACTATATCTCTGCAACTGCTTCACCCAATACCTTCATACTTCACATGGGTGTTTATCATCATTGTCACACCTGCTTGCGGAACGCGCGACATCGTCGGCATTTTGGCATACGTCCGTCCGTTCGTCCGTGTGTCCGGTTAAAGTTTTTTGGTTAAACTTTTTCCATCTACTATATCTATTTTTTTAGTGCCCATGCCTCGCCCCAAGGCGCGACATGCAGGCCACGGCCATCTAGTCTACAAAAAGTGGGTATAATTATGTTATCCAAGTGTCTATGCTTGGAAAAAACCTGGCCTTCGTGGCTTTGCCTCGTTTCTTGTTTTTAACTTCACCCATTTTTTCCGCGCAGTCGACTTAGCCATTTTCAATGTTAAGTTTTCGCGTTTACAAATGTTAAGTTTTCGTGTTTAAGTCCATTTCTTTGGTACTGTACCACCTAGGACCACCAAACTTTCACAGCTTCATAACCAAGGGGTGCCTACCACATACAACTATCCAACATGTGACCATTTTTTTTACCTTCACCTATTATTTCTACGTAATTGACTTAGCCATTTTCAACGTTAACTTTTTAACGTACGTCTGGTTAAAGTTTTTTGGTTAAAACTTTTTCGTTATACTATATCTCTGCAACTGCTTCGCCCATTACCTTGAAACTTAAAGTTTTTTCGTGTACTATATCTCTGCAACTGTTTCACCCAATACCTTGATACTTCACATGGGTGTTTATCATCATTGTCACACCTGCTTGCGGAAAGCGCGATATCGTCGGCATTTTGGCATACATCCGTCCGTTCGTCCGTGTGTCCAGTTAAAGTTTTTTGGTTAAAGTTTTTCCATCTACTATATCTATTTTTTTAGTGTCCATGCCCCGCCCCAAGGCGCGACATGCAGGCCACGGCCATCTAGTCTACAAAAAGTGTGTATAATTATATTATCCAAGTGTCTATGCTTGGAAAAAACCTGGCCTTCGTGGCTTTGCCTCGTTTCTTGTTTTATATATCAAATCGAAGGTATAGCAGTAAATCCACATGCACATTCGCAATATATGTTAGATCAGAAGGTACCAACAAATTCTGTGGAACATTTGAAGTTGTAAGTGAAGAGTCTTTGTGAAATCAAGATGACTACTATGGAGGCTTTTAGGTGAGCGATACAGGCCCATTTGGGCCTCTTGTTTATTTACCCGTAATCATACTCGCCTAGGCGCTTACCATTTCAATTATTGTGTAGTAATAGTAGTTTCAAGCGCTCAGCGATATTGATTTATTCATCACGTAAATTCATAAAATGTCTGCTCCAAAGCGTGCAGCCAACGAATTTGGGTATTTTTTATCGAAAGAAGTTAGGAGAACACATATGTTCATCACTGATTACAGCGAGACATGGCCCCATTTGGTCCTGTCAAAGCACGGTGATGAATTTGCGTCTTGCAAGCAGTGTAATTGTGATTTTTCGGTTGGTCATGGTGGCCAAGACGAGGGCCAAGGCTCTAACAAATTTACTTGATGCATATAAGTGAGTACTGATTTGTGTTCCGGAAAACATATGTGGCGTTCCTGAAAATAGCCCCTTTTTCTCTCCATGTTCCTCATGTGACCGACATGGGGTTGGCAGCTCTGGGTTAGGCTACTGCATCGCATCGTAGACCTATACACAAGATCGAGACCAAATCGCGAGGCGAAAACGTGAAATAATTCTATTGTATTCATTCTCGCGTTTTTGCCTGGCTATCTCGCGTTTTTGAGACCGCGATGTCGCGTTTTCGCCTCGGCCTTTTCACGATGTCGCCTTCCGCTTTTGGAAATACATTTGTTCATGTCATTATGTGCGTGTATAATGCATGCGTGTTGAAATTGAGTTTTTCGCCTACATTACATGTACGTACGTATGTAGAATGCAATTCGAACTAGCATGCTTTATATGTAGAACGCAAATCTAACACGCATGCTGTCTACACATGCATGGGCAAATCGTATTTCCAAAAGCGGAAGGCGAGATCGAGATCGCAAAAACGCGAGATTGTAAAATAAACAAAAAATATGGCCGTACACGCCCATCCCCAGTTAGCACATTTGCGACATATCATTTTCGGTCTAGCTGCACACCTGATGGTGTTTACAATCATCAGTCGGTAATCCAGTTTCACGTGCAAAGTGTGACTGACCTTTAGAATTCGGTGGAAACAAACATATCAAAACCACGTTATGTAGTCACTCACATCATCGCATCGCCTATGAATTGATAATTGTAGTCACAAAATAACGAAACCGTTAACATATCCACTTAAATTAGGTTGAGCATTTTCACAATTGTTTGAATTCTTGATAAAAGCAAGATTTGGCAGCACATGACAATCGTCTCCTAAGACGATTCTCATATTTTGCCAAAATATGTTTTTGTATAGAAATATCAATGTCACTGCTGAAATTTCTGTCAACATTCAGCGTCAGTTACGGAAGATATGACTGATTTTGAAATATTACACAGGCGAGATTTGTGTGTTGCTTTGTGTAAAAAAATCGATAACAGCCAGGTCAGCTGACAGGTGTGCATCGTATGACATCATTTAGCACGAGGCTGTAAACTGTGTGACCTTTAGGCTATGTTTTGAAATTGCTCTGATTGGTCAACACGCCTTTTGATGTCTCGTCGTGGGGCAATCAGTAACTCATTTCATGAGGATACGCTTATATTTTCCTTCTATGCACTCAGAAGTATATGCCGCGACCACCATTTAAACCATTTCGTCAGACGGTTCAAATGAGTGGTCACAACATATACTTTCATTGAGAAATAACAAAAATAAAAATAAAATATTTAATAAATTTCATATATCCGTAAATGTGTATTCCGAAAGGAATCGGTTAAAAAAAACACTGGATTATACGCCATATTTCGCCGATATTGATTTCAAAAACACAACCCTCTATTAAGAGGTCACCTCTGTTAAGCAGCCAGTTTTGTCACTTCCCTTGGGTGGCTGCTTAAGACAAGTTTGACTGTATTCAGATTTTGTTTTCACATTTGTCCGATGTCTTAATAAAACATGTTTTGGCAACACATGTATGAGAATCGTCTCCTTAGACGATTCTAATATTTTGTAAAAGAAATTGTTTGATTTCTTAGACCGTGCAAACAATTGACAAATTCAGAAATCAACAACTTAAATTTGTGTTTCTCGAGTCGGGGTTTCATATGGTGGCGAGGAAATACGATCGATTACACACCGTGAAAATCTTGTTTGAACGTAAATGACAATTGTCACGTAGGCCATTTCAGTTTACCGCGCGTTACGTCAGCTGTTATTCCACAGACCTAGAATTGGTTATTCTAAATACGTATGGTCGCTCCTTAGGAGCATTTCTTTCCTTCGTTTATAAGGTATGGGTTGTGGCCTAGGGCTTAGAACACCGACTTCCAATCCTGGAGGTTGTGGGTTCAAACATCGCCTTGGGAATCAATCATACCTTCATAGGATGTCCATCTCATTCAATTTCACTTTTTCCTTCGTTTATATGCCGCGTAGAAACGATAATTAAGAACCTTACATTTCATTTCTACCCCGTGATGGAACATGCATTTATTTCTCTAAAGTTAGGTTTCTTGGCCTGTCGACGCAGAGAGACGAAAACGTTAATATACATAAAATAAATCAATAACCAGCGATCGCCGCAGAATATTTTCGCTAATTCGCTAATTACTTTCAAATTCGATTCAATTAATATAATCAGGGTTGCTGTAGATTGCTATATCACTTTCTTGCGATACACGGGTACTGTGTAACACAGTAGCTGTGAATCGCCAGGAGGCCCGCGGCGTTATCAATCGATAAAGTGGACAGTTTTGGGATTACGTTTATGACAGTCCAGTGCAAAATAAAACGGGCTTGTGGCGGGACATTCCAACTGAAAATAGTGACTTGCCCGGGACTAAATTCCAGCATAGAGGCACTTGCCCGAGATTAAAACCGACTTGTCCCGGGCGTCGGGCGTTCCAATTTGTACAGCCCTGACCTGTATTAAGCGTGAACCTGTCTAACGCGGCCAACGGCCAGGCAAAATCGTCCATTTTGACTCGAAATCCTCGTTTTAGCGACCATTCTCGGCAAAATATCGGAAATTCCCAGTGACCTAAATCTCGCTAATTGCAGGCCTGCCAAACTGTTTACAATACCATTTCAATTTGTTTTATGACACCCGATTGTTTGACCAAATTTTCATCACATCATTACGCGATTCACTAAAATCATGCCTACCCGCTGTGACAATAAAAGTCGGTCAATAGTTTCAATAATCCCCTAGCCAAACATTGCTTCTGGCTACTATAATCGTCAGTTCAAAACACGTGTTATTCTCGTGGCCAAGTTATTTATACAGTACAGCCAATCACTGGTAAGTAAAGGCAGCCCTTAGTGGCATGATTGACGGGTTACTGTGGCGAAAGACGTCGGCAATATATCTATCAGCGATTGATCATGAACCCGGTAGAGTTAACTCCCTCCGAATACTCTCAACCAGACAAACAAACACATGCAAACACGCGTTTTAACGGGCGCCAGATGCGAGTTGTTTCTGGCTAGTAAAAATAATAAGCTGGGTCGCCCGGTGGCGAATGAATTTCGTAGTTGTCTACACACATTTTTGTCAGCTTATGACGCTTTGTGGGGTACCATTTCCGAAATAAAAATAGCATCCAATCGTTAGCTACGATTGGGTATACCCACTCGAGGCGCCACCTGACGAACCGAGTCGTGACAAACACAGCAGAAGCCCATGCGGAAGCAACTTTCTTTTTCGCCGAAAAGTGTGAAATAATTAAATACGAAATCAATATATTCTAATGAAATCCTTTGATGCCGAAAACAAATATTGTTTATTAAATTACTAACTGTTTATTTCAACCAAATATGGACAGGCTTTTTAAAACAGCATGGTGGTGGTCGTATTAATTTATTTATTTTTCTACTGGGTGGGGTAGGGGTATTTTCTTCTTCTTTTTATCCTTTCTGGTGGTGGGGGGTTATTTTCATAAGTGTCGTGTATCAATTTAGAAGTCTCCGTAAAAAAACGAGACCGACATTGAATGTTCACTGATCAACGTTTAGCGGAAGTTATTAAGAGTTGTCGTTCTTGCAATCCAGCGTTTCGGCCTAGTTCGATTCGTCCCGGTTCGTTTCGCCCATTATCCCATTCGCACCCGGGTCGTTTCGCCCTTATTCCCGTTCGCCCTGAGTCGTTTCTCCCCCTATATATATATAATGTTCGGCCGGCCTAGTTCGATTGGCCGTCAGACATCTCGACCCCAAGACATCTCGTACACGAGTGTTCGTCGGTCTCCGCGTAAACAACAAGTTTGAGTAGCTTGTTTACGCGGTACCGACACACATGAGTGTATTATTTCACGCTATTCAATCCTGAACGATTAATTAATAAAATTTTCCTATTAATTATCCTATTTACATTTCTACTACTTAATTTCCTTATTTTTTGTCGCGCCCGCTTGCGGAAAGCCCGATATTGTCGGCACTTTGGCGTACGTACGTGTGTCCGGTTAAAGTTTTTGGTTAAGTTGTTTGGTTAAGTTTTTAGCTCACCTGAGCGAAGCTCATGTGAGCTATTGTTACCGCAATGTGTCCGTCGTCCGTCGTCGTCCGTCGTCGTCCGTCGTCGTCCGTGAACATTTTCAAACGTCTTCTCCTCAGTAACCATTGGGCCTATAGTCACCAAACTTCATGATCATGGTCCTTAGGTAGGGGGATTACAAAATTGTTAAAATGACGTCATTGTGTAATCCAAGATGGCCGCCGTCTAAAAATAGCACAAATTCTTCAAAAATCTTCTTCTCAAGAACCGCCAACCGAATTTTGACAAAACTTGGTAGGAATGATCGATGTACAATGCTCTTTCAAAGTTGTTAAAATGGTGACCCTGGGGTCAAAACTGGGCGTGGCCCGTGGGGTCAAATTGGGGTCATATATTTTTGGATTTTTGACCGAATATGGTCATGTCATATATCGAATTGAAGGTATCAAAGAGGCGATCACTCTGGTGCATTTTTTGTCGAAATCTGATGGTTATGTCATCCAAGATGGCCGCCGAAAGGTCAAAAGGTCGTTCTTTTATTAGAGATTTCAAAATTCTTCTTCACATCAATCGCTTGGCCCATGGTAGCCAAACTTAAAAGTTATGGTCCATGGGTGAAGCCTTTTCAGATTTGTTAAAATGGAGGTCATCGCTAATCCAAGATGGCCGCCGTCTAAAAATAGCATAAATTCTTAAAAAATCTTCTTCTAATGAACCGCCAGCCGGATTTCGACGACACTTGGTAGGAATGATCAATGTACAATGCTCTTTCAAAGTTGTTAAAATAATGACCCCGGGGTCAAAAATGTGCGTGGCCCGTGGGGTCAAATTTTATTTGTGACCGAATATGGTCATGTTATATATCAATTCAAAGGTATCAATGAGGCGATCACTCTGGTAATTTTTTGGCGAAATCTGATGGTTATGTCATCCAAGATGGCCACCGAAAGGTCAAAAGGTCGTTCTTTTATTAGAGATTTAAAAATTCTACTTCACATGAACCGCTTGGCCCATGGTAGCCAAACTTCACAGTTATGGTCCATGGGTGAAGCCTTTTCAGATTTGTTATAATGGAGGTCATCGCTAATCCAAGATGGCCGCCGTCTAAAAATAGCACAAATTCTTAAAAAATCTTTTTCTCATGAACCACTAGCCGGATTTCGACGAAACTTGGTAGGAATGATCGATATGCAATGCTCTTTTAAAGTTGTGAAAATGGTGACCCCGGGGTCAAATATGGGCGTGGCCTGTGGGGTCAAATTTTATTTTTGACCGAATATGCTCATGTCATATATCAAATTGAAGGTATCGATGAGGCGATTGCTCTGGCGCAATATTTGTCGGAATCGGATGATTATGTCATCCATGATGGCCGCCAAATGGTCCATTTATTTGAGATTTTGAACGTCTTTTTCTCAGGAACCACATGGCCGATGCTGGCCAAACTTCATAGGAAGTTCCGATCCTTGGGTGATGCATTTTCAGATTTGGTAAAATGAGAGTCATCGCTTAATCCAAGATGACAGCCGTCTAAAAATAGCACAATTTTTTTAAAACACATGAACTCAATGTCACATTCTCCTCTGGTGTTCATGGAGTCAGGTGAGAGAATCAGGGCCATCATGGCTCTCATGTTTGGTTAAAGTTTTTGGTTAAGTTCTTTGGTTAAAGTTTTTGGTTAAGTTTTTTGTTTAAGTTTTTTAGTTAAAGTTTTTCATTATACTATATCTCTGCAACTGCTTTGCCCAATACCTTGAAACTTCACATGGGTGTTTATCATCATCTATATTTTCATACTACCCCCCTCCCGTGCTTCCCCTGTGCCCAACCAATGTGAAGGTCAAATTACTTTGAAGTTTTTGGTTAAGTTTTTTGGTTAAAGTTTTTGGTCAAGTTTTTTGGTTAAAGTTTTTCGTTATACTATATTTATGCAACTGCTTTGCCCATTACCTTGAAACTTCACATGGGTGTTTATCATCATCTATATTTTCATTCTACCCCCCTCCCGTGCGGCCCCTGTGCCCAATGTCAAGGTCAAATTACTTTGAAGTTTTTGGTTAAGTTTTTTGGTTAAAGTTTTTGGTTAAGTTTTTTGGTTAAAGTTTTTGGTTAAAGTTTTTGGTTAAGTTTTTTGGTTAAAGTTTTTGGTTAAGTTTTTTGGTTAAAGTTTTTCGTTATACTATATCTCTGCAACTGCTTTGCCCATTACCTTGAAACTTCACATGGGTGTTTATCATCATCTATATTTTCATTCTACCCCCCTCCCGTGCGGCCCCTGTGCCCAATGTCAAGGTCAAATTACTTTGAAGTTTTTGGTTAAAGTTTTTTGTTAAGTTTTTGGTTAAGTTTTTGGTTAAAGTTTTTTGGTTAAAGTTTTTTGTTATACTATATTTCTGCAACTGCTTTGCCCATTACCTTGAAACTTCACATGGGTGTTTATCATCATCTATATTTTCATTCTACCCCCCTCCCGTGCGGCCCCTGTGCCCAATGTCAAGGTCAAATTACTTTGAAGTTTTTGGTTAAGTTCTTTGATTAAAGTTTTTGGTTATGTTTTTTGGTTATGTTTTTTGGTTATGTTTTTTGGTTAAAGTTTTTGGTTAATTTTTTTGGTTAAAGTTTTTTGTTATACTATATCTCTGCAACTGCTTTGCCCATTACCTTGAAACTTCACATGGGTGTTTATCATCATCTATATTTTCATTCTACCCCCCTCCCGTTCGGCCCCTGCGCCCAATGTCAAGGTCAAATTACTTTGAAGTTTTTGGTTAAGTTTTTTGGTTAACGTTTTTGGTTAAGTTTTTTGGTTAAGTTTTTTGGTTAAAGTTTTTTTGGTTAAGTTTTTTGGTTAAAGTTTTTCGTTATACTATATCTCTGCAACTGCTTTGCCCATTACCTTGAAACTTCACATGGGTGTTTATCATCATCTATATTTTCATTCTACCCCCCTCCCGTTCGGCCCCTGCGCCCAATGTCAAGGTCAAATTACTTTCAAGTTTTTGGTTAACTTTTTTGGTTCAAAGTTTTTGGTTAAGTTTTTTGGTTAAAGTCTTTCGTTATACTATATCTCTGCAACTGCTTTGCCCATTACCTTGAAACTTCACATGGGTGTTTATCATCATCTATATTTTCATTCTACCCCCCTCCCGTGCGGCCCCTGTGCCCAATGTCAAGGTCAAATTACTTTGAAGTTTTTGTTAAAGTTTTTTTCGCGCCTGCTTGCGGAAAACGCGATATAGTCGGCACTTTTGCGTACGTACATACGTACGTACGTGTGTCCTGTTAAAGTTTTTGGTTAAGTTTTTTGGTTAAAGTTTTTCGTTATACTATATCTTTTTTTTTAGTGTCCATGCCTCGCCACAAGGCGCGACATGCAGGCCGGGGCCATCTAGTAATAATATTTGTGTTTTATTGAAGAAACTATGTCACGTGCGTATGAATGTTTATGGGCGTGTCTTATTTACTACGTGTTGACGTCACTCATTCGTAACAATTTTGGTGTATCATAAAAAAATGGCGCCTTTCTGTCAATTGGATTTCAGTGGATTTTAATATTTATGGCAACGACCATTACCGAATGTTACCGAGTGTGATCTGAATGTGCGCGACGCTTGATTTAGCATCTAAAATCTTGCATCAAACGCTTATGGGATTGAGATAATCGGTCCTCATTAATTATTCACAGCATGGCAGAAGTGTGACGTCACTTCGAAAAGCAAACCAAACGCCTAAATGTGGCTTCAAGGATGGAGAAATGGGGCTTATGACATTTGCGGCTTGTGTATATCCAGATCATCTTGCTTATTATTTGGCACATTTGATGCATATTTTTACTACGCTTAGTGTATCCTACTAAAAATCTGTTTCACGAAACCTGCCCAAACTTTACGGCTATATAAACAATTCAAAAACATATTTTTTTTTGTATAATATTAAATTAATGGAAAAATTAAGAATGAGCCTTCTTTTTATTTCGTGGAATTTGGTCAAATATTGATTTTATTGCGAAAAAAACAATTTCCCCATGTTAAATCCCCATTTAACATGGGGAATTTTTTTTTAGAATTTGATAAATACTGGACCGATTTTTAAAATTTAACTTTTGTTTTCTTAGTTAGATCATTTCCAAGCTATCTAGCTAGGTGTCGGTTTCAGAGTGGGGGGTGTTTTATGCAATTTCCGGTGGTGGGGGGTTATGCAAGAAATAAATTCTGGTGGTGGGGGTGTTTTATGCAATTTCCGGCGGTGGGAGGTTATGCAAGAAATAAATTCTGGTGGTGGGGGGGTATATAATTTTATGTAAATTCCGGTGGTGGTACCCCTAAAAAAAAAGCCAGTATCCCCCCCGCCCCCCCAGCCCCCACCCAGGGAAATTTTACTGGAAAAGCCCTTAAGACAAGTTTGACTGTACATTAATTGTGCATATAAATCTATATGGAACAAGTTATAAGTCGGTCCAAGATGAACCTCCATTAAGCACCCACCTGTGTTAAGCAAGCAATTTTGGACTTTCCCATGGCCGCTTGCTTAAGACAAGTTTGACGGTAGATTGCAACTACGGCTAAAGAAGCTGAAACAGCTGTAGGAGGAGTCGAAAAAAAAGAGAAAAAAAATGGAAAATGACTCCGAAACCTCGCTATATAGCTTGGAAATGATGTAACTAAGAAAACGAAAGTTAGATATTGATAATCAGTCTACAAATTCCAAAATTATTTTAAAAATCTATTTTTAGCCCCTATGTTAAATTCCCATAATAAAATCAATATTTGGTAGAATTTCATCAAATAAAATTGGGGAGGGTGACTTTCTTGTTATTGATGAAAAAGTACTTACATTTAAATATTTTTGGGATTTAATATGTTTAACGGCCAAATGTTTGTCGGCAGCAAAACATGGAACAGACAGTAGTGGTTACACAGTGGAAAGTCTCTGACCCGGACACCCTGGGAGGTCCATCAGATGTTGTTTAAGGGGTTCCACTGTAATACTGACAGTAGCACACTGAGAGGCATGTTTGTATGCTGTGTAGTTGTGAACAAACATTACCATGAAAGACAAATAACAAGGAAACTCCAGTAACATTAAACACAGACATTTTATGTCTGTCAGTTTTAGCATGTCTTTTTATACATTTTGCAGCTGCCCGGTGTTCAAACCCGCGATCGGGTCATGGGTTCGAATCCCGGGTAGACTGCGAAAAGTCCCCGAGTAGATGGTAGTCATTAACTCGTGAGTCCAAGAAAGAGAAATAATCCGAAAACTGTATAGTTTGGAATAGGAAATCAACTTGTTTAGCTATACCTCCCACCTTTCAGTGCCGCCGAAATCCATCACAGGAAAGTCACAGAAGAGCGTAACTAAGAAACCGGTATTCCGAATAGACTTTGACGAGGAAATAGACTTTCAGGCGAAGCACTTCAAGCCGTCAAAGTACACGTCACTGACGAAGGCCGCCCTCAGCAAGTACAGCAAGGACCAGACAACGCTGCCCAAGGATCACCACTACGACGCTGACCAGCTCTTCCGGCTCTTCATGCTGAAGAGGAAAATGGTATGTTGTACTTGTATGACCCATGGCCTAGGAAACAGATAATTTGTGGTGCGAGCAGCGTAGTCCCAGATCAGCATGCGCTTCCTGATCTTGGCTTACACTACTCGCCATCTGCCACCAGCAGACCAGCTTTTAAGGCGCTTCATGCTAAGAATATGGTGCATTATAAGGCCCACCTTGGGACGAACTGTTGCAGTAGTGAAATATGGTTTGTAGAACACTGTACACCATATTTTAATTATACCCCCAGCATTTCGTCCGTTGCATTAGTTTTCTAATGTCCGGGTGGCGGCCGGCGGTATCCATGAGCCTCTGCTCACTTGCTCTAGTTTTGACAGCATGTTTGTTGACCCATAAACATTTTCCATTAGTCTTTCGGGTGAGACTTTAAACCGAGATCCCTTCTCTATATGACCTTACCTATTGCTGGTAGGTTAACCAATCCACTTTCACTGTTTCCTCCCCGTCTCTATATGACCTTACCTATTGTTGGTACGTTAACCAATCCACTTTCACTGTTTTCTCCGAGTCTCTATATGACCTTACCTATTGCTGGTACGTTAACTAATTCACTTTCACTGTTTCCTCCCTGTCTCTATATGACTACCTATTGCTGGTACGTTAACCAATCCACTTTCACCGTTTCCTTTCCGTCTCTATATGACTTTACCTATTGCTGGTACGTTAACCAATCCTCTTTCACTGTTTCCTCCCCGTTTCTATATGACCTTACCTATTGCTGGTATGTTAACCAATCCACTTTCACTGTTTCCTCCCTGTCTCTTTATGACCTTACCTATTGCTGGTACGTTAACCAATCCACTTTCACTGTTTCCTCCCCGCCTCTGGTGGATTGGTTAACGTACCAGCAATAGGTAAGGTCATAGTAGTAGTAGTAGTAGTATAGGGTGGACAAAATCACAGACTGCCTGGGTGTACCTGGGTGTACGGGGCAGCCAAAATACGCAGGTTCGCTTTCATCCCCGCGTACTCATTCGTCCGCGGGTTCGGTGACGTAACGCTCAACGTTTTCGCGGACATCGTGCGCGAACACGGTAGTACGTACGTAGTCGCGGGCAATATCGATCGCTGGTCCCGTATCGGTATACCGCGGGTATTCTCATGACATAGGCGTTATCGATTCGTTGACTAACTAGCCGGACGATCAACAATTCTCCGCTTTATGGCCGTAGGGAGCCGGTTTCGATTTCAATACGTCTTAAGTGGCCGATATTGATACGGGATTTATACAAATTGTATTGAATATTTCAAAGAGAGGATTATATCTTAATAGTAATACATCTTAAGTGGCCGATATTGATACGGGATTTATACAAATTGTATACAATATTTCTTCTATTCATATCGTCACGTTGACCGAATAGCGAACAGTATAGACCCAGATCAGCCTGTACCCGTATGACGCTGAAATTTGGCATCAATATGATTTAAGATGCATTGAAAACCGATTGTATAGAGTTTGTCGTCGTTTATTCGTCTGTGTTTACAGGTAAACTGATTAAAGTCCAGTGTAGTTAGCCTCGAGACGCGTTTCAACAGATCGCTGTAACATGTCTCGACATGTTAATTTAACAGAGGTATATCGGAAATACGGTATCGATCTTAACACTTGCTCAATAGTGTGTATTGGTTTATGGTCTATTATACATTATATATATTTATTAAGCATTAAAGCTAAATACAAATATGTTTCTAGCCAATAACGCGAATATTAACCCATTGTGATATTTTTAAATACCCTGGCATCAACTGTATCGATCCGTGTATTGAATACAGGTTTTCACAGGTAGAAATTGTCGTCTGCTATTAACGGGTATAATATGGATGAACGCCCTTATCGGTTTTTTGACTGCACCGACCGATACGGTTAATTTACTATATACATATAGTAATTAAGTGTCCTATAGAGACGTGACTTGCTTAGTCTCTGACGCAAAGTCTCAGGCAACAGTCGTGGATCCGCGGAATCCCTGTTTCCTCCCCGTCTCTTTATGACCTTACCTGTTGCTGGTACGTTAACCAATTCACTTTCACTGTTTCCTCCCTGTCTCTATATGACCTTACCTATTGCTGGTACGTTAACCAATCCACTTTCACTGTTTCCTCCCCGTTCTCACCTTAACTATTTGCTGGTACGTTAACCAATCCACTTTCACTGTTTCCTCCTCTCTATGGACACCATTCTGTTCGTTAACAATCCACTTCACCTGTTTCCTCCCCGTCTATGACCTTACTATTGCTGTAACGTTACAATTCCACTTGTTTCACTGGTTTCTCCCCGTTCCTCTTAATGACCTACCTTTATTGGCTGTTACGTTAAACCAATCCACTTTCACTGTTTCCTCCCCGTCTCTATATGACTACCTATTGCTGGTACGTTAACCAATTCACTTTCACTGTTTCCTCCCCGTCTCTATATGACTTTACCTATTGCTGGTAACGTTAACCAATCCATTTCACTGTTTCCTCCCCGTCTCTTTATATTGACTTAACCTATTTGCTGTACGTTTAACCAATCCACTTTTCACGTCCTCCCGTATCATTTTGACTACCTATTGCTGGTACGTTAACCAATTCACTTTCACTGTTTCCTCCCCGTCTCTATATGACTTTACCTATTGCTGGTACGTTAACCAATCCACTTTCACTGTTTCCAGTAGTAGTATAGGGTGGACAAAATCACAGACTGCCTGGGTGTACCTGGGTGTACGGGGCAGCCGGGGCAGCCAAAATACGCAGGTTCGCTTTCATCCCCGCGTACTCATTCGTCCGCAGGTTCGGTGACGTAACGCTCAACGTTTTCGCGGACATCGTGCGCGAACACGGTAGTACGTACGTAGTCGCGGGCAATATCGATCGCTGGTCCCGTATCGGTATACCGCGGGTATTCTCATGGCATAGGCGTTATCGATTCGTTGACTAACTAGCCGGACGATCAACAATTCTCCGCTTTATGGCCGTAGGGAGCCGGTTTCGATTTCAATACGTCTTAAGTGGCCGATATTGATACAGGATTTATACAAATTGTATTGAATATTTCAAAGAGAGGATTATATCTTAATAGTAATACATCTTAAGTGGCCGATATTGATACGGGATTTATACAAATTGTATACAATATTTCTTCTATTCATATCGTCACGTTGACCGAATAGCGAACAGTATAGACCCAGATCAGCCTGTACCCGTATGACGCTGAAATTTGGCATCAATATGATTTAAGATGCATTGAAAACCGATTGTATAGAGTTTGTCGTCGTTTATTCGTCTGTGTTTACAGGTAAACTGATTAAAGTCCAGTGTAGTTAGCCTCGAGACGCGTTTCAACAGATCGCTGTAACATGTCTCGACATATTAATTTAACAGAGGTATATCGGAAATACTGTATCGATCTTAACACTCGCTCAATAGTGTGTATTGGTTTATGGTCTATTATACATTATATATATTTATTAAGCATTAAAGCTAAATACAAATATGTTTCTAGCCAATAACGCGAATAACCAATCCACTTTCACTGTTTCCTCCCCGTCTCTATATGACTACCTATTGCTGGTACGTTAACCAATCCACTTTCACTGTTTCCTCCCCGTCTCTATATGACCTTACTTATTGCTGGTACGTTAACCAATCCACTTTCACCGTTTCCTCCCCGTCTCTATATGACTACCTATTGCTGGTACGTTAACCAATCCACTTTCACTGTTTCCTCCCCGTCTCTATATGACTACCTATTGCTGGTACGTTAACCAATCCACTTTCACTGTTTCCTCCCCGTCTCTATATGACTTTACCTATTGCTGGTACGTTAACCAATCCACTTTCACTGTTTCCTCCCGTCTCTTTATGACCTTACCTATTGCTGGTACGTTAACCAATCCACTTTCACTGTTTCCTCCCCGTCTGTATATGACTACCTATTGCTGGTACGTTAACCAATCCACTTTCACTGTTTCCTCCCCGTCCCATATGACCTTACTATTGCTTTTGGGAACCGTTGAACGCAATCCACTTTCAACTGTTTTCCCTCACCGTCACTCATATGAACTTACCTACATTGCTGGTACGTTAACCAAATCCACTTTCACTGTTTCCACCCCGTCTCTATATGACTTACCTATTGCTGTACGTTAACCAATCCACTTTCCCTGATTCCTCCCCGTCTCTATAGACTACCTATTGCAGGTACGTTAACCAATCCACTTGCACTTTCCTCCCTCTCTATGACTTTACCTATTGCTGGTACGTTAACCAATCCACTTTCACCGTTTCCTCCCGTCTCTTTAGACCTTACTATTGCTGGTACGATTAACCAATCCACCTTTCACTGTTTCCTCCTCTCCCCTCTGATATTGACTACCTATTGCTGTACGTTAACCAATCCACTTTCACTGTTTCCTCCCCGTCTCTATATGACCTTACCTATTGCTGGTACGTTGACCAATCCACTTTCACTGTTTCCTCACCGTCACTATATGACCTTACCTATTGCTGGTACGTTAACCAATCCACTTTCACTGTTTCCTCCCCGTCTCTATATGACTACCTATTGCTGGTACGTTAACCAATCCACTTTCCCTGTTTCCTCCCCGTCTCTATATGACCTTACCTATTGCTGGTAAGTTAACCAATCCACTTTCACTGTTTCCTCCCCATCTTTACATTGTATATGACCTTACCTATTGCTGTTACGTTAACCAATTCACTTTCACTGTTTCCTCGCGTTTAATTTCAGATCAAGCGGCAGACGCAGAGCGCTGACGTGGATGATGAAATAGAGAACTACGATTATGAAAACAAGAACGACAGAGAGAACTACTGTCCCAACGATGATGTAAGTCGTAGTTGCTACACTCAGACAGCTTTGTTTTTGTCTCTGTCTGAAAATGGGACTTTACATTTGCTACCAACATATGCCCCGATCAGCATGCGCATCTTCGCAGTCTGATCGGGGCCTATGTAGGTTGCCTTATATAAGAAAATAGAGCTTATGGGATTAGTGACCAGAGTATCTCCTGTTCAAATAGCACACTCGTATAGCTGATAACGATCTATATTGCTTGTTAGAAACATGATGGGTGTCATTGATGGAATGGCAATGCAGATGCTGATCAGACTACAGATGCATAGGCTGATCTGGATCTACACTGGTCGCAAAATTCATATGCCCCATTTATCCAGTAACAGCGATATATGATCTTAGCTGTTGTTGAGATGTTAAAACCTTTTCACTTTTCACATAAGTCCATCTACTTTGATTATAGAAGTTGTGTAAAGTCCCATTTGTCAACTGGCAGCCTATTTGTGGCCGTTGCAGCTCCAGTTTATTGTATGACTTGAATGTACTATCCCATCACCAGGACACGACACAGTAGATCATGCTTCTTTTTACCGGGCATTATGTGCTGATTTGAATTTGCCATGTTCGTGTTCACTAAATGCAATGGATTCAAATGTTGAATGCCATCAGGAGATTTTCACAAGATTTATGGACCTGAGGAAAGTCCTATTCACCGAGGCCGACTTTTCGAAGGTCCGTAAATCTTGTGTACACCGACTGAAAAGACAATAATTATTTTATTATATGACCCATATTACAATGATAACTTATATGATACAACAACGTACGGATTGCCTCATGCAATCAACCATTTCTTTGTAATCTACATCACTGCCACTGTGTAAGCGACCCATCCATTACCAGGCTGACGACGACAACGACAGCGGTGAGATGGAGTTTGGCAACTTCACGGCGGCGGGGGCGGACTACAGCGAGGCCGAGTCATCGTCCCAGGATCCCTTCTCCCAGTCCCAGGACGTGTTCACCGCGCCCAACCACACCGTCATGGGTGATACACTCCTCGCCCAGCCATACAAGGTACGCTTGTCACCAACGGTAGTTTGGGGATAGCTGCATAGAGTTAGGAGAGCTGACTTTGATTTATGGCGATGCTGCAGCAGAATTCATTACGATTTATGTCGATGCTGCAGCAGAATTTATTATGATTTATGGCAATATGGTTATCCCTGTTGTTGTGCACCAACATTCATACTGTCCATTTCACTGGCTTCTACTGGCAAATCTTACATGGATTCACACCTTGGACTAGGTGATCCTGTATAGTAAGGGAGCCTGACACCAGATCAGGACTCTGACTTTCAGTGCTGAAAGCATTTATTGTAATTTTAATGCTGAATGTACACCAACCGTACAGGTATGTGTATGCACACAGTGCTGGAATATTCTAGGCCTTTTTCATATCAAACGTTCATGTTCTCCAAATTTATACTCAAAATCATACAATTTAATTGATCGAGCACAGCTCAGCCTCGGCCAATCAAACTGTGTTTTTGATTGAGCATGAGAACCGAGTATGTGCTCAGAATGTTTTTTATTCACGGGCTCTGGTCTGTGTTACAGGTGGCCAAGATTGACATTGACTACGCCAAAACTGCCAAGAAGTTGGATGTGAAACGACTCAAGTCTTCCATGTGGAATCTAATGAAGTCGGCACCAAAACAAACGACAGAGGTAACTGTTTTCAACTATTTGAAAATTACTCTACAAACATCTTGGTTAATGTAAATTCAAAACTACTTGCTGACATTTCTTTGATTATACATTATCATAATGTTATTAATAAATGGTGCAACGTAAAAAAAAAGCCTGTGTTTCTTTCAATGAAAACATTACACTTGCGCATTTTAACTTACCTTACCTCCTGGTACTTAATGCAAAACATTGTTACCTGATATAAAATCCAGGCTAGTTTCTTGCTATTATCTTTGTCAGGCTAGTCTCAGAAACGGTAGAAAATCCCTCCCTGAGCCGCAGAATTCCTATATTTGATATAAAACTCCAGGCTTTTGTCTTGCTATCAAGTTTAGCAGACTCGGCCTTAAATGATAATCATTTGTGTTGGTTAAGCACCATTCCATTCAGCCCAGAAATGGTAGGAAGTCCACTTGTTTCCTAGCCTTGCCTGATAAACTTGATGTGAAAGTCAGTAACCCATTCCCTGTATTGCGTGTGCAGCCTGTGGCGGGTACTTCACAGGAGGATGGTGGGGACGACGTGAACAACTCTGCAACAACCCCGCCTACCGACCCCGCGTCCGACCCCGCCCGCGAGATGGAGGGGACCCTCACCTTCCAGCAGCTGCTCACGTCCCTGCCAGACAAGGTTGCCGGGCAGACGGCCAGGAATCTCAGCGTGCCCATTGCCTTTGTCTGTCTCCTGCACCTCGCTAATGAAAAGGTGAGCTACGGGTATACAATGAAATTAGTTTGAAAAATTACCACATGCTTTTCATATGTAGAACATAGCTATGTGTACTCGCCGCAAAAAATTCCCGATATGAAAAACTATCAGATAACTTAACTTATGTAGAGCATGGTGGAAGTACGAATAGCATCCCCCACGAACATGATTCTTATGTGAAAATAAATGAAAATTTACAGAAGACAATGAAATTTAATATAGATGCGCAGGCTGGTCTGTGTACACTAGTTGCATCTCCATTTCTCACAGCCACATCTCCGCCTGCACTTGTGTGTAATCTAATCAAGGTGTATGTTTATATGTTAATTTCAGGACCAATCCAATCGTCACAAAATGATTTTCTGACTACCGTATTCTTGCGATTATAGGTCGCAAGAGTGCATAAGACGCACCCCTATTTTCAGTCCAAAATCTGGGGGAAAATGTCTACATGAGATTATAAGACGCACCCAATTTTCCGAACAAAATGAAACAAAAAAACAAAAAAAAAACTCGCAAAGTTGTTGTTGTTATTTATTCCCCCACACTGTTTTTTTATTCGTACCTTGGACGTTTTTGTCTGTATTTTCCCTATCATAGTTTGCTATGTCCGTAATTTGCCGACTATGTCCGTGATTCCCCGGTCCGTATTTCACTGTTTTCTAGTATCTTCAATTACACTGTGAACTCGGTAGTACACGCTTCACTATAACACGTTCTCGGTTAGTACACGGTTGTGCATTGGCTCCCGATATTTTTGCCTTATTTGTATATCAAAATCGTGTTAAATGTGTAACAGACTATAGTCATAAATCGTGTTATATTTGCGATCATATTGCTGGCGAAAGTGGTATTATATTGTTATTATTGATTGCGGTATGTATTATCTCTTTTCAACACCATTTACGGAAACTATTTTCGAAATCAATATCGGCGAAATATGGCGACAGATCTGCGTATAATCCAGAGTGTTTTTTTTTAACCCGTTCCTTTCTGAATACACATTTACGGATATGAAATTTATTAAATATTTTATTTTTATTTTTGTTATTTCTCACTGAAAGTACAAGTTATGTGGTGATCGCGGCATATACTTCTGAGTGCATAGAAGGAAAATATTTAGGATTTTCCGCAAACATAAGCGTATCCTCAGCATGAAATGGGTTTCTGATTGCCCCCATGATGCCGCACACATCAAAAAAGCGTGTTGACCAATCAGTGCAATTTCAAAACATAGCCCAAAAGTCACACAGTTTATTGCCTCGTGCTGAATGATGACATAAGATAAGCACCTGTTGACACGGTTGGGTGTTATCGATTTTTTTCCACAAAGCAACACACAACTTTCGCCTACAGTATGTAATATTTCAAAATCAGTTGTATCTTCCGTAAATGACGCTGACAGCAGCCTATAGCTAGGACGAATTTGCATTGTCCGCTGACGTAATTATAATGTTTTTAATTAGAGATTGGTGAACATTGTAAACCATGTGCAGACTACGCGAATCCACCGCCTGGTCTGGTCGCTAATGCAATAAGCCGGGATTTGTCAGAGATAGAGACCCAATTCACATAAACACATTTGCCGTGTCATAAATAGAGTCTGGTTCTCGGTAGTATTGCTTCACTGGGACGCATCAGACAGGGTACCAGTTTAGTGACGAATACGAAACTGACATCAGCAACCGCGTGTGTTGATATGGCTTTATGTTGTAAATCTCGACACGCGGTGTGTTTGATGTCGGCCAGCTGACTTAGGCTTGCCACTTTCATCAGCATCTGGTAAACACACAGTTTCGAAACTAATGATGGAGTTTTATAACTTTCTTGGGATTGCATTATGCATATTGGGATTTACCGTTAATGGCATCATGCAATATTTTTCACGGCAAAATGACACCGACCGATATGGGCCCGGTAAATGTTTTCAAAAGATAATTAAAATAATAGAGGCCAGATTGTGATTCGGCAGAGAAAATGTCGACCGGATCTGATCTTGGTATACACTGTTCGCCTTCGGTATAGAAAATGTGTACCGAATGTGACACAGGGCCGGAACGAGTAAGGCGCGAGTAAGACGCGAACTGTTTACAATACGAATCCAATATTCCAATACCGGATTTTACCCCAAAGACTAACAACAACAACAAATATAGGAACGCATTTTTATTTTTTTTATTTTTGGTCGTTTATGTCAATATTTCGGGTGGAAAAAAATGCTCATGTATCTACATGTATTTATAAGACGCAGGGGCTTTCTGGGATACAAATCTGAGTAAAAAAAATGCGACTTATAATCGCAAGAATACGGTAGTCCATTTATGAAAAAATGTGAAAAGTACTTGCAAAAAGAGGTGTTTTTGTTCTTAAAAATGTGAAAAGTCACGAGCCGGCTCATCTGGACCTACACGATATGCCAATACCACTATATAGGCCTGTGGTGTTGAAAGGGTTAACATGTATCATATTTCTTCGCTTCATATTTAGTCGACTTTATCAGCGTTTCTTCTATTTGATGTCACACTACCGCCTACTGCAATATTGTGCTTGACAATCAGGCTCAGGCTCAGACAATCAACTTGCTTGATTGCGAGTTGGCATTGCGAATCGATGTTCAGAAACGTTGATAATCTGAGCAAGAGTTCCTACTGATCATTATATAAAGTACAAAATATGCCGAAGGGTATATAGTTTTCTTTATTCCATCTGTTCGTCCGTTCGTAAGATTTGTGTCAGCAGCAGCCGGGGGTATCCATGAGCCTCTACTCACTTGCTCTAGGTATTTGCTGTCACCTACTGTTCACCCGTATTTGCTGTCACCTACTGTTTACCTGTATTTGCTGTCACCTACTACCTGTATTTCTGTCCCCTATGTTTACCTGTATTTGCTGTCGCCTTGTTTACCGTATTTGCTGTCACCTACTGTTTACCTGTATTTGCTGTCACCTACTGTTTACCTGTAGTTGCTGTCACCTACTGTTCACCTGTAGTTGCTGTCACCTACTGTTTACCTGTATTTGCTGTCACCTACTGTTCACCTGTATTTGCTGTCACCTACTGTTCACCTGTATTTGCTGTCACCTACGGTTCACCTGTATTTGCTGTCACCTTCTGTTCACCTGTATTTGCTGTCACCGACTGTTCACCTGTATTTGCTGTCACCTGTTCACCTGTATTTGCTGTCACCTACTGTTTACCTGTATTTGCTGTCACCTACTGTTCACCTGTATTTGCTGTCACCTGCTGTTCACCTGTATTTGCAGACGTTGAAGATAGAGGAGGTAGACATGCAAGATCTCAAGATCACTCAGGGACTGTGATGGCCGACGCGCGATTGTTGGACATTGTTACGCGGTGCAGCTATTGTTGTTTTATCATCTTGTTCAAGACCATGTTGTCTCTGGTACACATAGGGCGCAAGATTGGCAGCGTCATTCCGGGGCCATGATTTCATCATTCGGGCTTAAATGTGGCCAGGACTGGAGCAATGGAGCTTATGGCATTTACGGCCAGTGTAGATACTGACCAGCCTGTGCATCCGTCTGATCAGGATCTGCACTGATCAACTTTCAGCCAGTGAAACACCTGTCCTTCAAACAAACGGTATAGATCATCATCATGCCAGCGGACTGTGTTAGCAGATCAGGAACTACACTGGCCATAAATCCCATTAGCCCCATTTCTCCAGTCACGGCCACATTTCTGACCAGGACTGGAGACATTGGGCTGACTGTGTTTGTGACAATCTAGCTCCCGGGGGCCGTTTCATCACTAAACTTTGTACAACTAAAATGTTCGTAAATGCAAATTTATGATGGTCTGAATTTTCAATTGATGGATTTACATTTATTGAACATGCATGTGCAGCCTATGCTCAATAAATGTTAATCCAATTATTGTTTACAAGAAAACTTTGTTAATGTGAAATTTACATAACTTTGCACTTACGAACATTTTAGTCGTACAAAGTTCAGTGAAACGGTCCCCTGGTCTGCTAGTGCCCGCATTCCTGTAGCCTGATAAGGATCTATACTGTTTACCAGATACATATAGAAAGGCATGACCGCACTGTTTGCTAGAAGTATGTCACCGACTGAATTGCAAACTGTGCAGATCCTGATCAAACTGCACTTGTCAGACCATACGCCCAATTTGTCCAGTCATGGCCAAATCTCATCTCATTTGTCCTCAGCATTATGGATCAGCATGTAGCCATAGCAAGGCTCAGTTGTTAAGGCATTTGAATTTGCATTTTCTCAGCTGGGGGCTTTCATGTGACTGGTAAAATAAGTATTATGGTCGTAGTCCGGTTGCAAGAATGCGATATCAAGAGCTAGACTGCTAAAAAATGCCATAAGCCACATTCACCGACAGTCACATACAACTCTGTATAACAGGTCTGTTAAAGGTGCCCACTCAGTAGGCACAAAATGTTCTTTATGTCACAGACATCATCTGAGACATTTTCTGGCAAAAGAAACATTAATTCACCATTACCCCACATATTGATTGGCATTATTATACGTTTTATATCAGACGTAAATTTCCACACTGATATCTGGGGCGATAACTGTTTCCTTAAATGTTAACGGATATTACTATTTATTCTCTGAATTTATTTTTTGATGTGCAATGATCATACTTGACAAACTTTTATCATATTTTTTCAGGTGACACATTTAATTAGTATAAATAATTAAAAAAGATCATGCCTCATTTGCATATGAAAATAGCCTGATACCACTGCGCATCACTATCAGTAAAATAAATATTACTAAATGATTATATCTGTATAGCGGGCACTCGTAATGTTTAGAACTGGTGGAATAGTGACACAATTATACACTATTTAATCCTATAAAAACATTTGTGCCTGCTGGGTGGGCATGTACCTTTAAATATATTATTATTATTCTTATTTTGACAAAAAGTTTCACAGCTTGTGTTTCGGCAGTGAAATTTGGATTATCTGGGCCACTTAAATAACATGATGAAATGTTGGCTGTATTTATAAAAAAAAAAATATACATGTAATCAGAGCTCCAGATAAGTTTTGTATCTAAAGAGTATTATACCCCCATATGTCAAATTCAATGCGTATTTTACTTTTACAAACACATTGATTTTCTTCGTATTAAATAAGGAACAAACAATAAAAAATAAAACAAATTTCTGTAAAGTAAGTAAATTTTCACTACTCAAAATCAGTGCATCTTTTCACATTGCTGTGAGTATTTGGTACTCCGACTTTTGATAATCGATGCGTATTCTACTAAAATAACTGCGTAAAATACGCCAATACGTACCTTATCTGGAGCTCTGTGTAATTTATATCTGTGCTCAACAGTGCTATGGTAAGTTGTGACATGAAAATGTTAGATTCACGGACATATGTTATATGCTACAACAAAGGAGTCGTTGCCTTTGTGTCAATCTGTGTTATGCCAGAGTAGTCTGAATATTGGAACAGTATGTTGAGGATATGTTGAGGATATGTCAATCATTCGGTCGGAAATATTGCCATATCTGTGATCTACATTTTATTTTAGACGTTTATCATGTGCCACCAGTGTTATTTGATCAGGTACTAGGCTGGCAAAACACGTGGGTTGGCTCATTTTGTTGTGGCATTTTGTGTACCTCAATTGTGGATAGTGACAGACATTCACTGTTTACTTTAGTATTGCATGTCTGTATATAAATATAGAAGATAGTTACACATGTTTTGGACCCGAGATAATTTATTTTTTCAGTTTTAGTAAATCGTATAAAGAATCTTGTTTCTTTGTCAGATTTACAAACATCTCTTGGATATAAATCACACAAAAATGATCGTTGAATAAACTATTTATTGTGTATAAAATCATAATACACTATTGTAATAGATATGCAACTGGAGCCGCTGTAGAAAATATGTAGAGTGATAGTACAGCTATATTGTTTATGCAATAAATAAAATGTAACATTTTTGTTGATTTTTGATAGCCCCATTTCTTAGGAAATTAGTAAACTTGTTTAATCTCTCCATCTTATGTGACACAGTCTGACAAAAATTAGGGCTTATTTCAAATTCTGACCCGTGTAAATCGCTGCACCGATGAGTGATCGAGTCCTGAGTACATAATACATTGGTTGCTGGCAGTTGAATGGATGGTTATTTGACAGTCAGATTGGAGACCAGAGTAAAACCAAATCAGACTGCGTGGACTCTGGATCTACACTGGTTGTAAAGGCATGATGCTGGATATTTTGTTGGATCAAGGACACGATTAAAAAACACTAGCTTATTACTTTTATGACGGAGAAGTAACAAATATGGGCTATCGGGCTGAACTTTACTGGTAGCTGATCTACACTGGTCTGCACTGATATAAGTCTGGTTTTGTCAGATGGTGGTCCCTGTAATGTGCTGGAAATTAAATTGAATGGTGACCATAGTTTTGGTAAATGATGATAACTTATTATTCTAATTTTTACCAACATTCAGTGTCATTGCAAGACAATTAGTATGCAAAATGTGTTTGGCTCGTGTCTGATATATGAGGGTCATCCAATAAATAGTGAAAACGAATATGTAACTTGAGCATACCACTATATGACACTTCGTCAATGACGTCACATATTACGTCGCTATGTTCTATGACGTCAACGTGACAAGACGTCGTCGTCGCGTATGTGAAGATTGCGTAAATTAACGGTATGGGTTCCTCCTTATAGGAATCACGATTTGCCCTCAGGTACGTTTTTATCTTTGGCTCTTTAGTTACCTGGGAGTTGAATTGGGTTATTGCCCATTATAAAAGTAGTAAGATTATTACTGATCCTACTGCGTTTGGGAGGGGCCAAGTGATTCTGATGTGGCGAGAACCTGGCATCAGATCAGGATTATTCTGATTTCAGGTCTGAATATATAGTTTTGTTATTGTAAATATTCAGTTCTAATTTTGGGATTTTCCCCCCATTGGTACATGTACTTGAACATGTACATGTACTTGTACAGGTAATATATGGGATTTAGTACTAAACCCATTGACCCGGCCTTAAATGACCTTAGCTGTTGATAGGCCGTTAAACCCCAACAAACAAACATGTGAAGCATCATGGACATGGTGATGAGCGACTATAAAAATAATTTGATAAAAAAAATGGCGTTTTCCATAGAACTTCACAATATGTTGGTATAGCGCTGCGACACTCCTGGCCCAATGAACCCCTCTCTGGAAATAAAAATCAGCTTTATATAGGTAACAACAGCTTCTTAATTGGTGTTATGTGAGCTGATAGATAAGTGTATTGGCATTAACCATGGATCAGCTCAAACAATTCATACTCTTAACCCTTACACCGTTATCTTTTTTTTTTTGTCTGTTTATTTTCCATTTTTATCATCAAAAACCTGCTTTGACAGCACTTCATAATCATTTCCATTGGAAATGATTTTGAAGTGCTGTCAAACCATGTTTTTATTGAGAAATAAGGCAAGATAAAAAAATAATAGCAGACGACAATTGTTGTGAGTAGCGGTCTAAGGGTTAATTTAAGAGATCGATGGCCGCACAATGGTGTCCACTCTGTCAAAAATAACTTGAAAAGGTATGCAGTTGACGTCATTAGTGACGTCATATCTCTGTGATGTCACCCTCTCCATTCTTTGGATTTAAGCTTGTGCGAATTGAACGCATTTAAACAATATCAATCAATCGGTTTCTCACCTTGGGTAACACTACTTAGAGAAGCTTAATTATGCTGTGGCCATGCGAGGTTGATGTGTCCCCTCCGTTTGCCTAGCAACCAATATAGAAGCATTCCCTAGTACAATGTATATGCAAATCAATTATTAAACATGGAGGTCGCATTGTGTGATTACGGATAAGTAGCTAGGATTGTTCATTCTAAACTAACAATACTAAGCCGTTGTCACTATTATTGGATGACCCTCGTAGAATATATCTGCACAACAGATCCATTTTATTTATTAATATAGGAATGGCCTATATATGGTGCATTGTGGTATACAAACAAATCACATGTCACATATGGAATATCTGCACAACGGGTTCATTTCTTCTAGTGGTATAGGAATGGTCTATACATTGCATTTGGCGCATCATGATCAACTTTGTCCAAATGCAGTTTTGGCCAGTGTAGCTCCTGATCACCACACATGCTGGGAACTGATCTTGGGCTACATCGGTCACATACATGTGGTGAAGTTTTCTTCTTGTGCATTACATGGCAAATACTGGGTTGCCAATACTCTGTGTTGATAGTAAATCAGGGATCACCATTAATTATAGATGCATATATTTTGTAGGTTCCTACAAATTGAAGGGGTCAGTGGAAACCCGTTCAATTGTCAATCATTCAACACTGCGATTCCTGTAGCCTGTGTGTAATGCAGCACGGACATACGGTGAACAAATGAGGCACCTTGGCTGTAGTTTCTGGATAACTCGCATATTTGCGGCTGTGATTTGAGAACTGGGGTTTTATGACATTTTAGCCAGTCTAGCTCCTAATCCGCTGGCAAACTCATGCAGCTGGATAAGGATCTGTTTGTTATACCCCCTATGCGATATCAAGGAGGGGGGTATATTGTGTTGCTCTTGACGTGTCCGTCCGTCCGTGTACATTTACGTCAAAAACTTTGTAAGAGTTTCTCCAACATGTAATATCTTCAAGATTACGTGAAGGATTGCTTCCCTACTTGGACACTCGAAACACCTGAACATTTGTCACATACTCACGCCACAATTAACACGACCTTGACCTTTGTCACCGTTGAAATGTCGCTGATACACTTCTCCAGTTAGAGTCCAGTATGCCCAGGGGCAGGCATATCCATGTTTTACAAACATAATAATGATCTCCGTTGTTTGTTAGCCTCTACTGTCTGTACTACTGACCTGGGGGTCGTTTCACTAAACTTTGTACGACTAAAATGTTCGTAAGTGCAAATTTAGGATTATCTGGAAAATTATTGGATTTACATTTATTGAGCATAGGCTGCATATGCTCAATAAATGTAAATCCATCAATTGTTTACAAGGAACATTGTTAATGTTAAATTTACTGAATCATAATTTGGCACTTGCGAACATTTTAGCCGTACAAAGTTTAGTGAAGTGGCCCACCCTGGACCTGTAAATGTGCAGTGTGATCAGGCGCTGCAATGACAGGGTCGCAAACAAATTATCACCAGCTTTTACGCATCACAAATGTAACTGCATTAATGTGTTGTATACATGTACATATGCATTAATGTGTTGTATACATGTACATATGCATTAATGTGTTGTATACATGTACATGAGCATAATGTTGTTATACATGTATATGCATAATGTGTTTGTATACATGTACATATGCATTAATGTGTTGTATACATGTAGATTAAAGCATTAATGTGTTGTATACATGTACATAAGCATTAATGTGTTGTATACATGTACATATGCATTAATGTGTTGTATACATGTGCATATGCATTAATGTGTTGTATACATGTACATAAGCATTATTAATGTGTTGTATACATGTACATATGCATTAATGTGTTGTGTACATGTACATATGCATTACCATTGTTCCATTACACAATAATGTGCCATAATGCTCGACACTGGACGCTACTTTGTCATTACATGTTCCCCGGATGGTCTCCATTACCAGTTGCAGTTGTGCCCCCTGCTGAGAAAAGGTTTGTTACGATGTATGCAGTGCATGGTTGGTGGTAGCATGCGATGGGTAATTTAACGATCGCGGTTTGTCCTTACCGGAATCCCGACCGGAGACCTGGTTTGGCTCTCGAGTACATCTTTGGCTTTCTTGTATTTGAGAGTTGAATCTGGTTATACCCCTTATAAGAGTAATCCTACCGGTAATACTTTTAGGGAAAGCAGCCAAGTGACTGGTGTGGTATGGACCTGGCACCAGGTCCAGTTATTCTAATTTCAGGGCTGAATATATATTTATCTCGATGTAAATATTCCTTTCTGATTTTCCCCTCAATGTAGCCGGTTCAATGCGGGATCGAACTCGTTGGCCTGGCCTTAAATGACCGTAGCTGTTTGTAGTTGAACACCTTAAACAAACAAACGATGTATGCAACCAGCATAGGCCCAGATCATCCTGTGTATCTGATCAGGGCCTACACTGTTAGCAACTCAGTCACTCGGGCATCAACAATAGGATTAGATCCTTACATGTGGCTGTGACTGGAGAAATGGGTTTTGCCACCAGTGTAGATCCAGATCAGCCTGTGCATCCGCACAGTCTGATCAGAATCTGCACTGTTCGACATTCCATCAATGAAACCCCTGTCGTGCTTGTAACAAGCAACATATTGTTATCAGGCGACAGGAGTCTGCTATTTGATCAGGAGCTACACTGGTCACAATTCTCTTTTCTCCAGTCACACCCACATATGACTGGCAGCAACTGGAATGATCAGAACCTAGATCTGCTACTGTTTCTCAGCCACAGGCCCGTTTCTGCCCCCTGCAGCGAGTTGTGGGGGAGGGGTATATTGCAGTCTCGTTGTTCTGTTGTCCATTCATTTTAAAACTTGCGTTCTTTTGATGACATTTAACCCTTTCAACACCACAGGCCTATATAGTGGTATTGCAAGTAATTTTCACATTTTTTCATAAATGGACTAGTCTGAAAATCCTTTTGTGATGATTGGATTGGTTCCAAAATTAACATATCAAAATCCATTTCAGTTACTTAGGGGTGAAAGGGTTAAATGGATATTTGGCACATTCATTTCCCTGACGATATTCCATGATGCTGTGGGGTTTCGCTGGTCTTCCAAGACAAGTATGGTTGTAACTTGTGGTTCTTTGTTTTCAAATTGATCATGTAAATACTGTATATGTGTGTAGTTCTATCTCCTAACTTATTATTTTGTTTATATGTCACCATGTGAAATGAACAACAGACACATTTTATAACTGGGTTACTAACTAGAAAAGCAAGAGTAACGTTCAGTTAAAATTGTAGAATTGGTATTTTGACATCGCATTGCTGAGGTACTTAGTATCTTTTCAGCTAAATCTAAGCAGTGTGACATGAAAACTAAAACTTCAAGGGGTCAGAAGAAGAAGGGGGCTAACTGACATATCTGGTGGTTGTTCCAGTATATATTGCTTGTATTTTTCTACCTATTTGTAAGCTGTGTCTAAATCTTTTTCCAGATTCTAGATAAAACTTGTCGCTCTTCTGTGTTTTGTATGTGACTCACCATAACAAAAGATGGCCAACGTGCATGCTCATAAAATCGGATACGGTCATACAGTTTTTGTTTAATATATTCACAATTTTTTACCAACTCGATAGGCCATAGCCCCATAATGTAGGTTCCGATCAGTCTGCATGGATGTGCAGGCTAAATAAAACTCATTTGTGGCTGGGACTGGAGAAATGGGACTTATGTGATTTGTGACCAGTGTAGCTCCTTATCAAATGGCACACTCCTGTGACCTTATAACGATCTATGTTGCTGGTTAGAAGCATGACGGGTGTTTATTGATGGAATGGTGAACGGTGCAGATCCTGATCAGAATGTGTGGATGCACAGGCTGATCTGGAACTATACTGGTCGCTAACCCATAAGCCCCGTTTCTCCAGTCACAGCCACATTTGAGATACGTTTGGACATCTGGGTAATTTCATGAAATGCGACATGGTAAATGCCTCTAACACGATATATCAATCACAGATGGTATATACAGTAGTAATTATATGGAACCCATTAGCTCATTTCTCCAGTCACAGCCATATTTGCCATGGCGGGTTACATACAATTACATGTACTTTGTTGAAACAAACTTCAATGTACAATTCACCTTCTGTTAACATGTGTTTATATGACCCTCTCTGTAGTATTGCTTTGCTCTTGAAGATCTGTCTGTCTGTCTGTCTGTCTGTCTGTGATGGTAGGTCATTCAGCACCATTTCATTCTGTCTGTCCATATATCCATGGTCATTTATTTCTAAACGTTTGTAAGAGTTTCCTCCATCATGCTGAATCTCCAATATAACTGGAATGGTTACAATGGTGTCGGATAAATTTGTATGGCATTACCATCTCCATATTCAGTCAAACTTTCCTGAATATTCAACGCAGTTCAAAGCCGTTTGTGCAGGTAAAATGTCATAACGTTCTGACGTTAGTAAGTGACGTAAATTGTAAATTGTGTGATGTACGACATCACATGCGTGTTTGCAACGTCACATTTGTTTTGGCTAAAGCTGCGCATCTGGTAGTGTAAAGAAAATGGCGAGCAGCATACCGATCAGCATAGCAAAATTAGTATTAAACTTGAAGCAGAACTATCCAGTAACATCATGGCAGGTTAGTTTCTTCGTTTAACAGTTAATTTAGTAAATAAGACAGCTATTCCATCAGCAGGGTCTGAGGATTTTACACATTTTGAATATATTCTGAATAACTTTTTACCAAACTATCGGAATGTGATAAAATTGTGACACAGTGTAGCAATTAATCAGCTTGTTTATTCCAAAATCCACATATTTTATTATGACCTACGCAGGGCTAAATTTGACGAGAATTGCACATTAGCCGATGCGCAGAATTAACCGACATGACAGTACTTATCTGGAAACTTCATACATACGAGGGCTATCTGGTTTCCAGTGAAAACGGCTTTGTAGTATTGGCCACCATTGGCATGGCCATGAGCCATTTTGATTTTCACAACGTTGCTGAAACCCATAGCCATTCCTTACGTTATATAGGGATGGGTTGTGGCCTTAGGGTTAGAACACCTGACTTCCAATCCAGAGGTTGTGGGTTCAAACCTCTCTTATGGCATAAAAAAATACTTTCATTGTGTTTCCATGCCACTGGTCTGTCGGATGAGACTTTAAACTGTGGTCCCGTCTCTATATCGCCTTAGCTTTTGGTGGGACGTTAACTCTTTCACTTTGTTTACGTCATAAAGTTTGCAGTGGGTGGAAGGTGGGTGCAAGCGATGGGTAATTTAACGATCGGGGTTCATCCTTGCCGGAATTCCGACTGGAGACCTGGTTTGGCCCTCACATACGTCTTTGGCATTTTGTATGTGACAGTTGAATCTGGTTATACCCCTTATGTGAGTATTACTATTGTTCGTAATCCTATTTTAAGGGAAGGGGCCAAGTGACTTTGGTGTGGTATGGACCTGCCACCAGGTCAGGTTATTCTAATTTCAGGGCTGAATATATTGTATCTCGATGTAAATATTCAGTTCTGATTTTGGAATTTTCCCCCCAATGCAGCAGATTAAAACGGGATCGAACCCGTTTGCCCAGCCTTACATGATCTTAGCTGTTGATAGGCCGTTAAACACCAATAAACAAACAAATAAACATAAAGTTTGCAAGGTGTTTTTTAATGGTCCATTATGCTAGGGAGCATATCCATCTTTTATAACCATAATATCTGGTATGCTAGAAGTTTTAACAAGTGTAAATGTGCCATGCTATAAAATGTTTCGTTTTTAGTGTAACATTTTATTTAGCGACGTGTATTTACAGAATTTAACATTGTATTTACAGTGGAAAGTGCAACCAGTGTAAAGATGTGGCTGTTGTGTGGCCGGAGATACCACTGTCCGTGTTTACAATGGTGTAACCCGATACTTCACGTTGTAAACATAGAAACTTAATTAGTAGATTCTCATAAAACGTTTGGAATATAACACCTTTTATATTTTTTTAGTTTTATTGAAAGTGGATTAACGTGTGAAAAGTGATCATTTCTTATTTGTTGAAAACATACATGTACCATGTAGATGTAAATATTAAATGAAATTCAACATTGCGTAATTCTATTTTAGGGGCCAAGTGACTGGTGTGGTATGGACCTGGCACCAGGTCTGGTTGTTCTAGTCTGGATCAAACCCGTTTGCCTGGCCGTACATGACCTCAGCTGTTGATAGGCCGTTAAACACCAATAAACAAATAAATCACAGGTGCTTCTAGTGTGTCTTGGATGGTTAATTATTGTTTGTACATACATGAAACACATTTCTAAACAATGTACAAAACAATTAAAATGCGCCTGATTTATTAACAATAGTCCCATTCACCCCCATTTGAAAATTTTGAGTGTAAACTGTACTAATACACATCACACGAACCTAAATTCGCTTCACACATCCACTTAGGTTGTGGACACCCTGCATATTAAGAAAACAAACGCAATTTTGTCAAATTCAACATGACTACTATAAAATGTTATAGTTTATAAATTATATCTGCACATATATTTAAAATCACTCAACCTGTTAACAAAATATCTGTATTATTTCATATTAATATAGCGATGGGTGGGGCACGTCATAAGACCTCCAGTAAACGGACAGCACACCCGTAGTGCATATGGGCATTACATAGAGCCAGAGGGTAGGAACATGTCAAAATTAGTCCTTTATTTGATCCTGTAATTGGCGTCGCAAATTCACACTTCGAACGCAAGCTGACAATTTAGCGCAACAAAATTTGACGTAACAGTAGCCAGTTACATTGAAAATAATAGGATTTAAAACGGGACTTGGACACAAAATTTGATGTAATTGTGGAATTCGACATAACGGATGTAGATTATATACAAACAATTGATCACCCAAGACGCGCTAAAACCATGTGTGCTTCAATACTATAATGTGTGTTCAGTCAGCAATCTCGGCCTGAAACAATGGTACTCTTGTATGTCTATGTGTTTTGTCTGAAATCCCGCACATGATGTCACTAATATTTCTTTGTTTATAATAACATACAACACCATGTTAATGGGCTATTGTATATCATTATATACTCAACAAAACTAGAAACGTCCCTGTTTTATAGCCGGTGTAGCTCTGTCTATGTATGTACCACATGTTCAAAGTACATGTATTTTAAACCGTGGCGATGTTCAGAATACGATCGTGTAGAGTTTAGCCGATACACACGGTTTACATAGCGGCCAGTGACCGGAACGTTGATTTCCACTTTTTGCACGTGCACGCTATACTTGTCATCGATAAGGTGATTCAGTTCATGTCGTACCATTCATGCGATAGGGGCTATTCGGAAAATTAAAAAACTTTTTTAATTTTTCACTGTTTTCGATATGCCACGGCTTTCCGAAAACGAGCGAAATCAGGCAATTGGGATGCTTGCGGGTGGGAAGGCCGCCAGGGCGGTCGCGCCTCGGTTTGGTTGCTGTCGGAAGACGATTGATCGTCTTGCAGCCCGGTACCAGCAGACTGGGGCTGTTCACGACCGGCAGCGACCTGGTAGGCCTCGTGTAACGACGGCTAGAGCCGATCGTTACATTACGTTGACGCACTTACGTCAACGTCGATTGGCAGCCACAGTCACTGCTAGGCGATACGGTGTCTCAGGGCAGACCATTCGCAACCGGTTACGTCGTAACGCCCAACCAATCCGGGCACGCCGCCCGTACACTGGTCAGATAATGACCCAATGTCACCGTGCTGCCAGACTGTTATGGGCGCGACGTCATCTGAACTGGAGAAGGGCTGACTGGAACCGAGTTTTGTTCACCGATGAATCTCGGTTCACAGTTAGTCATGCTGACGGAAGATTACGGGTATACAGGCGTAAAAATGAAAGATTCACCGATTGTTGCATTGTTGAGAAGAACAGGTTTGGGGGAGGGAGCGTAATGGTCTGGGGTGGGATCATGGGAAACCGGAAGACAGATTTGGTTGTTGTACAGGGCAACAACAATGCACAACGTTATGTTGCAGATGTGCTAAATGCACATGCCTTACCATTTATCCGTCAGCATGGTCCTGGTGTGACATTGATGCACGACAATGCCCGCCCTCACGTAGCCAGGGTCACCACTCGATACTTACAGCAAAACAACGTCGACGTCATGCCATGGCCCGCGGTCTCCCCGGATCTCAATCTCAATCCCATTGAGCACATATGCGTTACGTCACGTCACGTCGATGCGGCGTATGATCATTGCATGCATTCATGCAAATGGTGGCCACACTCGGTACTAACGAGATTTACTGAATTTGCCACATTACTTATTGAAATTCCATCTCTAAACATTAAGTAACACATTTCTGAGTTTTTGTGATTTTTGATTTTGACCCCTACCGCCCTTGGCCGGTTATCTCTCGAATATTTAACAAGATATACAAATGCAATTTATTGGCTTTGATACAGAAATGAATGAACTTGTTTTTCCATTTTGATTTTTAAAAGTAACCCTTTTGGTTTTTGATGAATCTTTCCTTAAACATGGAGGGACGTTTCTAGTTTTGCTCAGTATACATAAAGGATAGTGACCTTACATGCCGAGATGACCAGTACATTGTTCTACACATCTATAGTCGGATGTCTTTAGGCTGTCATTCTGGGTAGACTGACTATTTTAGAGGGAGAAAACCTGATTTTCATAAATGGACTACATGTACCAGGTAAATTAAAATAATTTTATGACGATTGAATTTGTCGGAAAATAAACATCACAGTCCATTCCAGTTATTTAGGGGTGAAAGGGTTGCAGTGATCGTTGACTTGTTTCGATTCCAGACAACACCCTAAGTTTGTCACTAATTTATTTCATTCTTTCATTTATTTCATTCCATGTTAGTTGGAAATAACTGTCATCTGCTAAATATATATTGGGTCGCGGGAGGCAACAGTGACTGTACGACATTTGTGGCCAGCATAGCCCCAATCACAGCCTATGCTGGTCGCCATACTGTAAGGTCCCTTTTCTCAGCTGCGGTCTCATTTGTTAGAAGAAAACAAAACAACTGGGCCCCGTTTCACTAAACTTCTTACAACTAAAATGTTCGTAAGTGAAAAATTATGATAGTCTGTAAATGTCACATTAGCAATGTTTTCTTGTAAACAATTATTGGATTTACATTTATTGAGCATAGGCTGCATATGCAGCCTATGCTCAATAAATGTAAATCCATCAATTGAAATTTACAGACTATCCTAAATTTACACTTACGAACAGTTTAGTTGTACGAAGTTTAGTGAAACGCCCCCCTGATGAGCAATAGAGCATCACTAAATCATTTGTCACAAGTGACACGAGCCATGGGATATTGTACCGTAGAACATGTGCAATGTCTCCTGAAAAATATCTTAAACAATTATGATATTTTCTGTAAATGCCATCAAAAGTGGACAAAATGAGCACATTGGAATATGAACACATCGTCAAACTTTGGACGTCATTTAGAGAAACATAGTTTCTGAAATATTTTTCACGAAAAATCACACATCTGGGTACAATATCACATGGCTCGTCTCAATTTGAAGGTAGCCTTCAATATTTGAGCATGTATACAGTTGCATTTGGACAGCAGAATTCACATGCTCACATGACTATCTATGCCTGAAGTTGAATAATTGTCACAAACATGGAAATACACATTTATGTCAAACTAATCGTAGTACTCTTACTGTGTCCAGCTTTGACCAATCGGCTAGGGATGGGTTGTGTCGTAGAGGTTATGACACTGGGGCCCGGAGACCTGGTTTGGCCCTCACGTATGTCGTTGGCATTCTTGTATGTGACAGTTGAATCTGGTTATACCCCTTATGTGAGTAATACGATTATTCATAATCCTATTACTTTTAGTGGAAAGGGCCAAGTGAGTTTGGTGTGGTATGGACCTGTCACCAGGTCAGGTGATTCTAATTTCAGGGGTAAAAGGCGACTAAACTGGCTTAACGATTGGATTCATACTTTCCGGAACCCACTATACCGGATTTGGCCCTCATGTACATTTTTGGCTTTCTTGTATGTGAGAGTTGAGTCAGGCTATGCCCCATATATAAAAGTAAGATTAGCGCTAATCCTATTACTTTTAGGGGATGGGATAAATGATGCTGGTGTGGTGAGGACCTGGCACCAGATCAGGTTGTTCTAATTTCAGGACTGAATATATATTTTGATTGTAAATATTGAGTTCTGAAGTTGGGATTTACCCCCCTCGGACAGGTGGATACGGGACACGACCCTGTTGACCCGTCTGCGTGTAGACTCCCTGAGGCTTGTACCTCTATGTCAGAAAAGCGGACGTTAAACCCTATTCACTCATTCACTCACTCTAATTTCAGGGCTGAATATATTTGTTCTCGATGTAAATATTCCGTTCTGATTTTGGGATTTTCCCCCCAATGCAGCAGGTTAAAATGGGATTGAACCCGTTTGCCCGGCCTTACATGACCTTAGCTGTTAATAGGCCGTTAAACACTAATAAACAAAACAAACAAACAACTCGGGCATGATTTTTTCAGGATAAATGCGGGATCTAACCCGTTGACCTTGCCTTAAATAACTAGCTGTTGATAGGCCAGTAAATACCAATAAACAAACAAATGAACACGAGCCGTCTCATCAGGATCTGCAGCATTTATCACTTTTATTCACCTCTAAAAATGTTGCCATTAATGGAATAGTCGAAAAAAATAAGTATGAAAACCCAAATGTATGATATCCAGGGTTGCAAGGGTTATTCTGGTTCATTAATGCCACCATTTTTCACCAGTGCGTGGTGGTCGGGCGAACGAGACGGTGTAAATTAACGGTAGTGGTTCCTCCTTATAGGAATCACTATTTGCCTGGTTTGGCCCTCCGGTACGTTTTTATCTTCGGCTCTTTTGTTACCTGGGAGTTGAATTGGGTTATTGCCCATTATAAAAGTAGTAAGATTATTACTGATCCTACTGCTTTTGGGAGGGGCCATGTGATTCTGGTGTGGCGAGGACCTGGCATCAGATCAGGATTATTCTGATTTCAGGGCTGAATATATATTGTTTTGTTATTGTAAATATTCAGTTCTGATTTTGGGATTTTCCCCCCATTTGTACATGTACTTGAAAATGTACATGTACTTGTACAGGTAATATATGGGATTTAGTACTAAACCCATTGACCCTGCCTTAAATGACCTTAGCTGTTGATAGGCCGTTAAACCCCAACAAACAAACAAACAAAACCTACATTTAGGGGTCATTAAACCTGAACAAATCCACCAAAGATTTCCCAAACTGGGATACTAATGCGAACATTGTTGTACATTTTAGTTTTCAGTCTGGGGGCAATTGCTCAGAATCCGGTACCTCGTGTTAATTTTTGTTTGTTAGTGGTTTTATATTCGTCTTGGATCCAACTTTCCGAAAAATCCGGGTGCCATTTTTGTTGGTAGTTACGGTATGCCCTAAAACCAAGGCATTGGTTTATTTGAAGTATCGATATCTTCGGTGGTATGCATCACAATACTTAAAAATCAACTGCAATCAAGAAATCTAACAACAATTATCAAGGACAAGGTCACACCACTATATTTTCAAGGTCACTGAAGAAAAACGTTTTCTTTGTAGTACTGCTATAACAGTATGGTATACACATAGCATTAAGTTATTGCCCTATAGAACATATATATCTAGAGATCTGTAACATAGTGTTCATTGTTTTCACCAGCCACGACAAAAGGGGACTTATTTAGTTTCTTACTAGTGGAGCTCATTATGGGCTAGTACATTAATGCACTCTGGTATGAACACAACGTTGTAGTTATAGTTCGGGGTAATCGCCATGAATGCGACACATCGTGTTAATTCTTCTTGGTTGTTTTATATTATAACCTTATATGGTCCAGCTTTCAGAAAAGTCTGGTGCCATTTCTTTCCAATTAAGTTCAAGGTCATTGAGCATCAAGACACATTCAATGTTATATAAACTTTTAAAACATATTCATTAATGCATTTGGCATACAAAAAGTTTTAATATTTGCATTGATATTGATAATACATTTATGTGTGGAATAGAATCGCAGTCGTCAAATGTCAATCTCATAGTAAGTTCTGGATGTCGATACTTTTCAACAATCAAACTGCATATGTTTCATATCCTTTGTCATAATTCCGCATTTATTAATCTAAGCTCTAAAGACATGTATTTCTAAAGCAAAATATCTTCAGAAATGTATTTCTGCCCCTTATACGATAACAAGGGGCATTTACGTTGCTCTTGAGGTTCCGTATGTCCGTACGTCCGTACATCCGTACATCCGTCCGTGTACATTTACATCGAAAAGTCAAAGTATGTCACCTTTGAATGCCAGTTCAAGGTCATGGAAAATTATGAATAATGTAGTATTGTATTTATCAAAAGAACAAAAACAAGATAAATATCATATAATGGCCATCTACTGAATATGTGTGTCGGGTTTCATTCATTAAACAAAATATATATTAAAGCACGTATCTTACGCAATGCTAATTTCAATGTCATACCTCATAACGTTTACATTTGCTTATTGCTACCTATTAATATCTAAGAAATGCAAATTCGAACGCAGTTCATCATGAATCATGCAGGGCTATAGGCGATAGTTCATGTGTACGAATGTCATGCTGCTACCATTGTGTATTGCGTATATATATATTTTCATGGGTTCCTTGGTCTCCTCTCTATTTTCTTTTCTGGTTTTGATAAGGTCACAGTCTGGTTAAGATCGAAAATCTAAACAAATACGACTGTATTCAAGTATTGGTAATCATATGTACTAATGTAGTACATGTATAATCATTATTATTTATTGGTGGGGCCGTGCTCGGTTACTTCCACATACAGGACCCACACTGAGATAGTATCTCCCCATAATATATAACCGTGACGGTGTCAAATTTTCCGAGTAGGATATGTACAAAATCCAAATGAGGATGGATTCACTGTGGATTTTCTTTCTTGTAATACTATATAAGACATGTACCACCAACTTATCAAAATAGCAACTGTCACATAAGATATGACAGAAACCATGCTTTACAATGGTATTTAACTAACAAATCATACAGAACTGCACTTATTCACAAACATCTTGGCTTTCTTCATCATGATATCAGATCATGTATATTTGCTAAATTAAATGTATACTGGCTACCAGCAGCCTGTTGTGCCATCCGACTATGTGCAATTATAGTTTATTGCATAAACCATGCTGGCTATTGATAACAAACAGACTAGCAATGTCAAAATACAAGCATTATGCCAGATAATGGACACAGTTAGCACATGGTATGACATACAAGCATGCATTGTATACACTCTCCGCTGCAACGGATATCATAGAAGAACGTGGCCAAGCCCAGAATCAGCTCTTATGCTCTTACTTATATGATAGAAGCTCATGAAAATAAGTATACTGGTTAAGTGTCTCGTTAAAAATGCTGTCCTCCTATGTATACCATGTGCATTTTATAGTATAAACATGTTGACATTATATTCTATCAGTCTATGGTCCATATGGTTTACTGCTTTCTATTGCACGCTTATAAATGAACATGCGATGATTTTGCAAATAGACAAACAACCCAGTCTGGTGATCTTCATTATGAGGCAGCTTATCATTACTGGAAACATTAAATTTCTTACAATAACCAGCATATGTTTCAACTCGCTAACTGACTTCTAAAATGAGCATATGATATGCAAATATGATTCTCGGAATTATTCTACTTTTCTGAATATAGTGTATGTATCCGATATTAATTTCACATTCTGGAAAAGATTATATCGTTGTAACTACGTAATATACTATAGGTTTGTATATACGGAACATTGTACTGATGAAAACTGTGGGTGGCGGTCGGGCGAATGTGACGGCGTAAATTAACGGTAGGGGTTCCCCCTTATAGGAATCACGATTTGCCTGGTTTGGCCCTCCGTTACGTTTTTATCTTTGGCTCTTTTGTTACCTGGAAGTTGAATTGGGTTATTGCCCATTATAAAAGTAGTAATATTATTACTGATCCTTCTGCTTTTGGGTGGGGCCAAGTGGTTCTGGTGTGGCGAGGACCTGGCATTAGATCAGGATTATTCTGATTTCAGGGCTGAATATATAGTTTTGTTATTGTAAATATTAATTTCTGATTTTGGGATTTTTCTCCCTTTTGTACATGTACTTGAACATGTACATGTACTTGTACAGGTAGTATATGGGGTTTAGTACTAAACCCATTGACCCGGCCTTAAATGACCTTAGCTGTTGATAGGCCGTTAAGCCCCAACAAACAAAAACTGATGACTAATTTAGTTGATGCAGGTTTCATGAATAACATCGCCTTCAAAAGTGCTATAGAACTCTACATGCCATTCATGCAGCACATAAGCAGCGCCGTATAACCAATAAATTAGTCACTGGTATAGGATACCCCTGAGCACTCTATAAACCTAAAATATGTGTAAATATTCAAATTAAGCATGTATAAATATTGTAAAACTTCATTTGAGTATGTGACATATGTTACTTCGTACAGTGCTGGATTCTTGATACTGACTATGCGGGTATAGACACAGTATGTTCGAACAAATGTGATATAAACCATGACAGGACTCATCGAATATTTCAAACATATATTTTGGGTGTATTGTTAGAATCTCTGATATTGAATGCATGGATTAAAGCATCCACATGAAGTTCAATAATTTACTCTATACTTGGAAAATCGTTTTATTTTGATGGCCGTTTTGAAAGTAAACATGATTGCCGTGATTATTATGTCATTGTTAGCAAAGATATTATTATCAACGGCAGATCACGTTGTAGTAGGTGTGTTAATTGACTTTTTACTTCACTTTCTGATGCAAACATGCCCTTTGGTATGGAAGTTCCCTAGGACAATAGAAAACTTTTTATCCAAAGACACACGCTCTATCTCATTTTCAACTCCTGATATCCATGTAAATCCAAGATGGCCGCCGTGAATATAGGTCAACTCTTTAAAATTGGTCTAACTTGGTACCTGATCATGCTAGAAACATGAGTTTGGTGTCTATTCCCATGTACTGGCATGCACAGAAATCAATAAAATAATTTTCAACAATATCCGTTCATGAAAACATGACCGAAATTCAAAATGGCCGCCATTTTTCGAAGAAAAAAAACGTCTAAATTGAACACATTGACACAGTTAGTAAGTCCTAATTAGGAGATAGTAAGTCCTAATTATGAGATAGTAAGCCCTAATTAGGAATTAGGAGATAGTATCTCCTAATTAGGAGATAAAAACTATTTTAGCATTGGCACCAGGACGCTTCCATATATAGTTAATGTATTTATAGACATTGGTCCGTTACTGCGTGTGAAATATGCAGTGCTCCCTCTTACAACGTGCACTCCCGTCTATATACGATGTGCTTGTTCAGGAGGACATCATTCAGCAATTTGAGAAATCTAAGATGGCTATCAAGATGTTCACCGTTGGATATAAAAATGAAACTCTTCAACCTTTCGCCATAAACTGATACGTAATGCCACCTTTTCCAGTTTACTTTGGTATCATATACATACCAACGTTAAATGTCATGATCAGGGTCATAGCTATATAGAAAAAACATCGTAAAATGCAGTACCTTTGCAAGTACAATGTAATTTGATAATGATGTTTGGTAATAATTATTATGTAGTCATATCGCAGGGTTATAATTAAGGGACAGCTTCATTGCAGTTCAGTTTGTTAGTAACATGCGGAGGGTAAATTTAACAATTTGTTTCATCCTTAACGGAATTCTGATATCCCTGGTTTAGCCCCCAGGTGCATGTTTTGCTTCCTTGTTACTTGAGAGTTGAATCCGGTTATACCCATTATAAAAGTAGTAAGATTTAATACTAATTGTATTACTTTTAGGTAGTGGGGCTAAATGACTATGGTGTGGTGAGAACCTGGCACCAGGTCAGGTTATTCTAATTTCTGGGCTGAATATAAATATATGTTTGTTTGTACATATTTTGTTTCACAACAGGTGAAATTTGGGATTCTACCATGTTAGCCCGGCCTAAAATGGCATTATATTAGCTGTTGACAGGCCGTTAAACACCATTAAATAAATTACAAATCATGACATTAGACAACGCCAGATTTATTTCATTGTTAATTCCTGTCCAATTTAGAAATCCTGATCAGACGCAGATGATACAGCCTAAACATCATTCAGTGTTTGCTGAATGCAAAATGAATCACTGATCAAATTGTGAACAGTATAGACCCTCACCAGACTGTACTGAAAATACAATAAATACTGTGTTATCTGGTTATAAGGTAACATATAACACATGGGAAATGTGCAGTTTTTGTTGCGCCTGCTTTAGCAGAACTAGTCGCCTCTTCCGTCCGTCGTCTTTGTCAACAAATGTCAAAAAGTGTGTACAAGTTTCTTCATCACTATATAACTTTAATAATTACTTCACGGATTGCTTCAATATGTGGACACTTGATACATGTGAGCTTTTGGAACACACTCGTGTCGCAAATAACATGACCTTGGCCTTTTTTACCTTCATATTTTTGCGGAAACATTTAGCCATTTTTTTGTGTCGAAAAGTTTGTACAAGTTTCTTCATCATCATATATATATCTTTAATATTACTTTATGGATTGCTTCCGTATTTGGACACTTGATACATGTGAGCATTTGGAACACACTCATGCCCCAATTAACATGACCTTCACCTTTTTAACCTTCACATTTTTGCGGAAACACATAGCCATTTTTGCGTCAAACACTTTGTACACGTTTCTTTATCGGCATATTAATTTAATATTACTTGATGGATTGCTTCAATGTTTGGACACTTGATACATGTAAGCATTTGGAACACACTCATGCACCCATATGCATGACCTTGCCCATTTGACATTCACACTGTTGTGGAAACACGTAGGCATTTATTTACGTCAAAACGTGTACAAGTTTCTTCATCAACATATAACTTTTATATTACTTGGTGGATTGCTTCAAAGAAACTTGGACACCTGATACATGTACGCATTTGGAACACACTCATGCCGCCATTAATCGTTTGGCCTTCATGTATTTGTGGAAACACTTTACGTCAAAAGTGGGTCGCAGGTGGGAATATGCGATGAAATAATTTAACGATCAGGGTTCATCCTTACGGGAATCCCGACCGGATACCTGGTTTAGCCCTCATGTACGTCATTGGCATTCTTGTATGTGACAGTTTCAGCGGGTTATACCCCTTCTGTGAGTATTATGATTATGATTATTCGTGGACATTAGTATTTATGATTATTTGTGGAAATTATTATTTATGATTATTTGTGGAAATTATCCCCCCCCCAACCCCCTCCCCCACACCCCGAATGCAGCAAGTTGAAAAACGCGTTGGCCTGGCCTTAAATAAATGACCGTAGCTGCTGATCTGCCGTTAAATTCCAATCAGTCAATAAGTTTTATGTCAAAAAGTTTGTACAAGTTTCTTTATCATGCTATATCTTTAAAATTACTGATTACGGAGTGCTTCAATATTTGAAACTCGATACATGTGAGCATTTGGAACACACTCACTATTACTGTTGACCTATTTCGTGTTTAAAGCATGTAATGCATTTCTCTGATGGTTTTGTGATGCTTACTTTAGCACATGCCCATGCTCATATTATGTACAGTCAAATGCCTCGGCAGGCACGACATACCTTTCATGGCGGAATTCTTGTTTTATCAACTTATCAAGTTGTGTAGTTATTGCGTATTAGACTGGTTTAAAGGTACATGCCCACTCAGTAGGCACAAAATGGTCTTTCCGGGAATAAATAAGTGTATAATTGTATCACTATTCCACCAGTTCTGAAACTTACACGAGTGCCTCATTTACATGTAGTAATATTTATTTTACTGATAGTGACGCGTGGTGGTATGCTATTTTCATATGCAAATGAGGCATGCTATTTTTTAGCTCACCTGAGCGAAGCTCATGTGAGCTATTGTTACCGCAATGTGTCCGTCGTCCGTCGTCTGTCGTCGTCCGTGAACATTTTCAAACGTCTTCTTCAGGTAGGGGGATTACAAAATTGTTAAAATGATGTCATTACGTTATCCAAGATGGCCGCCGTCTAAAAATAGCACAAATTCTTAAAAAATCTTCTTCTCAAGAACCGCCAACCGGATATCGACAAAACTTGGTAGGAATGATCGATGTACAATGCTCTTTCAAAGTTGTTAAAATGATGACCCCGGGGTCAAAAATGGGCGTGGCCCGTGGGGTCAAATTTTATTTTTGACCGAATATGGTCATATCATATATAAAATCGAAGGTATCAATGAGGCGATCACTCTGGTGCATTTTGTCGAAATCGGATGGTTATGTCATCCAAGATGTCCGCCGAAAGGTCAAAAGGTTGTTATTTTATTAGAGATTTCAAAATTCTTCTTCACATGAACCGCTTGGCCCATGGTAGCCAAACTTAAAAGTTATGGTCCATGGGTGAAGTCTTTTCAGATTTGTTAAAATGGAGGTCATCGCTAATCCAAGATGGCCGCCGTCTTAAAATAGCATAAATTCTTAAAAAATCTTCTTCTCATGAACCGCTTGCCGGATTTCGACGAAACTTGGTAGGAATGATCGATGTACAATGCTCTTTCAAAGTTGTTAAAATGATGACCCCGGGGTCAAAAATGGGCGTGGCCCGTGGGGTCAAATTTTATTTTTGACCGAATATGGTCATATCATATTAAAAGTTATGGTCCATGGGTGAAGTCTTTTCAGATTTGTTAAAATGGAGGTCATCGCTAATCCAAGATGGCCGCCGTCTTAAAATAGCATAAATTCTTAAAAAATCTTCTTCTCATGAACCGCTTGCCGGATTTTGACGAAACTTGGAAGGAATGATCGATGTACAATGCTCTTTCAAAGTTGTTAAAATGGTGACCCCGGGGTCAAAAATGGGCTTGGACCGTGGGATCAAATTGGGGTCAAATTTTATTTTTGACCGAATATGGTCATGTTATATATCAAATCGAAGGTATCAATGAGGCGATCAATCTGGTACATTTTTTTGTCGAAATCGGATGGTTATGTCATCCAAGATGGCCGCCAAAATGTCAAAAGGTCGTTCTTTTATTAGAGATTTCAAAATTTTTCTTCACATGAACCGCTTGGCCAATGGTTGCCAAACTTAAAAGTTATGGTCCATGGGTGAAGCTTTTTCAGATTTGTTAAAATGGAGGTCATCGCTAATCCAAGATGGCCGCCGTCTAAAATAGCATAAATTCTTAAGAAATCTTCTCATGAACCGCTAGCCGAATTTCGACGATACTTGGTAGGAATGATCGATGTGCAATGCTCTTTCAAAGTTGTTAAAATGGTGACCCCAGGGTCACAAATGGGCGAGGCCGTGAAGTCAAATTGGGGTCAAATTTTATTTTGGACTGAATATGCTTATGTCATATATAAAATTGAATGTATCGATGAGGCGATTGCTCTGGTGCAATATTTGTCGGAATCGGATGATTATGTCATCCATGATGGCCACCAAAAGGTCCATTTATTCAAGATTTTGTACGTCTTTTTCGCAGGAACCACATGGCCGATGCTGGCAAACCTTCATAGGAAGTTAAGATCCTTGGGTGAAGCATTTTCAGATTTGGTAAAATGAGTAATCGCTTAATCCAAGATGACACAAAAAAATAGCACAATTTTTTTAAAACACATGAACTCAATGTCACATTCTACTCTGGTGTTCATGGAGTCAGGTGAGCGAATTCGGGCCATCATGGCCCTCTTGTTTAATTATTTAAACTAATTAAATGCGTCACCTGAAAAAATAACATTTTCAACAGATTATAAAGTATCATTGCACATAAAAAATAAATACATATAAATACAAATTATGTTTTATAAAGTTTACTAACTGTTTAGTGTGTGTTTCCTTTGTTATTATCCATTTTAAATAGAAACTAAACATGATAGGTGCTTTCAAGAATAAGTACACAAATTCCTCAGTAATAACATATCGTTTTGCTGCATATGCAAACTGTTTCGGTCATGTTTTCATGAACGGATATTGTTGAAAATTATTTTATTGATTTCTGTGCATGCCAGTACATGGGAATAGACACCAAAATCATGTTTCTAGCATGAGCAGGTACCAAGTTATGCCAATTTTAAGATTTGACCTATATTCACGACAGCCATCTTGGATTTCCATGGATACCGGGAGTTGAAAATGAGATAGAGCGTGTGTCTTTGGATAAAAAGGTTTTCTATTGTCTTAGGGAACTTCCATACCATATTCAGAAAGTGAAGTTAACACCCTATTTTGTGCAGTTAACACACCTACTATTGGCTTACTTTACTTTATTAAGCAAAGTAATGGATGTGTGCACCGGCATCACTTCCTAGTTATTTTAGCATTTATAAAACAAAAGGCACTTTGGTGGCCATTTTGAAATGTAAATATGGTAACATATATGAAACGGCATCACTACATTTCTTATACGATACTTTGAACTACAAATATAGGTACATGTATATATACATAAAATTACGCTCATACGTGTCTTAAATGTACATACCAACTATTTGAAAACGTAGCTTTTTGGCGGCCATTTTGAAAATATAATGGCCATACATTAAAAATGATTGTGCGTTTCTGCTAGTAAGATGCAGACTATTTATTATTCCGATCTTCTGATAAATTTATACGGTTATCAGTTCAATAAGAACTGCAAATTATCATATGCATATCATTATTCGGACACTAAGAATGCATGAAGTTCAATGACCTTGAAATGACCTTGACCGTGGTTTGCAAAAATGACACCCGGATATTTTGGAAACCTTATACATCCAAGTTTATGAAATCATCTGGTGCCACAAATTAACATGAGGTGCCGGATTCGTATACGTACATAGGTACATTTGCCCCCGGACTATTTGCCCTTACAAAGTTCTTAGTCGTACAAAGTCCCTGGACTTCAATATCAGGTTGCGAGTTCAATCCCCTCCCTAGGCATTAAAAATACTGTCATAGATGAGACTTGAAACCGAGGTCTTACCCCGACATGACCATAGCTGTTGCTGGCACGTAGAACCCATTCACTTTTTAGCTCACCTGAGCGAAGCTCATGTGAGCTATTGTTACCGCAATGTGTCTGTCGTCGTCCGTGAACATTTTCAAATGTCTTCTCCTTGGTAACCAGTGGGCCTATAGTCACCAAACTTAATGGTCATGGCCCTTAGGTAGGGATTACAAAATTGTTAAAATGACGTCATTACGTAATCCAAGATGGCTGCCGTCTAAAAATAGCACAAATTCTTCAAAAATCTTCTTCTCAAGAACCGCCAACCGGATTTCGACAAAACTTGGTAGGAATGATCGACGTAGAATACTCTTTCAAAGTTGTTAAAATGGTGACCCCGGGGTCAAAAATGGGCGTGGCCCGTGGGGTCAAATTTTATTTTTGACCGAATATGGTCATGTCAATATCAAATCGAAGGTATCAAAGAGGCGATCGCTCTGGTACATTTTTTGTCGAAATTGGATGGTCATTTCATCCAAGATGGCCGCCAAAAGGTCAAAAGGTTATTTTATTAGAGATTTCAAAATTCTTCTTCACACGAACCGCTTGGCCCATGGTGGCCAAACTTCACAGTTATGGTCCATGGGTGAAGCCTTTTCAAATTTGTTAAAACGGAGGTCGTCGCTATCCAAGATGGCCGCCATCTAAAAATAGCACAAATTCTTAAAAAATCTTCTCATGAACCACCAGCCGGATTTTGACGAAACTTGGTAGGAATGATCGACGTAGAATGCTCTTTCAAAGGTGTTAAAATGGTGACCTCGGGGTCAAAAATGGGCGTGGCTCGTGGGGTCAAATTTTATTTTTGACCAAATATGCTCATGTCATATATCAAATTGAAGGTATCGATGAGGCGATTGCTCTGGTGCAATATTTGTCGGAATCGGATGATTATGTCATCCGTGATGGCCTCCAAAAGGTCCATTTATTCGAGATTTTGAACATCTTTTTCTCAGGAATCACATGGCCGATGCTGGCCAAACTTCATAGTAAGTTAAGATCCTTGGGTGAAGCATTTTCAGATTTGGTACAATGAGAGTCGTCACTTAATCCAAGATGACCGCCATCTAAAAATAACACATGACCTCAATGTCACATTCTCCTCTGGTGTTCATGGAGTCAGGTGAGCGAATTAGGGCCATCATGGCCCTCTTGTTTCAATATCTCATCAACCGCTTCACAGATTTTGATACTATTTGGCCACAATTTGTGTCTAGGGATGGTACATGTGTACGTGCGTACGTTAGTAACACCTTTTTTTAGCTCACCTGAGCAAATCTTATGTGAGCTATTGTTACCGCAATGTGTCCGTCCGTCCGTTGTCCGTCCGTGAACATTTTCAAACGTCTTCTCCTCGGTAACCATTGGGCCTATAGTCACCAAACTTCATGGTCATGGTCCTTAGGTAGGGGGATTATAAAATTGTTAAAATGACGTCATTATGTAATCCAAGATGGCCGCCGTCTAAAAATAGTACAAATTCTTCAAAAATCTTCTCAAGAACCGCCAAGCGGATTTCGACACAACTTGGTAGGAATGATCGATGTACAATGCTCTTTCAAAGTTGTTAAAATGGTGACCCCGGGGTGAAAAATGAGCGTGGCCCGTGGGGTCAAATTGGGGTCAAATTTTATTTTTGAACGAATATGGTCATGTCTATATCAAATCGAAAGTATCAAAGAGCGATCGCTCTGGTACATGTTTTGTCGAAATTGGATGGTCATGTCATCCAGGATGGCCGCCGAAAGGTCAAAAGGTCGTTCTTTTAATAAAGATTTCAAACGTCTTGTTCTCGTGAACCGCTCGGCCGATATTGGCCAAACTTCACAGTAATTGTTATTGGGCAAGCCTTTTCATTTTTGTTTAAATGGTGGTCATCGCTAAAATCCAAGATTGGCCGCCATTGAAAAGTAGGTCAAATTAACATCTCACGAACCACCAGGCCAATTTAGACGAAGCTTGATATGAATGATCGATAGTTAACGATGTTTCAGATTCCTTCAAATGGTGGCTCCCGGGTCAAAAATTGGCAAGTCACATTTAATCATGGATCACCCATGCCTACGCTGTAGTAAAGAAGTCAGGCCACGTATGCATGCTGTGTCTTGCGACACATGTAACCAATGGCAGCACCGAAAATGCGACACAGGTAAGACAATATATCAGTAGAAATAATAATGTAAATAGTAGTATATGAGAGTCAAAATGATACAAGTTCCTATGGACGGCCCCCCGCTACGCGCGGTGCCTTCCTACGGAACTTGTATCATTGTTGACTCTCATATACTACTCGGATTTTCCCCCACTGTTCGGCGGGTATGTATGAGAAGAATGGAAAAATAGTTTTCAGCAGCCACGAGACCATATATTTCCTAGAGCGGAATGATAGGAACACCGTTGGCATGTAGTTGTAAGGATAAAAAATAAAAAAATAAAAGTTTTAGGTCCAGCCGAGATTCGAACTCACAACCCACGTCTCCGTAGAGTGGCGCCTTAGCCCACAAGACCACGAAGCAAAGGTGAAATACACCCTATTAGAGATAAGAAATCCATTGGTTATACTCGGTATAGATGACAATCTGTCATAAATATCGGCAACTTACACCCTATTAGAGACAAGAATTCCATTGGTTATACTCCGTATATATATGACAATCTGTCATAAATATCGCCAACTTACACCCTATTAGAGACAAGAATTCCATTGGATATACTCAGTATATATGACAATCTGTCATAAATATTGGCAACTTACACCCTATTAGAGACAAGAATTCCATTGGTTATACTCAGTATAATGCCTACCATAAAGCAAATGAGAGAGCAAGCTAAGAGTTGGAAAATTTCCCTAAGAGGTTTGAGACTCAAGAAAGCTATAGCAGATAGGATAAGTGACGCGCGAGCCGTCGTCTACGAGGAGAGGCTGCGGCGTGCGGTTTCGACCGGACGACTGCCTGCCGACCCCAAAAAACGCTCCGAGAAATTGGAGAACGAGACGACGGCCAGTCTGCGTGCCACCGCTTACGCGCAGCGTGTAAAAGAAGATCCCAGCGCACACAGAAAACCACTATACAAAGCGTACTACAATAAGATTTATCAAGGCCTGGTGGGGAGACCTCCTAAGAGTAGGAGACAGCTCGCCAGAGATTTGGTGGAGGAGGGTCCCAGGGTTCTCACCGAATATGCCGAAGCTAGGGAAACTGTTGATAGGGGTAGGAAGGAATAGTATGGAATTTTTGAGTGGGGGTAGACGGGGATCGCTAATCGCATAATGAATAAATTCGCCCAGAGATGACCACGGCGTGTTATCTGAGGTATTCGTGCTCGTATCGTATTAGGAACATCGAGACCGACGAAACGATGATCTATCACAAACAATCAAAGGGTAGTCCGTGGATAAACGAGATCGCCAAAGCCGAGAGTTGGATATCCGATAGAGAGAGAGGTAGAATGGACATCGACAAAGTCGATAGACCAAACACAAAATGGACCTTCGTTCGTTGGATATCGGTCGAGGTGAAGATGATCATCGATGCGTAACAACTTCTCATGGGAGCGGGAAAACTCCCCGATTGGTTAAGACAGAAAAAGGGAATGTATTCCATCGACACGTACGACGACTACTTGTGTCTGTTTAGGTGCATAGCCATCCATCGTGGAGGGAGACCCGACGGGTGCTGTAGGAAGGCTCGCGAATACCTCGGTCACGATAACGGACCGGGTAGTAAGGGAATCCCCCTGGATGATATTAAGAAGGTAGAAGAGCGCTTCAAGCTGGGCATTCGCGTTTACGAGCCCACCGCCGACGGAGTGTGGTACCTAATGAAGTCTCCGGCAAACTACGACGCGGTTGGGGAGAAGATCATGACGATAGGAATGTTTGGAGGTCACTCGTTCCTCATAACGAACCTCCGCAAGATGACGAATGAGTACAGGTGCTCCGGATGTCAACAACGGTTCACAAAGTCGTGTAACATGCACAGGCACGCGACCACCTGCATGGGTGGGAAGACTGTGGTGACATGTCCAGGTAAGAGGGTAGAGAGACCGCAGTCGGCATACGAGAAGGCGTTCTATCCCAATGGGTCAGCGAGTGCGGTGTCGATTCAATGGTTGAGCAGAGAAGAGGAGAGGGTGGGAAAGCACATACATCACGCGAGATGCGGTCACAGCGGGGAGAGGTGGGTGGCCGGCGATCCGATCGACGGCTACTGTCATGAAATCAAGACCGTGTTTCAGTTTCACGGATGTTACTGGCACGGGTGTCCGACGCATTGCATGAGAGGTAACGCGAGTTCGCTGTACAAGAGGACGAAAATCAAAGACGCCAAGATAAGGAAGGCGGGTTACGAGCTGGTGGTGATGTGGGAGTGCGAGTGGTTGAATGAGGTGAATACCCACTATCCACAATCGCCGCGCGAGGAGGAGACGACTCTGTATCCTCACCAGATAGTCTACGACTTCGAGGCGTATCTCGACAAGTCGAAAACCACGCGACCCACCAAAGACCTGACCTTCGAGGTCGAGCACGTCCCTATATCGGTGTCTTTGGGGGATACGATGCACGAGGGGATCACCCACATCTGCGAACGAGACCCCGACACTCTGGTCGAGAAGTTCGTGACCGAGCTGCAGAGGAGAGGTAAAGTCATCAGGGAGGGGGTTAGGAAGAAGTATCTGCCGACCGACATAGAGATGTTGTCGAAACCTCAGCGAAAGAAGATCGTTTCGTGGATCGACCACCCGGTGGTGGGGTTCAACTGCAGCAGGTACGACCTGAATCTCATCAAGCGGTACCTTGTCGAGAAGTTGGCGGCCACCGCGAATAAGGTGATGGTCGGAAAGAGAGCCAGTACGACAATGTTTCTGTTTACCCCGGAGTTTAGATTTCTCGACATTATCCAGTATCTAGGATCCGGTACCACGTACGACCGGTGGGTTAAGACGTACGAATGTAAAACGGTAAAGTCTCACTTCCCGTACGAGTGGTTCGATAGCGCAGACAAGCTCGACCATCCGGGATTGCCCGACTATCCCGAGTGGTACTCAAAGTTGAAGGGTGAGTTCCTACTGTCGTTGACAGAGTGGAAAGAGTGTAAGAAGGTGTACAAAGGTATTCCGAGAAAAGGGGATGAACACGTTCAAGGAATGGTTGCAACACTACAACGACTTGGATGTAGGACCGTTCCTGGAGGCTCTGACTAAAATGACGGAGTTCTACAGGGGAAGAGGCGTGGACATACTCAAGGATGCCGTTTCTCTGCCCGGTGTTCCCTTCAGTACCTACTTCGTGGGACGATCGATGGGAAGGCGGACACGCCCGAGTTGTGGTCGCCGAAGTCTGAAACTTACGAGATGATGAAGCAGGGATTGGTCGGTGGTCCGTCCATAGTGTTCTCCAGATACGCCGAGGCTGGCAGGTCAACGATCAGGGGTCAGGTGGGGAGTTGGGAGGAGAAGATGTGCAAGGCGGTGCTGGGGTACGACGCCAATGCTCTGTACCTATCTACTCTGTCGAAGGACATGCCGTGCGGTGAGGAGCAGATATGGACGTGTGACGACCCGGAAAGACAGGCGTATATAGACCGTTTCGTGAGGAAGGTCAGGAATGAAGAGTGGTTCGGATTTGCGGAGTTGGATATAGAGGTCCCGGAAACGTTGAGAGACAAGTTCTCTGAAATGTCGCCGCTGTTCGTTAATCAAGAAGTCAATGAGACCGAGGTTCCGCAGCACATGAAGGACTACCTGACCAGGACCGGGAGGACTAGGGTCGAAGGGCAGAGAAAGCTCATTGGTGCCCACTATCCCCGCCCAAGAAGATGATCATATACTCCCCACTGCTAAAGTGGTATCTGGAGCACGGTCTGGAAGTCAAGGCGGTGTATAGGGTGATAGACTACACGCCCGGCAAACCGTTCAAAATGGTTCGTGTAAGAGGTCACTGCCGCCAGACGGACGGGGGACGTCGACAAGAGCAAGGCGGTGTTGGCGGAGATATTCAAACTGGTTGGCAACGCGTGTTGTGGCAAGCTGATAGAGGCTCAAGAGAGACACCTGAACACCACATATACGAAGGATGAGAAGACTGTCGACCGGTCACTGAGGTCGGTGGTTCGAAGACCTGGAGGAGATTGGGGAGGCTTACGAGATATCGAGCAGGAAGACTCGAGTGGTGATCAACAGACCGTTTCAGTGTGGCATATCGGTCTACCAGTTGGCCAAGCTCCGGATGCTGGAGTTCTACTACGACTTCTTGGACAAGTACGTGGATCGCGGAGATTTCGAACTTATACAGATGGACACCGACAGCATGTACTTCGCGCTGTCGGAGAAGACGCTGGCGAAGGTGGTGAGAAAGAAGATGAAGAGAAAGTTCAATAAGGAGAAGGCCGAGTGGTTGGCGTGGGACGCGTGGAGCAACAGAACTCCGGGACTGTTCAAGCTGGAATTCGAAGGGGATAGAGCCATCGCTCTGTGCAGCAAGTGTTACTACGTGAGCGGTGACGAACAAACTAAGCACTCGGCCAAGGGGATGTCGAAGAGATCTAACGATCTGACTTGGTGGAGGTACAAGAGTGCTCTCGAAGGAAGAAGGGACATGGCGGAAAACAGGGGATTCCGAATGGTTAACGGTGTGATGAAGACATACAATCAGGAAAAGTTGGGGTTGTCGGCGTACTACGAAAAGAGGAGAGTGATGGAAGACGGGGTACACACCGAGCCTATAGGATAGGTAAACAAAAAAAAAAGGACTCTGAAAAAAGGGGAGAATACTAAAGACTCTGACGATGCGGGGGTAGCTGGGTGTCAGAAGTTACCGCGAGAAGTTCTTCGCGAACAAACCCGCGAGATGGACCATCAGCCAAATAGTAGAGCACGGGCTCATCGGGTTTGGTAATAGATCAATCTAGATGATATACATTGAGAGACGACACGGGATCAGTCGCGCGGCGGCGGCCACCCTCGACCTCTCCCGGTTGATAGAGGTACCGGACGTCAACATCCGATGGAAGCCGTTGCTCCTCTAAACCAACGGGTCGCCCGTGTGAGATGGCAGAGGGCTTGCTCGTCACCTTTTTAGACTTGATGGCATCTACGGGCTTCTTGCCGATCAATCTGGTCACCTCTCCGTTCAGTGCAGAAACCACGGCGGGCAGCCTGGTCACCCACTCGGTCGATCGCGTATGAGGGTCTACAAGCTCTTTGGCATATTGGTGCCCGAACAACCTCTCAGCCAGGGTTCGATTGAACCGCTCTACGATCCCCCGGTCTCGGTGGATGTCGATGCGGCCGCGTCTGACAGAAACGTCGTGTTTAGCCAACAGCTGAGAGACCGCGCCCATGAACTCGCGGCCGGGATCGACCTGGAGAAGATTCGGCCATTTGAGAGGACTCCTCTTATATATTCGGCAAAGAGCCTCGGCCACCTCCTTAGACTCCTTCGTGGCCAACGGCTCAGCCCCCTTATAACGACTCGCTACGTCAACGATTGTAAGTGCGTATTTGTACGTCTTGCGACCGACGCGATCGTGAGGGAGAAACAGGAGATCCGCTTGGTGGACTTCGTTCGGCACCGGCACGTCAAATTTCGGGCGCGGAATATTGTGAGGCCCGGGCAAATAGATCTGCCAGATGGCCTGCTTCTTGAGCTATTCTTTGGTGGTGTTTTCGGAAACCTTGGTCGCCGCCGCGAGATTCTTGATGGCCGCGAGTCCCTTCCAGTAGCCGCGGGGGCTGTAGTACGTGTTCGCTAGCTTGTGCGCTAAGCGAGTTGATAGTTTGCTATCAAGTTTGCGCGTTTCCATCATATGCGAGGTATTCTAGTAGGTCGAACAGTCTCCAACACGCCCTCGCCAGATCGTCCGGTAACTGTTTCGTCGATACTAAACCTTTGTTGGAAGTTTCGCTGCAGCTGCCGGTTAAGTTTTCAAGGAAATCGGAGGAATCTAACATCCGTTTTGCGAAAAGGGTGGCCGAGTGTTCGTCCTCGCGCCACGTCTCTAGAGAGTCTTGGGCCAGACTGATCAGACCCTTTGCACCAGCTAAACGGTGTTTAATGGCCGTGTAGCCTACATCGATCAAAGCGTAATAAAGCTCGTCAACTAACATCGTTCTATATATATATATATTAAAAAAGTTCAATTGCTTATTGTTTTTGCAATATAGTAGCTGACGAGACCCACCACACCCATTCCCACGACGATGAACGCGATCTCGCGGTCTTTTTGGGCCTCTGACGGTACATAGAAATCTGAAAGTTGGGGCTCGGGATCCAGTGGCGCGAGAATTTTATGCGGATATACCCGCGCGTATTCGCGCATGGCTTCGTACCGGAAAGTTTGCACGGCGTGATTCTCGCGTCGAAGATCTTCGTTGAGCCAGTCCAGACGGCTGATTCGTTTTTCCAACCATGCTTCCTTTGTGCTATTGAGTTGTTTTACAGCTAAATTGTGACGCTTGCGCACCTCATCCGCGTCCGAGCTTTTCAGTTTCGAGAAGAAAAAGTTGCTACCGCTGAAAGCCAATGCGTTCACGATTGCGCCACCTACTATTACTGCGAGCGTAGCCATTTTATTTCCATATATTAGCGGGTAGAATTCCAGCTTTAATTAGATAATCTCGGGTCGAAATTGCGGACACTACACTAAAGGTCACGTTTACTACGTCTTTCGCATTAAAGTCCAACTTGGGAGAGGGCCCTCCGAAGGCCATCTTTGCTAGTCGAGCCCACCCGATAGTCAGACCCGTTATCACCACGGCGTGATAAAACTCATTCACTAACAGTTTACCCTCGTTTTCAGCCATTATTGCATATAAAAGGGATCGCGATTAATGTTTAAATGGGGCGCAATCGGTTTCGTAACTTTCTTCGGAACCGCCTCCAACAGTGTCGGGGTTTGTCTCGAAATATATTTCTACACACACACGGTGCCCACAACTGCCAGACCGCCACCAACAACCCATGGGATGATTTCTATGTAATAGGGGGTAGGAGCTACACCAATCGGGGATTGCTCTTCCAACCTGGAGCATGTTGGGGGAGAAACAGCTGCCTTCGGATGTGGAACCACCGGGCGTTTTGCTGTTTCAACAGCAGGAACAAATAACGACCGTTTGGCCTCTCAAAGCTCGGCGAGTATTTTATCTTGTTTAGTTTTTCGCGTGGCAGCCGCTGCCCGCCCAGCTGCCTGTCTTTTTGGGTTTTTGTGTCGTACTTGCTCCTGTGGAGCTTGTTCATGCGGAGCTTGTCCCCCCAACGCCGTTGGAAGTGCTGCAATCGGGGATTGCGGCTCCGTCACTCTCGCGGGTGTGTCTTGTGTCATCATCATTTTCTGAGCTTATAGTTCGTGGGCATATATGTCCAAATTGACAGTGTTTATCCGTGGTCAACGCGGTTGTCAGCGGAGCTAAGTACATTCCAAAGGCTGTTCTAAGAGTGTGTCCTATAAAAGGGTCAGTCTCTAGATCGCGAATCAATCCCGCGGTGTTTGGTATAGGGAGAAGTATACTAACGGCGGTTGCGTACAAATGAATAGCCGCCGATCCGAGAGTTTTTGTCATCTCCGCACCTAACCTAGATTCGTATTGCGCATACATTTTATCGATCTCCGCATCTGACATCTTATCCACCTGACAAACTGAGAGACGCCTACCGAGATAATGCTCCGATTGTCCCCCAGCAACCAGCGCAGCTAGCCGCTCGCATCGCGCCGCATTTTCATTTTCTTTCGGGACCGTATCGGCAGCCGTGTCGGCAGACGTGCTGACAGGTGTTCCTACAGTTTCAGTCGTGTCGGCAGTCGGAGCGCCTGTTTCTTCCATTAGCTGATCGAGAAGTTTGTTGCAGTTCATTGTGTTTATCGCAAGCAGTGCTATTCTGACTAGTCTCATAAGTCTAACATATTGCCAAGCGCACCATCCGATACTTATGATCACCGTTATGTTCGCAACAAAGCTCGCAGCGGAGCAACAAATTGATTCCCACATTGTTCAGCATTTGAGGACGGCGTTGTACTTTTGAGTGCAGATCTATACGCTTTGTCCCGCATGGCGGCCAGAAAATGCGAGCTCGGAGAGCATGTCCTTCTTTTTGGTCATCGCTGTCTTGGCCGAGCAATCGTCAATCACGTATAGGGTGCGCTCACCCTGGAATCTTTGGTATAAACCACGCAGCCAATCGTGAAGCCTGTCGCTGGGGTCAACGACGTATACCTCAGGGTTGGCCCATATCCACGGGTGCCGCTGATAAGTTTCGTTGTGCCGCACAGTGGGACACAGGATCACAATGTGTCGAAAGGCATCGCGGTAGAAACCCTCCAGCAAGTCCAGGATGAAAACTGTTTTTCCGCATCCTGTCTGCCCACATATTATGGCAGAGTGGGCATCTCCAATCGTGAATTGGTATTGATTTTTTATTAAATCAGTAGAGTGCTGAGACGTATCGGTCATTTTCGATGTTGAGTTGCGCATCTGTTATTATATATAAGTACACGTTCAATGTGCCAGCTCCATCCGCCTCTTTGGTTATCTGGATCGTCACACCCTCGCTAGCGTTCTCAACTTGGAGTCCGCTACCGTGCATTTGATCATCGTCGCTGGCTCGCATGTCTAGCCATAACGCGTACTTGGTAGTCAGGAACTCCACGAGGGAGACGTCCGAGAGCTGCAGGTCTTTGGCAACCACGGCAACCTCCGGGGAGCGCTTAGAGCCAGCAGCAAACTGCTTTCTGACTTCGTCCCACTGCTGGTGCGCACGAAGGCCCGCACTGTAGATTTGATTGGGGACTCCCTCTATCGTCACCTCTACCTTCGTGATTTTGGGATTATAGAATTTGTTGGTTTTTCTAGCCCCGAGCGCGAACCGACCCTCCTCGAACAGCATCAGTATGCCTTTCATCGATCGGGCGGGTACGTTGACATTAATATTCCACAATGTGTCGCTTTTGTCTTTCGTCATCTTGCGGTGGCGAAGAACTCGGTCGTAAAGTATGGCAACGCGCCCGGCGTACTGGGTTCTGATCAATCGCGCGAGTTCGGGCATCGTGACCATGTCGTACTCCAGTGACACATTGTCGATCGTATACGTCGATGTCATGTCGGTGGCTATGATAACTCGGCCGTAGTCGTTGAACGTTAGTTCGTATTCGAGGCGGTCAGCCAAAGCGCTCTGATAGTAGGGCATGTGGCTCTCCAGCAACTCGAAGTCGAGCGGGATGTAGAAGCGGTTATCGTAAGCGGCCGCGACCGCATTGTCGCTCGCGACGTTATCTGCCTTGTTACCAGCCCCGATTCTAAGTCTGGTTACGTTCTTATTTCGACTGGTGTCAATACCTTGATATACCGCATTTTCGCACTCTTGCGCCGTCTTCCACAGGTCCTGGTAGCAATGGTAGACGTCGCTGTCATCGATCGACATCACCTCATTACCAGACATCTTTATCATGGTCTTCTTGACGATGGCGCGACCCAGGTTCTGAACGACGGTTCGGTCCACGTCCGTCGACGTCAGCGAAATAGTGAAAGCGAGGCGAACAATCCCCGGCATAAAGACGTCGCTATCTCTGAGGTTGGGAAAGCGGACCAAGAGCTGCTGGTTCTGATCGATCGTCGATGGGTTGTTCGTAATAACGACACTCTGTCTCACACCTTTCGCCCCGAGGGGCTCCCGCAGTCTGCGGTATGGATTGAGTTTGTGGCCGTATTGACTCGAATACATTATTGAAACTCTATTAAACCCGTATGTTTTTTTGTTTAATACATCGTTAAAGATGGCTGGTTACGATATTGGCATGGACTACGGGCGACCGAGCCGATTACCTCGATGTTGATGATGACCTCGACGACGTTGACGAAACGACCTTCATAGAGACGCCAGGAACACCAGCAGCTGGTGTCCCTCTGTTTGGTCCCACACCCGGAAATACACTCTTCACAGGCATACCCAAAATTACGCGCTTAGAAAACAGACCAAAAAATACGCTCTTCGCAGAGCCACCAGGAACTTCATCCGCTCGTGTCCCTATGTGGGAGGCCCCACCAAGCATGGGTTGGCGGTACCGAGATTCCAAGGATGAGCTGGTGCCTCCCAGGAAAACGGAGTCTCTGGTGAAACGGTGGGAGAGTAAGGTGTCTAAACACGGCATCAAGGCCACGTTGGAGTTCCGCAGCACTAAAAGAGGAGACCTGTGGGTTAAATGGGGCAAGAGCTGGAAGTTGCTGACGTACAAGAACGACCCGACCCGGTTCCTCAGCCCCTCTTCCGTGAACTGATATGGAGTACTCTTCGCTCGAGCTCTCGGAGTGGTCGAGGATCGGTCGCAGCTACCTCAACAAATTGTAAAAACCCTACAGTCTACCGACGAGACACTGGCGAAAGACGGCCGCCGCTATAGAAACGAGCGATATCAGCGAGGTCCCTCGTATAGCCACCGACGCTATTAACACAGTGGAAACCACGGTCAACGAAATAAACGGCACGAAGTATGATTCACCGTTACCTCTTCGCGAACTCCTGGGACTCGATAAGGTTATGCAAACAGTCCGGGGCGAACTGGTCAATAACCTCTCCAAACTCACGGCGCTGGATGAACATATCGCACTAGAAGAAAGAAAAATAAAGGAAGCCCGTGGCGATAGAGAATCTACTGAGAGGATCAACAAACTCCTGCGGTCGTTGCGGGACGAAAGAGAAGCTCGCTTGGAGGCTGCCTCGACTAACTGAGACACTCTCCGGACAATTAAGTCGGAGCCGCGAAACAATCTCGACGGTCCTGCATGAGGACACGACACTAGGTGAGCGTCTTCGCACTCTGTTCAGAAAGAAGGGCGTCACAATAGTAACCATCATCGCAGCTTTCACCATGATTATATCGACCCTAATTCTATCTATATCGTCTCTATTTCAAGCTGTCAATGCTGGTGTGGCGCCAGCACCCGCGCCAGCACCAGCGCCAGCACCCGCGCCATCCGGCGGAGCCTAGGAGTGGGTAAAAAAGCATCTAAAAGCCCTTGCCAGTCTCCTGGCTAAATTAGCCGGAAAGGTGGCTGCCGCGCTGCCTGGATTGATCGGGGGTCTCCTCTCCTTCTTGCTATCTATATTATCGAAAACGGCCGGATGGCCCCCCCACAATGTTTGTGCTTTAATCGTGGCGATCGCCGGTCTCCTACTATTCTCCGCCCGAGAGTTCCTAAAATCAAAGCGCAAATAGTCCGATCACCACGAGGGCGACGACAAGCCCTAATTTCTCCTCCTCGTGGGTTGTAGTTCCGAAGGAACTTGCTGGTGCATCAAGCCCTATTGCAGTCGTTGGAACAACGGCGGAACTTGCTGTGACACTAGTTACCGCTCCTAAGTTGGAACTTGATGGCGTGCTTTGTACTGGGTGGGTGCTTGCGGTTTTATGAAATCAGTTCCACGCGCGGCCCGCTTGATGATATCCGCGTTCACGTTCCCGTTATGGCCGATCTTTTGTTTGGCGGTGGCGATTACGATCTGATTATTGTAACCGATTATTGTGCGTCAAACACCGTCCCGGCTCCTAGTATAGAACTGCGCGCTTGCTCCTGTGCGCCGAGGATGGCCCAGACGTACGTGGGAATGGAGTCGTTGAGGCGAGTAACTCCGGCCTGCGTGAACCCCAAACCCTTATCTAACATAAATGTACCCCACGCGTCCTGGACCTCAGCAGCCTGCTGTATGTAATCGACGTGAGCTCGTTTCGGAGGTAGCCACTCGCAGGATGAGACGCCGCAGTGCCGACCTCCAGACACTTCCGGCCCGAAGGTCATCGTCGCGGGGTCAAAGTTCCCGGCGTTCCGACTGACGATGTGGTCGCCGGAGTGATCGTGTCTAAAATCAGTCTGCGTCAAATTCCCAGACTGACCCCGAATGAGAACGTCCCCGAGGCCAGTGTTGCTAGGAAATTCTTTCTGGTGCCAGTCCGCGTCTTTTGTGACCACGAATTCGTTACAAATTCTTTCGAACGCCCTACGGTCATATGCGCTGCAAATGGGATTCCAACCGTCATCCTGCGGCAGAGAGATTTTCTGTTCTTTGAGAATCCTCCTAATAGTGTAAAACGTGTGAAAGTTGTAAACGGCCCTCAAGAAGGGATCCTCCGCGGACAGATGGTCCTGAGAGGAAACCCCCACATCTGGCTGTTGCGCACCATACGGCGAAGTTGAGCTGATTCTGCCAAAATTGCATCGGTTTTATTTTCCACCCGTTCACGGCCTCCATGGTAGTAATCTTGGGCAGCCTATATTGTTCAAAGATGTCTGGGAAGTTGGTTCAAAAGCCTTTTCCCCCACTAACTTGGATAGTGGGGTGCACCAGTCGGGGAGCGCCCACCTTAGTGGCGTAGACCCCGCTGACCGCGTACTTTGCATTAGAATTAAAGCATTGTTATCCATTGAAAGATATTATTATGTTTGCTACTATCACTAATGTTCAAAGGGAAGCTTGCGAACTTCAGAAGTCAATCGACAACTGCGGCGGAAAACGTCGGGTAGGCCTCAGATCAATCACCTTCACAGTTGGGTGGAAAAACATTGAATCGCTCGAGTATTTCATGTACCACGATGGTGGCATAGACTTCAATAGATTCCTGGAAGGTGCCATAGACCTAGATACATTCATAGGGAGGCATGCCACCGTACCTCATGGCCTTTGGAGCTTCGGAGCTCTCCAAGCTTTTGTCGCGGCGAAGCTTGATGGTGTAGTCACTCTCGCAATCTCGAAAGCCACAGGGTTCGCGACATTGACCGTTGGAAAACGGTTAAGGATCTCAACGGGGTTGGGCTCACTGTTAGGATTTAAAATAACATCCCCTGCCAACGATGATGGGATGTTTGATCCGGGCGAGCACGTCGGCACGACCCCAGTAAACTTCGCCTTCACGAAAACACTGAGAGTGCACCTGGATCAGCTGAACACATCGTGCAACACGTTAGACGGAGCTCCCAGCACATTACTGAAAACCTTGTGCGCTAGCGACTGTTTTTTTGGGGAGACGGTGACCATCGACTTTCCAACCACCGAGATGAAACGTTTGGAAACGGGCCACATCCACGAGTTGAAGATTTCTATTCTAGATGATAAAGCGCGAGAGTTGAAGAACTATTACCCGATTTCGGTCGTTCTCGAAATAACCGATTAAACATAATATATATATATATTTACATATTAATCATGAGCATATACGGTCCAGGTAGTTCCGGCGCAGAACAGGACGTTCCCGTCGCGGCCGCAGCATATGATGAAGCCACAATGAGAAGGCTGGAGAGGGTCGTAGCGCAGACCCGCACAATTTTAACTAGGGCGACCGCGCAAGTGGTGGAATTGCAAGCTCGAAAACCCGTCATAGCAGTTTGGGTGGAGGAGCGGGGTTCACTAGGCGAGGGGGCCTACGAATATTCATTTGGTGCCAACGCGAGCAACAGATATGGGGGATACACCATGGCAGTGTCCGGGACGATTCTTCGAATGGCGGTCTGCTCGGTCAACTTTCGCTGACACGCCGCTGCCGAAATCCGAGTGAATCTCGTCCTGAACGGGGTAGAGCAGAAGTCCGGCATCACCAAGCACGCAGGGCAGAGGTCGGGGTTTACGATATTCGATGATGACACTGCAATTAATGTTTCAGCCGGTAGTGTTATTAACTTTGTTACAAAAGTTGCTGACCAATCAACTTCCTCCACTATTGTGACACTGTTAATAGAACTTGATTTATTATGAATGACGAGAAACTATATCCACACTTACCTTCGGGGACGGCCTACCCGACATCCTTTAGGATGACCAGGATCGTCGAGATACAACAGATTCTACAACACGAGGGAGAGACGCGGACGGGTTATGCGAAGAAATATAGGCGGTCAGTCAATATAGTAGAGGGGGGGCACCGCATTAGCCTCAACTTCCGCTATAAGCGGGGTGGGGAGTGTGTCTTTATTGTCAACAATCGTCGCCGCTCCGGTCGCGGTGGCCTTGAGTGCGACATCGGCGGGGGCGGGACTGCTTTGTATGACGGTCAGACTCGTGGGTCGAAAACTAGAGGCCAAGAGTCGAAAGCACGATCCAATAGCGGTTCTCGCGAGGTCTAAGAAAAACAGTATCGACGTTATCGTGTCGAAAGCGATAGCCGACAACGATATATCAGATAGCGAGTTCAAACTGATCGTCGAAGAGATGGCCAGGTACTAGGAGTTAAAGGGCATGATCCGATCCAAGGCCTGACCACAAATTCTCGCGGACGAAGATGTAAAAAAACTTGTCATGGAGGGGAGGGCCGACGAGAGAAAAAATCTCCTCGCCCATCTTGGGACGTGATATGCTTATTCGCGTGTTTGAGGCAGCAGGAGATTCCTCCACCATACAGTCCAGCTGTTCCGACGGCCCCTCCATACGGAACATAAAACTTTTTTCGGGCCTCGTTACGCCACCGTGACTTATCAAAAACTATGCATCAGATCGATCGGATTCTATCTTTCTAACTGACTTTCCGATTTCAATTATTACTAAACGATAATACTTGCGAGCACGTAATTCCTTGCTAACCAGTCGATGCGTAGCCTGAGTGCCACCGCATGGTGGACATAACAGTGACTCGGATCTGGTCCCTACCCCGCAATGCCGACATGGGCGAGACGAAACGGAACCTCTTCGCATCCATGCCCGGTGATGCTTGCAATACTCGTAAATACCGGTACGAAAACATCTCTCGTGACTACCTGTCTTCAACCACGCACAATTAATTAGAACCATTGTGTGATTATATATACTGAGTATAATCAATGGATTTCTTATATCTAATAGGGCATATCTTCTCATGCCATAAATATATGGTCTCGTGGTTGCTGAAAAATATTTTTCCATTCTTCTCATACATACCCGCCGAACAGCGGGGGAAAATCCGAGTAGTATATGAGAGTCAACAATGGTACAAGTTCCGTAAGCCGTCCGTAGGAACTTGTATCATTTTGACTCTCATATACTACTTAAATGCAAAATATGCGTCTATTTAATATGTAATTATATAAAGCACATTATCATTTGTTTATCTATGTATATTTATGTGTAGCAAACAACTACAGCTTACAGGTAATAATCGATAATTGGTCACTATACAAATACATGTTGACGAAATGACTTCTCAATTACTATATAAAATAAGGTAGACGAACTGGCAGTTAGACGAAACGACCAACATCCATCCTTACGACCCCGACGATATGACACATCATCAAGCGTGGTGTCACGTTTCTGTGTACTATCTGCACTGGTGACATCATTACAACCCAGTAATTATTGTATTAAACGGGATATACAGCATTGTAAATAAATTTAAACAGATATTTAGAGTTGGAGTTTACAAACATTACATTTTAATCAGAGTTAGTTTTGATTTTGCGTAATTTTTGGCCAGTTGTGTAGATGTCGTAAGCCGTGGACGAAAAGTGGTTGTGTATTATGCCGAGCAGCAGGAAGTGGGTCACACAAGAAAACATTGATTTACAGCAACATTTTAAAGGCAACAGATTTTTATTTTCAATATTATTACACAGAAATGTTACTGTATTGAAATTTACAATATATGTGTCTTACCCAACTGTGAAAATATAACAATTCCAAATAATATTGTAAGGTGGACGAAAACTGGTTGTACCGGGCTACACAAAAAGTCAGCGTGAAGTCAATAAGTCAGGATCAACTGGAGTGTGTCGGAAGAAAGTTTGAGGCGAAAAATAAGCGCCTGAAAGACAGACATAGCTATAAGATACAACAACAACACTGGCACCATTTTAGAAAATACTAAACCGAAACACGGCCGTCACTGCATGTTTGTAAATGTACAATAGACGTATTCGTATTCATAACTGTTATACAACATTAGTGGTACTTTATAAGACATAGTACCTACCCCAATTCGTGTTTTTCTCTAACCATTGTTTCTCATGTTTGTTTGCATATTTTCGTGCAGTACCTATATTCGGCATCACACCATAGACCCACAGGCGATTAAAGTCCCCTCTCCACATCCAGAGCCCTCGCCCCCACCCCATATAGTAATCTATATATGTAGTATAGTCGGACCAGATGGATTTATCTAAAGGGGGTATGTGGGTGGGTGATCTATATATATAGTATTTTCTGCTGTACCCCTCGCAGAGGCGTCGGAAGCAAATTAATATTGGGGCGGTGGCAGTCGACCCAAGTGAAGCGAGGGAGTGCTAGGGTGGTCCGGGGGCATGCCCCCCACCCCCCCTCTTATACTGAATTTATTACATTATCACAGCCATTCTGCTGCATTTAAGAGACAACATTAGTAGGTATCTCGTACACATTTTTGTAGCAAAAGCACTGGTAAAAAGGTGTAATTCAATGGTAATTGTATGACAATTATTAAAAAGGTTTTTCTGATTTATATGAGGTTTTACCATCTATACATATTTGGAAGTGTTCAAAATGCAAATACCAATAGTATACTTATAGTAGTAGTTATACTACATCATTTTGCATGTGTGTAATCTGTTTTAGTATGTACATGTATTACAAACAAATACACAAACAACATATTACAGTCAGTTGTCAGGAAAGGCACTGTTCCCGTGCCCGGTAAAGTCAATATTTTACATTTGAAATTACATAATCGAATTAACATTTTATTACCAGGATACTCAAGGGGTGTTTGTTTAACAAACTCACAGCAAAAAAAATATAAAAAATTGGTCCAAATATTGGGGCGGCGGTTGCCGCCCTGGTTCCGACGCCTCTGCCTCGTGATAATTAGTAGCAGTTGCACGTACGGACAAGTTAGTCTAAAAAGTGACAGTGAGCAAGTATTGACAAGAATAGTTGTAGCTGTTAAAATAGTATGAAGATAGTAAAAACAGGTTAAAAACATTGGACAGCATGTTTACGGTTTTCTATACCTCTCTACTGCACATATTCCGCTTTATAGGCAACAGTGTCCTATTCGCTACACCACGCTGCATAGTAAAAATGTGCGTAATAGCATTTACAATTCGCGCACTAAAATATGCAAATATTCAAAAGTATGCAGAAAATACAAGGTAGCTACATATATGCTGTTGCTGCCTTAAATTCTACTTTTCCAAGTCCTGATAACATGCAGTGGTGGTATTGGGGGAGACATTCGTTTTTGTCTGAAAAACAATCCTCTAGTTGATCTTGGTCTTCGAGTTTGGCAACCTCCGGGGTAAGGGCGTTCCATTGCACAACCGCCAGGGGAAAGGAGAATTTATAGAAATCTTTGGAAGAATGAATTTGTTTGAAGATCATTGAATGGCAATATCGAGAAACCCTGTCTGTTGTGTGAAAGTATTGAGGGAGGGGTACAGCGACCTTACCATTAACAATTTTGTGGAATAAACAGAGTCGGGCGTCTGATCTGTGCCAAAATAGCGAACATCATAGCGTAGCAAAATTGGTACTAACTTGAAGCAGTCTTATCGATAGCTGCACGTTTTCCGCTTTACCACGTTCAATGGCAAATAGCATTTACATTTCGCGCACTAAAATAAAGAGATGCAGGGCATTGACTGACGTTCATACTTGTATTGTATATTACTGTTATTGAGAGACAATTCTACAATATGACACAACAATATTACCATGATAAACTTACCTAATAAAGTGTGTATTAGTAAAATTCTTGGGTCACTCTCCACGAAGTAGAATGTAAACAAAGAACGCTTCAAACGCACATTTGGAATGACTACTCAGTCGTAACGCTTATGCAATGTAGTGTAATGAAATGTAATTAGAGTTATGGTATTCAGAAGTATATTATCAAGTGACATGACAGGTTGATTTTTTGCAGAACTATTAATTTGGGCGATTAATTTAGTATGCAAGACGGCTATTCCATCAACGGTGTCTAATGATTTTACACATTTTGACACAATTTTGACCATATTCTGCATAAGTTTTTACCAAACTATCAGAATGTTATAAAATTGTAACGTTGTGTTGAGTTTAATCAGCTGGTTTATTCCAATATCAACAGAATTTAGTATGTGGCGTGCGAGGCAAAATTTGACGTGAATTGCGCATTATCTGATGGGCAGAATTAGCCGAAATGACAGTACTATCCAACATGTGACCTTTTTTTTACTGTGACCTATTTTTTTCTGTGTACCACCTAGGACCACCATACTTGCAAAACCTCATAACCAACGGGTGCCCACCACTTTCCACCATGTGACCTTTTTTTTTTTACCTTGACCTATTTTTTCCGCGTAATCGACTGTCATTTTCAATGTTACGTTTTCGTGTTTAGGTCCATTTCTCTGTTACTGTACCACCTAGGAACCCCATACTTGCTCGCTCGCTACAAAATTAATTTATTAAAAATTCAATAATGAATATAATTATGAGCTATAGCTATTCCATATCGATGGTCTAGTATTAAATGGTCGTAAGTGCAAAATCACAGTTTTAAGAAAAGGAAAAAAAACTGTCTAGCATGTAGATTTATGTAAATAAGTTCATATATTTTACACATATTAATCTGCACACATCATTAACTTATTATTCAATAAAATATACAATGTATGTTCAAAATATTTATTTTGGACTTTGTGATAAGGTAATTTGCATCAATTTCAGTCACAAAAGGTCGCATCAGTCACAAAAGGTCCCATCAATTTCAGTCACAAAATGTCATATCTACCCCTTCCGCCTGTAGTCATGCCACTTACGACCATATGTTCCATTGTATAGCGACTTAAGAAATACGCAAAATTCAGTAGCATAATGTTGTAACTACCACTTACGACCTTCTGCAATTACTTGTAACTTGATATCTGAACTCCTTATTAATACGCCCAAAAGTTGCGCAATTGCATAACACTTTGCATGCTGGGAAACTTGTGGACTTTAAATAGTTCAACTAGAACATGGATGCCCCACATACCGCTTTGATATTAAACGAGGCAAAAATCTAAGTAAAAAAGGAGGAGATAATCCAAGGCTCGGTATCAAATCAAAAATAGAAATTCACTCTACAGTCTGCAGTCTGCACATCTACACACCATAAAGAAGCTACATACCAAGGAGCAAGCCTTTACAAGTTACAAGGCAAAATGTGCAAGTTCTAAGTTCAAAAGGGGGAGATAATCCATAGCGAGGGTCAAATAATTTTTTTAAATTCAGTTTGCATAACTACAAATGAAAAGGAAGCTATATGCCAAGTATCACACCACCAATTATTACAGTTTAAAAGGCAAAATTGCTTGCCTTGCCTTGTAACTCGTAAATTTTTTAAACAGTGATAGATACAGACATGAAACTTGGTACAATGTATGTAGCTTCCTTATGATGAGTAGATGCGCAAAGTTTATTTAGATTTTTTATTCGACCCCTGGTTCATGAATTATCTCCCCGTTTTCGACATAGAATTTGGCAATTTTGTCTTTTAACTTTTAAAAGGCGTAAACTTAGTTCTAAATATAGCGGTTGAACATTTAATGATTAATTGTATCCCTCGGACTCCGTCGGGGGATACTATGGATTTGACAGCGGGCCGCGTCCGCCGCAGGATCTTATTGGGTAGGGTTAGGATAGTGTTGGGTACTCTTGTTGGGTATTTTTATAGAGTAAAAACCCAACAAGTATTCATTCGTAGGAACGTGCGTCCCGTCGTCCCGTCCGTCCGTCCGTCACAAAACTTTTAACACTCGGGTAAATGTCTCATAATTTCTTCATCCTTCGACCGATCTCCTTCATATTTCATATCCACATTGCTCTAATGGTCCTCTACTGCCCTGTGCCAAATCCACGTTCGTCCTGCCCCCACCAAGCCCAGGGTTAAGATCACATACTTGGTGCTTCAAAAACTTTAACGCTCAGGTAAATATCTTATAATTTCTGTTTCCTTCCACGTATCAGCTTCATACTTCATATACGCATTGCTCTAATGGTCCTCTACTGTCCTGTGCCAAATCCACATTTGTCCTACCCCCGCCAAGCCCAGGGTCAAGGTCACATACTTAGTACTTCAAAAACTTTAACGCTCAGGTAAATATCTTATAATTTCTGTTCCCTTTCACGGATCAGCTTCATACTTCATATACGCATTGCTCTAATGGTCCTCTACCGCCCTGTGCCAAATCCACGTTCGTCCTGCCCCCGCCAAGCCCAGGGTCAAGGTCACATACTTGGTGCTTCAAAAACTTTAACGCTCAGGTAAATATGTTATAATTTCTGTTCCCTTTCACGGATCAGCTTCATACTTCATATATGCATTGCTCTAATGGTCCTCTACTGTCCTGTGCCAAATCCACGTTTGTTCTGCCCCCGCCAAGCCCAGGGTCAAGGTCACATACTTGGTGCTTCAAAAACTTTAACGCTCAGGTAAACAAAAATTCACTTGGAATTTGGCCTCATTTATTATCAAAGCGATATGTGGGGCATCCGTGTTCTATGAACACATTTTCTAGTTTCAAACTACTTGTGTATCTGGGGAGGGGGATACACATGCGCTTGTCGACAAGCGTCCATTTCTAGTTTAATAGATATTTGCGAAACTGTCGCAATATGCGATTAATTGAGATGAAACGTTGGTCTTTCATTGGTCCAGAAACTAGCTTAAACAATAAGTATGTATTCATATCAATCAGTACAAGACACCTATTGAAAGTGGGGTTTGTCCGACCAAGTTCAAGGTCACCAAAGACTAAAAATAGATTGTTTATTCTACAATATTGTGGTTTCCGCACAATAACTCCAATACTATTTGGCCGATGCCCACCAAATTTCACATAATATTATTATGCATTCATATTGATCAGGACTAGACCCCCATTAACCTCAAAGTCAAGGTCACAGTCCTTGATTGTTGTTTTGTTCGTAATAGCTCACCAGTGGTGGCATTTTGTTTTACAAACAATTTTCTAGTTATCCAACATTATAAATTTTCTCGAGCGATCCAGAATTAGTTGTTATAAGCAACCACAAATGATGACGTCATATTTGGAAACAGTTACTTTACCCCGGTGATCTGCCACAATTACGGGTGACTGCACATGGAGGTACATACAGCCATAATTGTCTGCATGTCCGACTTCCAGAAATCATTTCCTCAATAACCCCTTGGCCTATGAAACGGCCCCACCACAATAGTCTCGTCCATAACTCATACTTTTAAAGCATAATAGAGACTTAAAACTTGGCATTTAGCTTCCTTATGGTGTATAGATGTGCAAAGTTAATTTAAAATAAAAAAATTCAACTCTCGATCTTGGATTATCTCTACCTTTTATACTTACCGGTAGCATTTGACAATTTTGCCTTGTAACTCGTAAAATATTTACTGATAATTTATTTGATTCTTATGGTGACTAGTTGTACAATTTTTGTTGATATATGCTGCCAATAGTGAAAGTGAATGGGTTTAACATCCCAGCAACAGCTATGGTCATATAGGGACGGAACCTCGGTTTCAAATTTCATCCGAAAGACCAGTAGGATGGAAATGATATAAAAATATTTTATTTTCATGCATATGACGGGATTTGAACCCACAATCTCGGGTATTCAAGTCCATTGTAGTAACCACTACAGCGGCACCCATCCCTGTGCTGCCAATGACGGCATCTCTGTCCCGTGGACACATTTCTGGCTATACTGTTTGTTGTGCCTGGTGAGACTTATGATACGAGACACACCATATGATTTTGTATGAACATGTGTGATTTTTCATGAAATATGTTTACAGAAACTGATATTTTCGGTAAATTACGTCAAAAGGTGACAAAATGTTCATGGCAAATGCGGAAATCTATTCCGCATTTGCTATGAAAATTTTGTCACCTTTCGATGTCATTTACGGAAAATATCGTAAATTTTGTAAATAGGTTTCATGAGATATCACATGTTCTTGGGTACAAAGTGACATGCGTGTCTCATAATGTGGTACGTTCAACTCCATCCATTTCTGCCTGCAGCCCACCATGGATGAGAAACCAGTGAATGTTACATGATGAGTAACACAACTCCCACAGTGGCTGGCAAGCAGGTATGTCCCTTGGAATGCGGCAAACAAAAATTGTAGTCTGCTGTTGTTTTATCTTTTTAGCTCACCTGAGCAAAGCTCATGTGAGCTATTGTTACCGCAATGTGTCCGTCGTCTGTCGTCGTCGTCCGTCGTCCGTGAACATTTTCAAACGTCTTCTCCTCGGTAACCATTGGGTCTATAGTCACCAAACTTCATGGGCATGGTCCTTAGGTAGGGGGATTACAAAATTGTTAAAATGACGTCATTACGTAATCCAAGATGGCCGCCGTCTAAAAATAGCACAAATTCTTAAAAAATCTTCTTCTCAAGAACCGCCAACCGGATTTCGACAAAACTTGGTAGGAATGATCGATGTACATTGCTCTTTCAAAGTTGTTAAAATGGTGACCCTGTGGTCAAAAATGGGCGTGGCCTGTGGGGTCAAATTGGGGTCAAATTTTATTTTTGTCTGAATATGGTCATTTCATATATCAAATTGAAGGTATCAATGAGGCGATCACTCTGGTGCATTTTTTGTCGAAATCGGATTGTTATGTCATCCAAGATGGCCGCCGAAAGGTCAAAAGGTCGTTCTTTTATTAGAGATTTCAAAATTCTTCTTCACATGAAACGCTTGACCCATGGTAGCCAAACTTAAAAGTTATGGTCCATGGGTGAAGCCTTTTCAGATTTGTTAAAATGGAGGTCATCGCTAATCCAAGATGGCCGCCGTCTAAAAATAGCATAAATTCTTAAAAAATCTTCTTCTCATGAACCACTAGCCGGATTTCGACTAAACTTGGTAGGAATGATCGATGTACATTGCTCTTTCAAAGTTGTTAAAATGGTGACCTCGGGGTCAAAAATGGGCGTGGCCCGTGGGGTCAAATTGGGGTCAAATTTTATTTTTGACTGAATATGGTCATGTCATATATCAAATTGAAGGTATCAATGAGGCGATCACTCTGGTGCAATATTTGTCAGAATCGGATGATTATGTCATCCATGATGGCCACCAAAAGGTCCATTTATTCAAGATTTTTAACGTCTTTTTCTCAGGAATCACATGGCCGATGCTGGGTGAAGCATTTTCAGATTTTGTAAAATGAGAGTCATCGTTAATCCAAGATGATCGCCATCTAAAAATAGCACAATTTTTTTAAAACACATGAACTCAATGTCACATTCTCCTCTGGTGTTCATGGAGTCAGGTGAGCGAATTAGGGCCATCATGGCCCTCTTGTTTATACAACGATTTTAAAAAAACGTACGTATTATGTTTTACCACGGGGCGGACGGGCGGCGGACAGAAAAACAGCATAGTTTGTGTACACAACTCCTCAGAAACGACACACACGTCTTCTACACATATTGAAGATGTGCACCTTGGTGTTTTTAATGCCGAACATTTTTTTTTTTTTTTAAATATCACCTTTTTAACTTACATTTTATTCTACATTTTTGTATACAATTCTATATAGGGTACAGAGTTTGTGTACTTAACTCCTCTGAAACCATTAGTCAATCGATCTGAGACTATACACACATCTTCTACACATATTGATGATGTGCACCTTGGTGTTTTTATGCCGAAATTTTATTTTTTTTAACAAAAATATCACCTTTTTAACTTAGCCATTTTTTCTACATTTTTGTATTCAATTCTATATAGTGTACAGAGTTTGTGTACACACCTCCTCTGAAACCGTTTAGTCAATCAATCTGAGACTATACACACATCTTCTACACATATTGACGATGTGTACCTTGGTGTTTTTATGCCGAAAAAAATAATTTTTAGGTTCTACTTTACACAACTCTACCTGAATTAGTATATGTGCACCTGTTTATCACAACAAGAGGAAGAAATAATGCTATGGATTTTCAAATTCACATTAAGGTTTCTTGCCTTGGTGACAGCTTCACATTTATCGATCTTCACTGTCTGGCCCATCTTCAACGGGCGTATTTTGTGACTTACGGCACTCTTGTTTCTCAATAAAAACATGATTTTGCAGTACTTCAGAATTTGAAAGTGCTGTAAAATCATGTTTTTGTGAGAAAAATGGAAAATGAAAAAACAGCAGACCACAAAAATTAATTTAGCAGTGTAATATTAATATAAGGGTTTAGTCCATTTGACGCTACTATGCATTTAATACACAACCTAGAAATTGTGTTTACTATACACTTTTATTGCTGATTTGTACTCTCATGGGGTCCTACAACAAATTTAGCTTGGTTGCCAAAACGGCAACTTTGGGCAACTTCCGTAATTTGCATAAATCCAAGATGGCCGCCAAATGTTATATAAATACATAATATCCAATACATATCGTATTGTAGAAGCAATTATTTTATGAAAGTACTTGTAAAGATGATAGATGCACTAACTATCATCAACTGCAAGTTAAACCCTATTTGCATAAATCCAAGATGGCCACCAAATGCTGTAGAAATACATGATTAACAATATATATTGCATTGCAGAAGCTATTTCTGACACATTTTGGAGCATTTGGAGCACATTGTTTGGGGTGGGGGTGAGCAAGAAGGTACGCCTCCACAGAACCAACCCTTGATCAATGCAATGTGCATACTCTACAACCTGCATGCACAAAATTTAACTACCAAATTTTATCTGTACAGAAACTAGAACTAGATACAACGCGATAAAAAGGCACTAATTCATAACATTTTAGTGTCACCATACATAATGTCTGATATTGTTGTTCCTACCACGCGTGTTTTATTTCACAAATGTGTTGTTGTTTTTTGCTGTTAGTCCTGATGAACAGGTATGCACCCCAATGACTGTCCCCATTAGTATATATTATCTATCATGTATACATGTGACCATTTTATTCCGATTCTTGGAGTAACTGAACTGCATAGTTATAGCAGCCGAAGCGACTTGTGTCATGTGTTTTCGAAGACTTGTATAGCAGTATCATAGCAAGTCAAACCTTTGAGTCCACTGTATGTGTTTGTCGCTACCAGTGGGGATACTGGAATAGCGTTTATGGTGACAAATGTGGCGAGCAGAGCTCACAAGGGCATGACTATCTGCTGATCCTGTTTATGAGTGGATTGATGCCATCCCCATCACCGTACATATGTCAGTTTGTGTGGACTACATATACTTTGCTGGTGCACCAGGACAGTCTTCGCAGAAACATCACATGGAGGAGTTGTACCGACGTGTCCTAGATGCAGATGATCAGGGCCCTCACCTACAAGAAGATCATTGCCCTCATCTGTACAATCCAGTAGTGGGAAGTTAATGAGGATGTTGAGTATCGTCTTGCTGACCCTGACTACCTGTATGACGACTTGGTGGACAGCATACGGCGTGATAGGGTATTAGGGTATCATTGGTTTTAACTCAGACTAGCAAGTAACAATCCATTAGTGTCACTCCTGTGGTTTCATTTCTCTGCAGTTTTTGCTGATTATAAGACTTGAAACTGCAGCCAGTGCAAGGTGAATATGGCAGGGCACAATTGCTTGTCTTGGCCACCCTCTCTCAGATTCAAAGATGAGCAGGGCCATGCCTTTGAAACATCCAGTACAACCCCGCTTCCGTGATACCTGACCTAACAATTTAAACGTCCTGCATGCATACCTATTATACAATATGTACATGGACAAATTGGTAACCCAATATTTCTACGTAGGCAGGTGGTGCGTACATGGATAGTACGCATGTGGCAATTTATGCACAAAAATAATGAAAATCTTAAGAAATGGCGGCCATCTTGAATTTATGCATATCATTGTGAATACATTCCGTACATTATCAGTTACTGCACCGGTTATCTTTGCATGTGTTGTCACATACATATTGCTTCTGCAATACACTATATATTGGAAATAATGTATTTCTATAACATTTGGTGGCCATCTTGAACTTATGCCAATTGGGATTAACTTGCAGTTGATATATCTACATTCCTTAAATTATCAGTTACTGCATCTATCATCTATATATGTACTTTCACAATATATATTGCTTCTACAATACACAATATATCAGACATCATGTATTTCTAAAACATATGGCGGCCATCTTGGATTTATCCAAATTAGATTTAACTTGCATTTGTTGAATAATTACTACATCTGTCGGTTTTACATGCACTTTCATATACATATTGCTTCTACAATACGATATATATCGGATATCATGTATTTGTCTATCATTTGGCGGCCATCTTGTATTTGTGCCAATTACGGAAGTTGCCCAAAGTTGCCGTTTTGGCAACCAAGCTGAATTTGTTGTAGGACCCCTTCTGTGTACAAATCAACAATAAAAGTTTATAGTAAACACAATTTCTAGGTTCCGAAATTTTCAAATGGACTAGTTAATCATTTCACTCCTGAGTAACTGGAATGGACCATTCTGCGTTGTTCTTTTTGACTATTCCAGCAAGTGACTTTGGTGTGGTATGGACCTGGCACCAGGTCAGGTTATTCTAATTTCAGGGCTGAATATATTTGTTCTTGATGTAAATATTCCGTTTGATTTTGGGATTTTCCCCCCAATGCAGCAGGTTAAAATGGGATTGAACCCGTTTGCCCGGCCTTACATGACCGTAGCTGTTGATAGGCCGTTAAACACTATATAAATAAACAAACAAAATTGACTACCGGTATTCCAGTAACCAGAAAAAAGTTTGGGTATAAGTTTTACTGTAAACAAATGCTGACGAACCATGCAGATTCATGTGATGACTTGTTACTAACAGGCTCATCTGGATTTATCTACATGTATGCCGTGGGTGGCAGGTGGGCGCATGCGATGGGTAATTTAACGACCGGGGTTCATCCTTACCGGAATCTCGACTGGAGACCTGGTTTGACCCTCACATACGTCTTTGGCATTTTGTATGTGACAGTTGAATCTGGTTATGCGTCTTATAAGAGTAATCCTACCGGTATTACTTTTAAATAGGGGAAGGGGCCAAGTGACTTTGGTGCAGTATGGACCTGGCACCAGGTCAGGTTATTCTAATTTCAGGGCTGAATATGTTTTTATCTCGATGTAAATATTCCATTCTGATTTTGGGATTTTCCCCCCAATGCAGCAGGTTAAAACGGAATCGAACCTGTTTGCCCGGCCTTACATGACCTTAGCTGTGGAGGCCGTTAAACACCAATAAACAAACAAACAAACTACATGTATGCCGTTTGCAAACATTACGATCGAGGTCAGTAGTGTTGAAATTTGAACTAGCCGACGTGGCAGGTATTTGTATATCGGCTGGTAGGCAGGTATGTGTGTATGATATGTTACTGTACATGTTTATCTGTAAACTTAATTACCATTAGATTGAGAAGATACTAGTATTATCACAAGTATTGGTGAGAAAGACTTCTGTTGTAAAATCAGTAAAAAATATTTTCAGCAAAATAAATGTACATGTATGACAGGCTGTATTGGTTCATATATTGTGTCTTCATGTTCTGTGGATTTTATTTACAGTTAAGCAGCGGCTTGAAAGAAAGATTAAAACGATGTGGGCGTTACCATGCTTCACCAAGTCCTGTTTCTATGGTAACCATGGGTGGGCGATCTAGTACCTCACCGAGGCCAATAACTGAAGCCAAAGCCCAGCTGAAGTTAGGTGGTTTAGAAACTGTGGCTTCCAAACAAATGTGTTCAGTTAATGGATCGTCACCAGTTGCTAAGCAACCACTGAGGGAATTGGCATCTCCAAAACCTAATATCAAAAGTCAGTGGGATTTTACTGAAATGCCTGTATCTAAGCGACACTGTGTATCAGTTTCAGGTAGTAGTCAATCATCTAGTAATAAAAGACTGTGTTTAGACACGCCTTCCCACAGGACTTCCTTAGATAACACGACCAGTGTAAGTACACCAACTTCTAGTCATTCCATATTGGTGTCAAATAAACGGTCAGCACACACACCATTGACTACAAGGTCAAGTGTAAGCAGTAAGACTATTAAAGGAAGCAAATTAGATTTCAGTGATAAAGGTGATGGCATTAGTTCTCCTGTAGACGGGAATGCTGAAAAGCAGAAACGGATGAGTGTCGATAATAACCCGGAGTCTGGACCTGTTGATCTAAGAACACCCGGATCAAGTGACCCGTCTAATACAACTGAGAAAGAACTGCTGAAAACCATCCAGGACCATGAGGAGACACTGAGGAAATTGAAGATGGTGAAAATGTACAGGTCAAAGGTTTGTTTTCAAATTTAGGAATCCTTCATGAGCTTACAATCAATGCAGCTGGATAATTTGGGCTTATAGTATTTGTGACCAGTCTGGCTCCAAATCCTTTAGCACTCCTGCTGTCTGCTACAGAGCTATACTGTTGGCTCGAAGCACAACACATTTCAGGCTGATGCCAGGCTGAAAATAATAATATTTATATATATATATATTTTATAGAAAGCTTGTTTGCATTAAGTTAACCCTTTCAACACGACAGAGCCCACTCATTTGGCTTACCGTAAAGATTCTAATAGACGCCCGGGCGTCTATTAGAATCACCACTGGCTCCGAAGTCCAGGGTGGGCGTTTAATAGAGGCAAGTGTTATTCAGCAAAGGGAAAATGATAAAAAAATATACGATGTTCTGCTATCTGAACAAAAACATAACTAAGGGACGTTACTCTCAAACGCCAGACTTGATTGTACTGTCTGTCAGTTTATAAACATTTGGGCCAAGACGGCCCACTCTGGTCATTATGGTACAGTCGGTAGAAATGTTAAATTTAATGGTAATGTATATCAAGACAACGTCAATCATTAATGCTGATCAGATTTACGCCTACGGACGTTTCGTCAGCGTCAGCGTTTCGGATCTGTCGGGTTTGAGATGCTTTGAAAATGGCGTCTCCGTAACCGTGTAAATTCTGATCACCCTGTGTCCGTGCAAATAGCTACTGCTGATGAGGAATTTACTGTCACGCCGGAAACAGTCGAATTTCGCTTCCGCTTTTGAAAGTGAAAGTAGGAATTATGTTTTTTCCCCGATTTTAAATGAAGTTGCTTTCGAAATAATGGAGAAAAAAAAAATCTAATTGGACAATTAGCTCCGATTTTGTTTCAAGTCGGTACTGGGCGTTTATTAGAGGCACTAATTTCATGAAAATCGGCCAAAAAATGTGTAATTTTCAACGTAAAAAGTGGGGGGTGGGCGTCTATTAGAGCATGGGCGTCTATTAGAATCTTTACGGTATATATCCAACGGCAAATGTGCAATAATTACAAAATACATGTTAGCTCATGGTACATTATACTCTAATTCTCTCTAAGGACATACCGTACATATACCCTAGGACTTTCAAATGCCTACTGTCTGTTTCACAAAACCTGCCCAAATTTTACGACCATAATTATAAACAATGCAAAAACAATATTTTTTTCGATAATATTAAATTTGTCCAAATTTAAGAATGACCTTTCTTTTTATTTCGTGAAATTTGGTCAAATATTGATTTTATTACAAAAAAAATATTTGTCTATGGGAATTTAACATTGGGGAAGAGGAGGTAGAGGAGCTGGAAATTGACTCCTAAACCTGGCTAGATAGATAACTTGGAAATGATCTAGCTACATGTAAGAACATGAAAGTTAAATTTTGAACATCGGGCAACTATTTCTGAAATTAGAAAAATTTCCCCATGTTCACTGTGTGAAGATATCTATGGTATGGAGGTTTAACATGGCAAAATTGTTTTTTCATACAAAATCAATATTGGACTAAATTTAAAATAAAAAGGTGGCTCATTCTGAATTTTTTTATATAATTTAACATTATCAAAAGAAAAAATGTTTTTGCTTTGTGTATATAGCCGTAAAATTTGGGCAGCTTTCGTGAAACAGACTAAGAGGACATGTGGGCTGCAGCCATCTGGACACCGGGAGGTTGGGGGCACACATGTCATTATTGACTGGGATTCACACCGGGGCTTGAACCCATTCTTTCCTGGATATTACTGTGATAAACACCGCGGCTTGAACCCATCCTTTCCTGGATATTACTGGGATTCACACCGCGGCTTGAACCCATCCTTTCCTGGATATTACTGGGATTCACACCGGGGCTTGAACCCATCCTTTCCTGGATATTACTGGGATTCACACTGCGGCTTGAACCCATCCTTTCCTGGATATTACTGGATTCACACCGGGGCTTGAACCCATCCTTTCCTGGATATTACTGGGATTCACACCGCGGCTTGAACCCATCCTTTCCTGGATATTACTGGGATTCACACCGGGGCTTGAACCCATCCTTTCCTGGATATTACTGGGATTCACACCGCGGCTTGAACCCATCCTTTCCTGGATATTACTGGGATTCACAGCGGGGCTATGTGATGTGGTGTAGCATGGGTTCCTGGCACCAGATCAAGATAGTGTGGTTTCAGTGCTGGAAATGGTATGTCAGTTATCCCCGTTACAGTACATTCCTATTTGTATCTGAGCTTACTGTTGAATGGATGTAAAAACCCAGTCAATCAATTCACCCTCACTCAGGTTATACATTTTCTTCAGACATTAGTCTGGGTTATTAACTCTTACAATGCTTAAACTTTGTCTTCTGCTGTTTATTTACCTCTTCAAAAACATGCGGACCCTGCTTGCGGAAAACGAGACTTAGTGATCTTAATGACATCCGTGTTCGTTAGTGCTTGTGTGTGTCCGTTTGTGCAGATTCTGCGTTTTTACATACCTTATATCTCCTCAACCCTTACTTGGATTTACTTCAACATCAAATTCTTCTTTATCATCATCCATATTTTCATTCTAATGTCCACCTATACGTTCCACATTCCCAAGGTCGAGGCTATGACTTGAATTAAAGTAGTTACAAAGTCTACGTTAATGTTTTTATATACCTTATACGTCCACAACCATAAGTCTGATTTACTTGAACATCAGAGAAACAGCCTCTGAGACCATGCGGACCATGGCCATCTGGTAAGAAGATAACATAAAACTAGAGTAGACACCAGTTTTTGTTTCCCGCATGCTAAGGCTGAAATCTGAACCAATCCACCAAACATCTGCCAACTTCAGCTGTGTTGTCAATAGCGTGTTGTCAATTTGTACCTAAGAACATGTGCTCTGAAAAAAATATTTACAAAATTTATTATATTTTCCGTAAATGATGTCGAAAGTTGACGAAATTTTCATAGCAAATGCGGGATGAACATTTTGCCATCTTTTGTGAATATATTTCATGAAAAATCGCACATGTTCTTAGGTACAAAATCACATGGCTTGTCACGTATGTTTTCAGAACAACCTCGGTGACCTTGAGGCGCTGATAGAGAAATGGCGTGCTGTGGGTCAGCAGGCATTACAGGACCTACATTGTGGCCTCCCGGAGCCACGACCAACCTTGACCCAGTTGCTGGAGCACCTGGGTATAGAGCATACACTGGTACAATACAACACGGAGGAGGAAAGCTTCGAGTGAACAATTGATACAACACGGAGGAGGACAGCTTCGAGTGAACAATTGATACAACACGGAGGAGGAAAGCTTCGAGTGAACAATTGATACAACACGGAGGAGGAAAGCTTCGAGTGAACAATTGATTGGTGCTACCAGTGTTGAATACTGTATAGAATCTATGGAGCATGTTGCTCAATGTTGTACAGGATTATATAATTTATTACAATGTTGTTATAAATATTATACAGTGTAACTTCTACATCTAGTTTATTACATAAATTATTTTAATGCTACCCAGTCAACATGGTATCTTGTCATACCGCAGATAAATTTATCACGTTTTGATTGGTCAGCTTGACGTGTAATATGAGCCCATGGTAATATGGCTCGTCAATATGGCATGAATAAAAAAAATGGTGGCGGGTCGAGGCGGAGTCAAAGTTGATTGGCAATGACCTACCTAAGACAACTAAAGTTAGATTTTGAAATCGGTCCAGAAATTGCCAAGTTATTAACAAATTTAGACTCGTTTATGTCTGGATGACGTCGGGTAATATGTGTAACGTCGTGCCGTTTGCCGCCATATTCCTATAACGTTAAACATATAAAGAATATACGGTATGACAAATACGTTATTGTGATTCTACAAAGTCATTATGGTGTCATTTTGCCCGTCTGACACTATATTTCCCCTCTACTTTGCTGTAATCCACTTCTTGCTTCTTTCTTCAACATCGTCTATATCAGAGATTGCATTTGGTTCTCACATTGTTGTGTGGAGCAGCTGGGAGCAGGTGGGAGTTATGTGGCAGGTGGAGCAGGTGGGAGTTATGTGGCAGTTGGAGCAGGTGGGAGTTATGTGGCAGGTGGGAGATATGTGGCAGGTGGGAGTTATGTGGTAGGCGGAGCAGGTGGGAGTTATGTGGCAGGTGGAGCAGGTGGGAGTTATGCGGCAGGTGGGAGATATGTGGCAGGTGGGAGTTATGTGGCAGGTGGGAGTTGTGTGGCAGGTGGAGCAGGTGGGAGTTATGTGGCTGGTGGAGCAGATGGCAGTTGTGTGGCTGACGGGAGCAGGTGGGAGATATGTGGCAGGTGGGAGTTATGTGGCAGATGGGAGCAGATGGGAGTTATGTGGCAGGTGGGAGTTATGTGGCAGATGGGAGCTATGTGGCAGGTGGGAGTTATGTGGCAGGTGGGAGTTATGTGGCAGGTGGGAGTTATGTGGCAGGTGGAGCAGGTGGGAGTTATGTGGCAGGTGGTAGTTATGTGGCAGGTGGGAGTTATGTGGCAGGTGGGAGCTATGTGGCAGGTGGGAGTTATGTGGCAGGTGAGGTGGGAGTTATGTGGCAGGTGGGAGCTATGTGGCAGGTGGGAGTTATGTGGCAGGTGGGAGAGTTATGTGGCAGGTGGGAGTTATGTGGCAGGTGGAGCAGGTGGGAGTTATGTGGCAGGTGGGAGTTATGTGGCAGGTGGGAGTTATGTGGCAGGTGGGAGCTATGTGGCAGGTGGGAGTTATGTGGCAGGTGGGAGTTATGTGGCAGGTGGGAGTTGTGTGGCAGGTGGGAGTTATGTGGCAGGTGGGAGTTATGTGGCAGGTGGGAGTTGTGTGGCAGATGGGAGTTATGTGGCAGGTGGGAGTTATGTGGCATTATGTGGCAGGTGGGATTATGTGGCAGGTGGAGCAGGTGGGAGTTATGTGGCAGGTGGGAGTTATTGTGGCAGGTGGGAGCTATGTGGCAGTGTGGGGAGTTTATGTGGCAGGTGGGAGTTATGTGGTTAGGTGGGAGTTATGTGGCAGATGGGAGTTGTGTGGCATGGTGGGAGTTATGTGGCAGGTGGGAGTTGTGTGGCAGATGGGAGTTATGTGGCAGGTGGGAGTTATGTGGCAGATGGGAGTTGTGTGGCAGATGGGAGTTGTGTGGCAGATGGGAGTTGTGTGGCAGATGGGAGTTGTGTGGCAGATGGAGTTATGTGGCAGGTGGAGATATGTGGCAGGTGGGAGCAGATGGGAGTTATGTGGCAGGTGGGAGCGATGGGAGTTAGTGGCAGGTGGGAGTTATGTGGCAGGTGGGAGTTGTGTGGCAGGTGGGAGTTATGTGGCAGGTGGGAGTTGTGTGGCAGGTGGGAGTTATGTGGCAGGTGGAGCAGGTGGGAGTTATGTGGCAGGTGGGAGTTATGTGGCAGATGGGAGTTATGTGGCAGGTGGGAGCTATGTGGCAGGTGGGAGTTATGTGACAGGTGGGAGCAGATGGGAGTTATGTGGCAGGTGGGAGGAGTTATGTGGCAGGTGGGAGTTATGTGGCAGGTGGGAGTTATGTGGCAGGTGGAGCAGGTGGGAGTTATGTGGCAGGTGGGAGTTATGTGGCAGATGGGAGCTATGTGGCAGGTGGGAGTTATGTGGCAGGTGGGAGTTATGTGGCAGGTGGGAGTTATGTGGCAGGTGGAGCAGGTGGGAGTTATGTGGCAGGTGGTAGTTATGTGGCAGGTGGGAGTTATGTGGCAGGTGGGAGCTATGTGGCAGGTGGGAGTTATGTGGCAGGTGAGGTGGGAGTTATGTGGCAGGTGGGAGCTATGTGGCAGGTGGGAGTTATGTGGCATGGATGGAGCAGGTGGGGAGTTATGTGGCAGTGGGAGTTATGGTGGCAGGTGGGAGAGTTATGTGGCAGGTGGAGCAGGTGGGAGTTATGTGGCAGGTGGGTAGTTATGTGGCAGGTGGGTTGGAGTTATGTGGCAGGTGGGAGTTAGTGGCAGGTTGGGAGCTATGGTGGCAGGTGGGAGTTGTGTGGCAGGTGGGAGTTATGTGGCAGGTGGGAGTTATGTGGCAGGTGGGAGTTGTGTGGCAGGTGGGAGTTATGTGGCAGGTGGGAGTTATGTGGCAGGTGGAGCAGGTGGGAGTTATGTGGCAGGTGGGAGTTATGTGGCAGGTGGAGCAGGTGGGAGTTATGTGGCAGGTGGGAGTTATGTGGCAGGTGGGAGCTATGTGGCAGGTGGGAGTTATGTGGCAGGTGGGAGTTATGTGGTAGGTGGGAGTTATGTGGCAGGTGGAGCAGGTGGGAGTTATGTGGCAGGTGGTAGTTATGTGGCAGGTGGGAGTTATGTGGCAGGTGGGAGCTATGTGGCAGGTGGGAGTTATGTGGCAGGTGAGGTGGGAGTTATGTGGCAGGTGGGAGCTATGTGGCAGGTGGGAGTTATGTGGCAGGTGGGAGTTATGTGGCAGGTGGGAGTTATGTGGCAGGTGGAGCAGGTGGGAGTTATGTGGCAGGTGGGAGTTATGTGGCAGGTGGAGCAGGTGGGAGTTATGTGGCAGGTGGGAGTTATGTGGCAGGTGGGAGTTATGTGGCAGGTGGGAGTTATGTGGCAGGTGGGAGCTATGTGGCAGGTGGGAGTTATGTGGCAGGTGGGAGTTATGTGGCAGGTGGGAGTTGTGTGGCAGGTGGGAGTTATGTGGCAGGTGGGAGTTATGTGGCAGGTGGGAGTTGTGTGGCAGATGGGAGTTATGTGGCAGGTGGGAGTTATGTGGCAGGTGGGAGTTATGTGGCAGGTGGAGCAGGTGGGAGTTATGTGGCAGGTGGGAGTTATGTGGCAGGTGGGAGCTATGTGGCAGGTGGGAGTTATGTGGTAGGTGGGAGTTATGTGGCAGATGGGAGTTGTGTGGCAGGTGGGAGTTATGTGGCAGGTGGGAGTTGTGTGGCAGATGGGAGTTATGTGGCAGGTGGGAGTTATGTGGCAGATGGGAGTTGTGTGGCAGATGGGAGTTGTGTGGCAGATGGGAGTTGTGTGGCAGATGGGAGTTGTGTGGCAGATGGGAGTTATGTGGCAGGTGGGAGTTATGTGGCAGGTGGGAGTTATGTGGCAGGTGGGAGCAGATGGGAGTTATGTGGCAGGTGGGAGCAGATGGGAGTTATGTGGCAGGTGGGAGTTATGTGGCAGGTGGGAGTTGTGTGGCAGGTGGGAGTTATGTGGCAGGTGGGAGTTGTGTGGCAGGTGGGAGTTATGTGGCAGGTGGAGCAGGTGGGAGTTATGTGGCAGGTGGGAGTTATGTGGCAGATGGGAGTTATGTGGCAGGTGGGAGCTATGTGGCAGGTGGGAGTTATGTGACAGGTGGGAGCAGATGGGAGTTATGTGGCAGGTGGGTTTGGAGGTTATGTGGCAGGTGGGTTGTATGATATGTGCAGGTGGGTGGGAGTTATGTGGCAGGTGGAGCATGGTGGTAGTTATGATGGCAGTGGAGTTATGTGGCAGGAGATCATTTTGTGGCAGTGGAGGATTATGTGGCAGGTGATATGTGGCAGGTGGGAGCAGTGGAGGTATGTGGCAGGTGGGTTAGTTATTGTGCAGGTGGGAGTATGTGGCATGGGTGAGCTGGGATGTGGCAGGTGGGAGTTATGTGGAGGAGTGAGGTATAGTTGCAGGTGGGAGCTATGTGGCAGGTGGGAGTTATGTGGCAGGGTGGGAGTTGTGTGGCAGTGGGGTTATGTGGCAGGTGGGAGTATTGCAGGATGTGGCAGGTGGTTGTGGCAGATGTAGTGGTGGGAGCAGCTGGTAGTTGTGGTTTTGGGCAGATGGGAGTTATGTGGCAGGTGGGAGTTATGTGGCGTGGGAGTTAGTTGGGAGTTATGTGGCAGGTGGAGCAGTGGGATGGGAGTTAGTGCATAGGTGTGGCAGGTATTGTGGCAGGTGGGAGTTGTGTGGCAGGTGGGAGTTATGTGGGCAGTGGGAGAGGATGTGGCAGGTGGGAGTTATGCAGGTGGAGCAGGTGGGAGTAGTTTTGCAGAGGTGGTTAGTTGGTAGCTGTGGCAGGATGGGATTATGTGGCAGGTGGGAGTAGTGCAGGTGGGAGTTATAGGTGGACAGGTGGGAGTGATGAGGTATGTGGCAGGTGGGAGAGTTATGGTGGCAGGTGGGAGTTATGTGGCAGGTGGGAGTTATGTGGCAGGTGGGTTAGCATGTGAGGAGTGTGGCAGTTGGGAGTTATGTGGCAGGATGGGTAGGCTATAGTGGCAGTGGGAGTATGGGTGGCAGGTGGGAGCTATGTGGCAGGTGGGAGTTATGTGATTGGTGGAGGCATGGTGGGAGTTAGGTGGGGCAGTGTATTTGGATGAGTTGAGGTGTGTCGGAGGTGGGAGCAGGTATGTGGCAGGTGGGAGTTAGGTGTGGCAGGTGGGAGTTATGTGGCAGGTGGAGCTGGGATGTGGCAGGTGGGAGTTATGTGGCAGGTGGTGTAGTTATGTGGCAGGTGGGAGTTATGTGGCGGGGAGAGCGGTGGTAGTTGTGGCAGGTTGGGAGTTATGTGGCGTGGAGGTATTATGTGGCAGGTGGGAGAGTGGAGGTGGGTTGCAGGTGGGTGAGGTTATGTGGCAGGTGGGAGTTATGGGTTTGCAGGTGGGAGATGTGGCAGCCAGTTGAGCTATGGCATTGGTGTATGGAGTTGCAGTGGCAGGTATGTGGTTAGTGGAGGTATGTGGCAGGTGGAGCATGTGAGGGTATGTGGCAGGTGGGTTAGTTATGTGGCAGGTGGGAGTTATGGATTGTTTTGTGAGGTTATGTGGCAGGTGGGAGTATGTGGCAGGTGGGAGTGGAGTATAGTGGCAGTGGTGGGAGTTTATGTGCAGTGGGTTAGTATGTGCAGGTGGGAGTATGGTGCAGTGGGATATGTGGCAGGTGGGAGCAGGGTGGGATTATGTGGCAGGTGGGAGTTATGTGGCAGGTGAGGAGCAGGTGTGAGTTATGTGGCAGGTGGTAGTTATGTGGGCAGGTGGGGTTATGTGGCAGGTGGAGTGCTATGTGGCAATGGTGAGGTGTTATGTGGCAGGTGAGGTGGGAGTTATGTGGCAGGTGGGAGTATGTGGCAGGTGGGAGGTATGTGGCAGGTGTGGTGGGAGTTATGTGGCAGGTGGGAGTTATGAGGCAGGTGGAGAAGGTGGAGTTATGTGGCAGTTGTGCGGAGTTATGTGGCAGGTGGGAGGTTATGTGGCTGGTGGGAGCAGGTGGTCGAGTTTATGTGGCAGGTGGAGTTCTTTTGAGTTTATTGTGGCATGGTGGGCGTTACTGTGGCAGGTGGGAGTTATGTGGCAGTGTGGGAGCTATGTGGAGGTTGGGGGGGGGGGGGGGGGGGGGGGGGGGGGGGGGGGGGGGGGGGGGGGGGGGGGGGGGCGGGGGGGGGGCGGGGGGGGGGGAGTTATGTGGCAGGTGGGAGTTTGTGGTAGGGGATTTATGTGGAGGTCGGAGCCAGGAAGGGGGATTTATGTTTTTTAATATTTATTTTTTATCCTTATGGCAGGTGGTAGTTATTATGTGGCAGGTGGGAGTTATGTGGCAGGTGGGAAGCTTTGTGGCTGGTGGGAGTTAGTTGAGAGGTGAGGTGGGAGTTATGTGGCTGTGGGAGCTATGTGGCACGTTGGGAGTTAAGTGGCTGGTGGGAGTTTGTGGGGAGGTGTGAGTTATGTGGAGGTGGGAGAAGGTGTGAGTTATGTGGCATGTGTAGAGTTATGTGGAGGTGGAAGCAGTGTTGGGGAGTTATTGTGGGCAGGTGGGAGTTATGTGGCTGGTGGGAGTATGTGGCGGTGGGAGCTATGTGGCAGGTGGGAGTTATGTGGCAGTGGGAGTTATGTGGCAGGTGGGAGTGTGTGGCAGGTGGGAGTTATGTGGCAGGTGGGAGTTATGTGGCAGGTGGGAGTTGTGTGGCAGAGGGGAAGTTATGTTGTGGCAGGTGGGGAAGTTATGTGGGGAGGTGGGAGTTATGTGGCAGGTGCGTGCAGGAGGGAGTTATGTGGCAGGTGGGAGTTATGTGGCAGGTGGGAGCTCTGTGGCAGGTGGGAAGTTATGGGGAGGGTGGGAGTTATGTAGGCAGGTGGGGTTATGTGGCAGGTGGGAGTTATGTGGCTTTGGTGGGAGTTATGTGGAAAGGTGGTTAGTTTTGTGTGGCAGATGGGAGTTATGTGGCAGGTGGGATGGGTGGAAGTTATGTGGCCAGTGGGAGTTGGTATGTGGGCAGATGGGAGTTTATGTGGCAGGTAGGCTTGGGAGTTGGTGTGGCAGATGGGATTGTATGTGGGGCAGGATGGGAGCTATGTGCAGGCTGGGGAGCAGGGGGGATGGGAGGTTTATGTGGCAGGTGGGAGAGTTATTGTGGGTGGAGGTGGGACAGGTGGGAGTTATGTGGCAGGGTTATTGTGACAGTGGAGATATGTGGCAGGTGGGAGTTATGATGGGCAGGTGGGGAAAAACAGGTGGGAGTTAGTTGTGGCAGGTGGGAGCAGGTGGGGAGGGTTATGTGGCAGATGGGCAGTTAGTGTGGCAGGTGGGGTTAGGTGGGCAGGTTCGGGAAGCAGGATGGGGAGTTATGTGGCAGGTGGGAGTTATGTGGCATTGGGATTTTATGTGGCAGGTGGGACGGTTTATTGTGGCAAGGTGGGAGTTATGTTGGCAGGTGGGGGAGCCAGGAATGGGGTTATGTGGCAGGTGGGTGGGTTTTGGAAGTTATTGTGGCAAGGTGGGAGTTATGTGGAAGGTGGGAGTTATGTGGCCGGGGGGATGGGAGTTGTGTTGGCAGGTGGGAGTTATGTGGAGGTGGGAGTTATGTGGCGGGTGGGAGTTGTTGTGGCTGGTGGAGTTATTGTGGCAGGTGGGGAGGCAGGTTGGGAGTTATGTGGGCAGGTGGTAGGTATGTGGCAGGTTGGGAGTTATGTGGAGGTGGGCTATGTGGCAGGTGGGAGTTAATGGTGGTGGGAGGTTTGGGAGGGTGGGAGGTTTATGTGGGCAGTGGGTGTTGTTGGTGGGAGTTAAGGTGGGAAGGGTTATTTTGTGGAGGTGGGAGTTTGTGTGGCAGGTGGGAGCAGGTTGGGAGTTATGTGGGCAGGTGGGGGAGTTGTGTGGCGATGGGAGTTGTGTGGCAGGTGGGGTTGGTTGATGGTGGGTTGTTATTGGTGGCTGGTGGGTTATGGTGGGCATTGGATTTGGGTTGGTGGGATATGGGTGGTTGTGGTAGGGATTGGGTTTGGTTATGGAGGTTGGGCTTTGTTGGAGGTTGGGCGGAGCAAGGTGGGATTGTTTTGTGGCAGGTTGGGAGTTATGTTTATTAGGAGGTGGGTGTTATGTGGAGGTGGGAGTTATTGTTGGAGTTTGGGGAGTTATGTGGAGGTGGGAGTTATGTGGCAGGTGGGAGTTGTGTGGGCAGTGGGAGTTATGTGGCAGGGTGGGAGGTTTTGTGGCAGGTGGGAAGTTGTGTGGCAGGTGGGAGTTATGTGGCAGGTGGGAGTTAGGTGGGAGGTTGGTGGCAGGTGGGAGTTATGGGCGGTGGGAGTTATGTGGCAGGTGGAAGCAGGTGGGGAGTTATGTGGCAGGTGGGAGTTTATGTGGCGGTGGGAGTTATGTGGCAGGTGGGAAGGTTATTGTGGCAGGTGGGAAGTTAAGTTGGGTAGGTGGGGTTATGTGGCAGGTGGGACTTGTGTGGCAGGGTGGGCGAGTTGATGGTGGGCAGGGGGGAGGGTTGTTGTGGCAGGTTGGGTGGGAGTTATGTGGCCAGGTGGGGAGTTATGTGGCAGATGGGAGTTGTTTGGCAGAATGGGAGTTGTGGTTGGCAGGTGGGAGTTGTGTGGAGGAATGGGGAGTTATGTGGACAGGGGGGGGTTATTTGTGGCGATGGGATTTATTGTGGGAGGTGGGAGCAGTCAGTGGGGTTATGTGGAAGGTGGGAGCAGATGGGAGTTTATGTGGAAGGTGGGTGGGGTTATGTGCAGGTGGGAGTTGTGTGGCAGGGTTGGGCTTTATTGTGGTAGGTGGGGTTGTTGGGTTGGCCAGGTGGGAGTTATGTCGGTAGTTGTGGAGGTCACGTGGGAGTTATGTGGCAGGAGTGGGGAGTTAGTTGTGGCAGTGGGAGTTATGTGGGCAGGTGGGAGTATGTGGAGGTGGGGAGTTATGTGGCAGGTGGGAGCAGATGGGAGTTTGTGGCAGGTGGGAGGAGGGTTATTGTGGCAGTGGAGTTATGTGGAGGTGGGAGTTATGTGGCAGGTGGAGCAGGTGGGAGTTATGGTGGCAGATGGGGAGTTATGGTGCGTGGGAGTTTATTGTTGGAGGTGAGTATGTTGGCAGGAGGAGCAGGTGGGAGTTATGTGGCAGCTGGGAGTTATGTGGCAGGGGGGTTGAGGTAAAAAATTTTGTGGCAGTGGAAAACTGAGTGAGTTATGTGATCAGGTGGGGAGTTGATGTGCAGATGGGAGTTTATGTGGCAGGTGGGAGCTATGTTGGAGGTGGGAGTAATGTGAACAGGTGGGAGAGATTGGGAGGTTTTTGTGGAGGTGGGGAGGTTATGTTATTGGGTTGGAGGTGGAGTTATTCTTGTTGGCAGTGGGAGTTATGTGGTGGGAGTGGGAGAGGTGGTGGAAGGTTAATGGTTTATTTGGCAGATGGAGTTATGCGGCCAGGTGGGAGTTATGTGGCAGGGGAACAGGTGGGTTGAGTTATTGTGGAAGGGGGGAGTTAATGGATGGGCAGATGGGAGTTATGTGGCAGGTGGGAGCATGTTTTTGGAGGTGGGTGTTATGTGGCAGGTGGGAGAATGGGGAGGGGGGGTTAACTGGTGGCAGGTGGGAGGAGTTTCTGTGGGAAGTCAGGTGGGGTTATGTGGCAGGTTGGAGGAGGTGGGCAGTTTAATGTGGTTCAGATGGGGAGTTATGTGGAGGGTGGGAGTTATGTGCAGGTGAGTTATGTGGAAGGTGGAGGGTTCAGTGGGAGTTATGTGGCAGGGATGGGAGGTTATGTGGGCAGGTGGGAGTTTAATGTGGCAGGGGGAAAGGTGGGGAGTAGGTGATGTGGCAGGTGGGGAGGTTATTGTGGCAGTGGGAGTTTATTGTGGGAAGGTGGGAGTTTATGTTGGCAGGTGGAAACAGTGGAGTTTATGTGGCAGGGGAGTTATGTGGCAGATTTGGGGGATATGTTGGCAGGTGGGAGTTATGTGGCAGGTGGGAGTTATGTGGCAGGGGAGAGTGGGAGGTAGTATGTGGCAGGGTTGGGAGCTTATTTGTGGCAGGCGGGGAGCCGATAGGGGTTATGTGGCAGGTGAGATTATGTGGTGGGGGAACAGTGGAGTTAGTTACAGGTGGGAGTTATGTGGCAGGTGGGAGTTTAGTTATGGTGGGCAGGTGGGAACAGGTGGGAGGGTTATGTGGCAGGTGGGCAGGGGGAGTTTATGTTGGCAGGGATTTGGGGAGTTATTTGTGGACGGGTGGGTTATGTTGGCAGTGTGACAGGTGGGAGCAGGGTGGGAGTTATGTGGCAAGGTGGGGTTTTGTGGGAGCAGGTGGGAGTTACGCCGGTGGAAGAGATTGGTAGCCAGGTGGCAGTATGTGGCAGGTGCGAGGTATTGTTGGAGCAGGTTGGCAGTTATGTGGTGGACAAGTTGCAGTTTTCTTTTGGGATGTGGGAAAGGCAGGTGGCAGTTATGTTTGATGGGAGCAGGTGGCAGTTATGTTGGGTGGGAGCAGGTGGTTTCAGTTTTATTTGTGGGAGCATTGGCAGTATGGTGGCAGGTTATGTTGTGGGAGCAGGTGGCAGTTATGTGGGAGCATGTGGCAGTTTATGTTTTGTGGGAGCAGGTGGCAGTTATGTGGGAGCAGGTGGCAGTTTTTATGTGTTGGGAGCAGGTGGCAGTTATGTGGGAGCAGGTGGCAGTTATGTGCAGGTGAAGTGTTGTGGGAGTAGGTGGCAGTTATGTTGTGGGAGCAGGTGGCAGTTATGTGGGAGCAGGTGAGTGATGTGGGAGCAGGTGGCAGTTATGTTGTGGGAGCAGGTGGCAGTTATGTGGCAGGTGGCAGTTATGTGGGAGCAGGTGGCAGTATGTGGCAGGTGGCAGTTATGTGGGAGCAGGTGACAGTGATGTGGGAGCAGGTGGCAGTTATGTGGGAGCAGGTGGCAGTTATGTGGGAGCAGGTGGCAGTTATGTGGGAGTTATGTGGGAGCAGGTGGCAGTTATGTGGCAGGTGGCAATTATGTGGGAGCAGGTGGCAGTTATGTGGGAGCAGGTGGCAGTTATGTGGGAGCAGGTGGCAGTTATGTGGGAGCAGGTGGCAGTTATGTGGCAGGTGGGAGTTATGTAGGAGCAGGTGGCAGTTATGTGGGAGCAGGTGGTAGTTATGTTGGAGTAGGTTGCAGTTATGTGGGAGCAGGTGGCAGTTATGTGGGAGGTGGCAGATATGTGGCAGTTATGTGGGAGGTGGCAGATATGTGGGAGGTGGCAGATATGTGGCAGTTATGTGGGAGGTGGCAGATATGTGGGAGTTATGTGGGAGCAGGAGGCAGTTATGTGGGAGTAGGTGGCAGTTATGTGGCAGGTGGGAGTTATATGGGAGCAGATGGGAAGCCAGGGTTGGCAGTTATGTGAGTAGCAAGGGTGGCAGTTATGTGGGAGCAGCAGGTGGTACGTTAATGTGGCAGGCGGGGCAATGATGGTGGGAGACAGGTGGGAGCAAGGGGGTGGGAGGTTATGTAGGAGCAGGTGGGAGCAGGTGCAGTTTATGGTCGGAGCAGGTTTGGCAGTTATGTTGGGGTTATGTTGGGGCATAGAGGCAGTTATGTGGGAGCAAGGTGGGCAGTTTATGTGGCAGGGGGAGTTTTACATGGGAGCAGGTGGCAGTTGGGATCAGGTTGGCAGTTGGGAATGTTGGGAGCAAAGGGGGGTGGCAGGTTATGGTGCAGGTGGGAGTTACATGGGTGCAGGTTGGCTGTTATTGGGGTGGAGCAGGTGGCAGTTTGTGGCAGTTTGGCAGGTGGGAGTTGGGGATAGGGATGTGGTTGTGGGCAGGAGTTAGTATGAGAAGGTGGCATTATGGGTGGAGTGGGTGTTACGGATGGGGAGAAGGTGGCAGTGAGGCAGTGGCAGTATTGTGGGAGCGGTTTGCAGTTGGCGTTATGTGGAGGCAGGGGGTGGGAGTGGGTCATTTGAGCAGGTGGCAGTTTATGTGGAGATTTGGGATGGCAGTTATGTGGAGTGGAGTTATGTGGGAGCAGGTGACAGTTATGTGGCAGGTGGGAGCATGCGATAATTTAACCATTGGGATTCATCCTTACCGCTATCCCGAACGGAGACCTGGTTTGGCTGTTTCTTCGACTTGATTATGATATCGAAAACCGATGTGTAAACATGATAATTAGCAACTATCGCACGTTTATGACAAATTACAGGTTGGGACTGTATTCATACTGCAGTGAAACCTCTAAACCGCCGAACACCAAAACTACAATATACATGTATTATTTTATTTTTGGTGCGTTTCTTGGCCATTTCTCTGAGATGTTAATGTATGTTCATGGTTGCAATGCACGAAAATACGCATCAGAATGGCCATATGCCTGATTTACAATGGAACATCTCTAAACCGGTTTATATATGTTCCACTGTATAGTCATTGATGTATCACAGCTGTTGTGAAAAGCATCTTGGAGGTACCATATGAGACACACAAGCCAGGTACATGTGACAGCGACTGAAATGGGGCAGGCCTTTGCAACCAGCGTAGTTCCAGGTCAGCCTGCACAGTGTGATCAGGGCCTGCACTGCCCACCATCTAAACCGAAATTTCTGTCTGTAATGCAGGGCGATTTACAGCCAGAACGCACAAAGTTCATTATACTCTCAAACGGAAATGTACGTTGTACATAAATCCTATACATGTATATGCATATCTAAATACATGTAATTAAGCAAATGGTCAACAATAAGGAGTTGTAATCAGGTATAGATTATTAATAAAGTAAACAAAATAGCTATTATTCTTATGTGGCAAGTTGTACAATAATAACAGTGAAATTAAAGGCGAGTAATTATCATGAAAATATCATGATAATAAGATGTCATTGAAATGGTATTGAAATAATATGAATAAGTACGTTTTAGGACATTTATTTTTTCAGGTACGTGTTGTTTTGAAGAGATAAATGTTCCATTAACGTGTAGTATGAAGGAAATTGTGATATTTGAATGATTTGATTGATTTTTAAATGTGTAACTTCCTGCACCAGCAGTCCCAGGAGGAATTGACAGGAAGTTGATGTGATCAACCAAATCATTATCCAGCTGCAGCTGTACGATCACCCATGCCATAATCCCCTTTTATCCAGTTGCAACCGCAAATATCAATGGTTCAGAGATACCTTCCAGTTTTATCTTGAGGTGAATTACTGAAGTGGGTTGTGCCATTGCCTGTTTCTTAAGACTGTTATCAATGTATTGATATTATGTTTATGTATTTAATGTTGCATTTAATAAATAACAAATATAGACTCTGTTCTTGCTGTCCGCAAAGTCCCCTTGTGCAGCTGGACGTGTGACTGGATGGAGAAATGGGGGCTATGTAATCCTTGTGCAGCTGGAAGTCTTACTGGATGGAGAAATGGGGGCTATGTAATCCTTGTGCAGCTGGACTTGACTGGATGGAGAAATGTGGGCTATGTAAACCTTGTGCAGATGGACGTGTGACTGGGTGGAAAAATGGGGGCTATGTAACCTTGTGCATGGACGTGTGATGGAGGAGAAATGGGGGTTATGTAATCCTTTTGCAGCTGGACGTGTGACTGGATGGAGAAAGGGGGCTTGTAACCTTGTGCAGTTGGACGTGTGACTGGATGGATGGGGGATGTATCCTTGTACTGGAGTGTGCTGGATGGCAGAAATGGGGCTATGTAATCTTGTGCAGTCTGGGTGTGACTGGATGGAGAAATGGGGGCTATGTAATCCTTGTGCAGCTGGACGTGTGACTGGATGGAGAAATGGGGGCTATGTAATCCTTGTGCAGCTGGACGTGCGACTGGATGGATGGAGGCTATGTAATCCTTGTGCAGTGGACGTGTGATGATTGAGAAATGGGGGCTAGTAGACCTTGCAGCTGGACTGTGATGGAGGAGAAATGGGGGCTGTATCCTTGTGCAGCTGGACGTGTGATTGGATGGAGAAATGGGGGCTATGTAATCCTTGTGCAGTGGACTGATGGATGGAGCTATGTAATGTGCCAGCTGGACGTGTGATGGATGGAGAAATGGGGGTTAGTAAACTTGTGCAGGGACGTGTGACTGATGGAGAAAGGGGGCTATAAACCTTGTGCAGCTGGAGTGTGACGGAGGAGAAATGGGGGTTATGTAATCTTGTGCGCTGGACTGTGATGGGTGGAGAAATGGGGGTTATGAATCCTTGTGCAGCGGACGTGATGGGTGGAGAAATGGGGGTATGTAAACCTTGTGCGCTAGTGTGACTGGATGGATGGGGGCTGAATCCTTGTGCAGACGCGACGGAGGAGAAATGGGGGTGTAACTGGCAGTGGATGATGGATTAGAAATGGGGGCTATACCTTGTGCAGCTGGACGGAGAAATGGGGGCTATGTAATCCTTGTGCAGCTGGACGTGACTGGGGGTGGGAGAAAATGGGGGCTATGAATCCTGGGCCAGCTGGACGTGTGGACTGGAATGGAGAAGGAAATGGGGGTATGTAAAATTACCTTGTGCCTTGCTGGGAGTGATGGGATGGGGGAGAATATGGGGGCTATGTAATCCTTGTGCAGCTGGACGTGTGACTGGATGGAGAAATGGGGGCTATGTAATCCTTGTGCAGCTGGACGTGTGACTGGGTGGAGAAATGGGGGCTTTGTAATTCTTGTGCAGCTGAACGTATGAATGGATGGAGAAATGAGGGCTATGTAAACCTTGTGCAGCTGGACGTGTGACTGGATGGAGAAATGGGGGTTATGTAATCCTTGTGCAGCTGGACGTGTGACTGGATGGAGAAATGGGGGCTATGTAATCCTTGTGCAGCTGGACGTGTGACTAGATGGAAAATGGGGGTTATGTAATCCTTGTGCAGCTGGACGGTAAACCTTGTGCAGCTGGACGTGTGACTGGGAGGAGAAATGGGGGCTATGTAATCCTTGTGTAGCTGGACGTGTGACTGGATGGAGAAATGAATTTAATAAACAAACAATTTAGTGCAATGCGTTGGAAAAAATAATTCTTTACAACATACTATCCGTTTATGTAGAACAAGTCGATACCAAGTCTAATTTGTGACGATACATGTACCCATTCTATTAAAATACAGAAATGTCAATATGTGTGTTATCGGTTATCTTCAGTGCACAGACATGTGGGCTATATTACCTGTACACAGAGCACATACCATGTGTACTGTATTGAATGCAATAAGGAATATTTTTGATGGGCTTGTACTGATATCATAAAGGTGTTGCTAGCACTTTGTCATACCTGTACTTTGTCATACCTGTAATTCTAACATTAGGTGGGTGGAGTGATCTGACGATTTACAGTGTAACATACATGGCCATTGTAGATGTTGGAAATGACAAATTAACCCATGTATCAAACATGGTGGATGATTCTTATTGATAGCACAATGTAAATCATTATTGTTGACAGTATCTGTTATATTTATATACCCACGCCACAGAATGGTGAGAGCGGCATATAGTGTTACCAGCATCCGTACGTCCCGAAACTTTAACGCTCTGGGTAAATGTACTGTAATTTCCGCCCCTGGGTCAAGGTCACATCAAGCCCAGGGTCAAGGTCACGTACTTTGTGAGTTCGAAACCTTAACGCTCGGTTAAATGTCTTGTAATATGTTTTCTTGATTGGATCTGCTTGATATTTCACACACATCGCTTTAATGGTCCTCTACCTCTCTGTACAAATCCACGATCGTCCCGCTAAGCCCAGAGTCAAGGTCACATACTTGCATTTGAAAACTTAACGCTCATATATGTCAATTGAAAATAAAAGGATCGATGGATTGTACATACTAAAATGGCCGAGATGGCAACTCCATGCGCTGTATAGGATACAGTAGCGAGAGGATGGTCACATATATCCAATCACATTTACGATGCAATTATGTTTGAATCAAATGATGATCAGGGGTCCCACGGGTCCTTAACCATCTGAACCAGACAGCCCGCTGTAGCGGGATTTGCAAACAGTGCAGATCCAAATGAACCGTCGCATCACGATCTGCACTTTTTTGCAAGTAATTTTCATATTTTTGAGAACAAAAACACTCGCGTTTCATAAATGGACTAGTCTGAAAATAGTTTTGTGACGGTTGCAAAATTAACATATCAAAATTCATTCCAGTTACTTAGAGGTGGGGGAGGGTTAATGCCAAACACTGGTTGCATATGCCATTAGCCAGTCAGTCACCCCTGTGGGTGGGTAGGGTGTGGTAAATCTCCAGGAATCACAGCCTACTTGTCTGAATGGCACATATTGTACGGTGCTCCTCTCCCCGCTCCCACCACTTACATACAGGTCTTGTCTCACATAGCCAATCAGCCCGAATGCAGGTGCACATTTTGGATATGTAAACAGCTGAAACAGTCAATTTCACCCGTAAAATTGTGTAGAATCCGTGACTGCTGCTGGTCATTTCCTGATTTTTCTAGTGAGTTCCTCAAACACTTCGGAACAGTTTTGATATGATACAAATGATGATACAAATCATAGACACACAATTACAATGTGGAATATTATACAAATCCGCAAAAACTTGGTGGTGGACCTATTGAAATGATCAGCGTTTCAATATGCTATTTATCCAATCCGCTTTTAGTCACAAGTTGGGCCTAATACAGACTATTCGAAACCAGAAACAGCTCAGTCACCCTACACAGCTATCACTCACAGTGGGCAATTGACGGCCAGATGTTTTTTATATGGATATTCAAAACTTACGTCACACTTCATAATATGTAATTATTTAATAAACCAAAATGCCTTATCTCTACCACGTACACATACCAAACATAGCCATATCAATACATGTATCTGTACACTTTAACATGTACAAATATACCTTATAACACAAACATTTATGGCAAAGACAACCGGTAATTTTACGACAATATGATGTTGTAAAATTGGGATAACTCTAAAAGTTAGTAAGTTACATATTCGTGTGACTACAGATATAACGGAGGTACGGAGGTGGTAGATGCTGAGAATTGCGTACATCCCGACTAATTACAGGCGGCAATAAGTTGTTTGACTGAATGGCAATCAGCGTAGGTCCCAGGTAGATCTAGGTCTATGCTGGTTGCAAATGCTATAAGGTCCAAATGGTCCAAATGACAAGTCTGCAGTTATTTCATCACAACATTTATTCATGGGTTATTATCAATATTTACATTTTTACACATGGAAATATTTACATATGTACAAAGAAATAAAATGTCCTTGGAAATACAACACTTGAAATGTACCTTACACACATTGTAGATTGATCAGGCTCGGCACTGGCTGCTGTAGCTGATCATTAACCCTTAAACCGCTATCTTAAATTTTCTGTCGTCTGCTATTTATTTTCTATTTTCCATTTTTAACATGCTTTGACAGCACTTTAGAATAATTTACAACATGCTTTGACAGCACTTCAGAATCATTTCCATTGGAAATGATTCTGAAGTGCTGTCAAACCATGTTTTTATTGAGAAATAAGGCAAGATATAAAAGCAACATCAGACGACAATTGTTGTGAGTAGCAGTCTAAGGGTTAAATATAGGCTACAAAATACTTAAAGGTTATTTGATTTGTATGCTGACGAGTTCTGTAGTGTGACGTATTGCGCGACTTTATGGGCGCAGTATCATTGTGCCGAGGAACGAGTGGCATATATCTACATACAAATCAAATAACCTTTTTTATTATATCACAATTTATATCCTCCTCAAAAATATACTAAATATAAATAAAATAAACAAATTATTGGTTATGTAGGAGAACTATTTTACAAGGTGAAACATAGCTCTGGCACCGACCATGAACTTCCAGACGTCGATACAGAAAAAACGTTGATGGCTTGCACTCCACTGTGCTTCCATGGCAAGGACGTATATATTAACCCTTACAATGCGGGGAAAACATAAATTGTCATCTGCTGATGTGCTATATTTTATCTTTATTCGCAATAAAAACATTGTCTGCCAACATTCCATTGGAAATGATTCTTAAGTGTTGTCAAACCATTTTTTGATGGGAAAAAAAGGAAAACAAAAATTCAACAGAAGACGACAATTTTAATTGTAAGGGTCAACAATATTTATTTAAAGCTAGCTGTGCATGGTTATGGCACGGGTAAATGACATTATATTTGAAATCATTAAAGGTACATGCCCACTTGGTAGGCACGAAATGTTCCTTATATTAGAGACAGAGGCATTTTCTGTCAAAATAAACATTCACTACCCCACGTATTGATTGGCATTATTATATACATTTTATATCAGACACTGATATCAGGGGCAATAACCGTGTTTCCTTAAACTGTTAACAGACATTGCTATTTATTCACTATTTATTCTCTGTATTTATTTTTTGATGTGCAATGATCATACTTGATAATCTGTTGAAAATATTATTTTTTTAAGGCGACACATTTAATTAGTATAAATAATTAAACAAGAGGGCCATGATGGCCCTAATTCGCTCACCTGACTCTATGAACACCAGAAGAGAATGTGACATCGAGTTCATGGGTTTTAAACAAATTGTGCTATTTTTAGATGGCGGTCATCTTGGATTAAGCGATGACTCTCATTTTACCAAATCTGAAAATGCTTCACCCAAGGATCTTAACTTCCTTAAGTTTGGCCAGCATCGGCCATGTGGTTCCTGAGAAAAAGACGTTCAAAATCTCGAATAAATGGACCTTTTGGTGGCCATCATGGATGACATAATCATCTGATTCCGACAAATATTGAACCAGAGCAATCGCCTCATCGATACCTTCAATTTAATATATGACATAAGCATATTCGGTCAAAAATAAAATTTGACCCCACGGGCCACGCCCATTTTTGACCCCGGGGTCGCCATTTTCACAACTTTCAGGCATGGGAAATTTCCGGATTAATCCGGAAATCCGGATTTGAGGTCCCAGGGACCACTTTTGTGAATCTTGTAAATCCGTTGAGAATGGCAATAAAAAATTACAATTTTCGAAAAAGAGAAAGAAAAAAGGATTTTTTTTTTAAGTGGCGATTCTTTTATTTTCCCCAGCGGAATCCCTGTTATACATGTACTGACTTCTTGTTGCAAGTATTATTTTAAATTGAAATGGATGATGTTGCAAATTTTTCCTAATAATAGCATATTTTTTCAGGGGAAAATGTGATCTATTTAATGCTAAATATACCTCAGAATGAAGCACAGAGCATCTAGAATTGAAAAAAAAAAAAAAATATGGGGGGGGGGGGTGGGGGGGGGGGGGGGGGGGGGGTATGCCCCCAAATCCCCCTAGTAAATCACAGCACAACAATTTTCAGGATTGGGGATATTGTTCCACTCTCATGCCTGAACTTTGAAAGAGCATTGTACATCGATCATTCCTACCAAGTTTAGTCGAAATCCGGCCAGCGGTTCATGAGAAGATTTTTTAAGAATTTATGCTATTTTTAGACGGCGGCCATCTTGTATTAGCGATGACCTCCATTTTAACAAATCTGAAAAGGCTTCACCCATGGACCATAACTTTTAAGTTTGGCTACCATGGGCCAAGCGGTTCATGTGAAGAAGAATTTTGAAATCTCTAATAAAAGAACGACCTTTTGACATTTCAGCGGCCATCTTGGACGACATAACAATCCGATTTCGACAAAAAAAATGTACCAGAGTGATCGCCTCGTTGATACCTTCAATTTGATATATAACATGACCATATTCGGACAAAAATAAAATTTGACCCCACGGGCCACGCCCATTTTTGACCCCGGGGTCACCATTTTAACACCTTTGAAAGAGCATTCTACGTCAATCATTCCTACCATGTTTCGTCGAAATCTGGCTGGCGGTTCATGAGAAGAAGATTTTGTAAGAATTTGTGCTATTTTTAGAAAGCGGCCATCTTGGATTAGCGACGACCTCCGTTTTATCAAATCTGAAAAGGCTTCACCCATGGACCATAACTGTGAAGTTTGGCCACCATGGGCCAAGCGGTTCAGGTGAAGAAGAATTTTGAAATCTCTAATAAAAGAACGACCTTTTGGCGGCCATCTCGGATGACAAGACCATCCAATTTTGACAAAAAATATACCAGAGCGATCGCCTCTTTGATACCTTAGATTTGATATGGACATGGCCATATTCGGTCAAAAATAAAATTTGACATCAATTTGACCCCACGGGCCACGCCCATTTTTGACCCCGGGGTCACCATTTTAACAACTTTAAAGAGCTTTGTACATCGATCATTCCTAAGTTTTGTCGCAAGCCGGTTGGCGGTTCTTGAGAAGATTTTTGAAGAATTTGTGCTATTTTTAGACGGCGGCCATCTTGGATTACGTAATGACGTCATTTTAACAATTTTGTAATCCCCCTACCTAAGGACCATGACCATGAAGTTTGGTGATTATAGGCCCAATGGTTACCGAGGAGAAGACGTTTGAAAATGTTCACGGACGACGACGGACACATTGCGGTAACAATAGCTCACATGAGCTTCGCTCAGGTGAGCTAAAAATATATATGTAAAGATGAATTTTGAATGTCGTTTGAGAAACACTGTCTACAATAATGTGGAATCACTAACTTTAGTGTCACAAGCGTGTGATATCTGAGAAAAGGGACCTTAGGAGTTCCAGATAAGGTGCGTATTTTACACACGATTTTGGCAGAATACGCACTGATTATCAAAAGTGGGAGTACAAAATACTCGCACAATGTGAAAATACGCATTGATTTTTAAATTGAGTAGTGAAAATATTGTAATAAAGTTGAAATTGACTTTTTTGCAGCTCAAATAAGTGAATTTTTTATATGTGTTTTATTGTTTTTATCATTTGTTCCCTATTAATTAAGGAAGAAAATCAATAATACATTTGTGAAAGTAAAATATGCATTGAATTTAAAATCTGGGTGTATAATACTCTTATACAAAAGATACAAAACTTATCTGGAGCCCTGCCTTAGAGCATATCATAATTGCATGTATGCTGCGTAAATCCTGGTCAGCAAGCATACTCATAAACTACAGTACCGTATTCTTGCGATTATAAGTCACATTTTTTTTACTCAGATTTGTATCCCAGAAAGCTCCTGCGTCTTATAAATACATGTAGATACATGAGCATTTTTTTCCACCCGAAATATTGACATAAACGACCAAAAATAAAAAAAATAAAAATGCGTTCCTATATTTGTTGTTGTTGTTAGTCTTTGGGGTAAAATCCGGTATTGGAATATTGGATTCGTATTGCAAACAGTTCGCGTCCTACTCGCGCCTTACTCGTTCCGGCCCTGTGTCACATTCGGTACACATTTGCTATACCGAAGGCGAACAGTGTATACCAAGATCAGATCCGGTCGACATTTTCTCTGCCGAATCACAATCTGGCCTCTATTATTTTAATTATCTTTTGAAAACATTTACCGGGCCCATATCGGTCGGTGTCATTTTGCCGTGAAAAATATTGCATGATGCCATTAACGGTAAATCCCAATATGCATAATGCAATCCCACGAAAGTTATAAAATCATCATTAGTTTCGAAACTGTGTGTTTACACGATGCTGATGAAAGTGGCAAGCCCAAGTCAGCTGGCCGACATCAAACACACCGCGTGTCAAGATTTACAACATAAAGCCATATCAACACACGCGGTTGCTGATGTCAGTTTCGTATTCGTCACTAAACTGGTACCCTGTCTGATGCGTCCCAGTGAAGCAATACTACCGAGAACCAGACTCTATTTATGACACGGCAAACGTGTTTATGTGAATTGGGTCTCTATCTTTGACAAATCCCGGCTTATTGCATTAGCGACCAGACCAGGCGGTGGATTCGCGTAGTCTGCACATGGTTTACAATGTTCGCCAATCTCTAATTAAAAACATTATAATTACGTCAGCGGACAATGCAAATTCGTCCTAGCTATAAGCTGCTGTCGGCGTCATTTACGGAAGATACAACTGATTTTGAAATATTACATACTGTACAGGCGAAAGTTGTGTGTTGCTTTGTGGAAAAAAATCGATAACACTCAACCATGTCAACAGGTGCTTATCTTATGTCATCATTCAGCATGAGGCAATAAACTGTGTGACCTTTGGGCTATGTTTTGAAATTGCACTGATTGGTCAACACGCTTTTTTGATGTGTGCGGCATCATGGGGGCAATCAGTAACCCATTTCATGCTGAGGATACGCTTATGTTTGCGGAAAATCCTAAATATTTTCCTTCTATGCACTCAGAAGTATATGCCGCGATCACCATTTAAACAGTTTCGTCGAGACGGTTCAAATGAGTGGTCACAACATGTACTTTCATTGAGAAATAACAAAAATAAAAATAAAATATTTAATAAATTTCATATCCGTAAATGTGTATTCAGAAAGGAACGGGTTAAAAAAAACACTCTATATGCAGATCTGTCGCCATATTTCGCCGATATTGATTTCGAAAATAGTTTCCGTAAATGGTGTTGAAAAGAGATAATACATACCGCAATCAATAATAACAATATAATACCACTTTCGCCAGCAATATGATCGCAAATATAACACGATTTATGACAATAGTCTGTTACACATTTAACACGATTTTGATATACAAATAAGGCAAAAATATCGGGAGCCAATGCACAACCGTGTACTAACCGAGAACGTGTTATAGTGAAGCGTGTACTACCGAGTTCACAGTGTAATTGAAGATACTAGAAAACAGTGAAATACGGACCGGGGAATCACGGACATAGAGTCGGCAAATTACGGACATAGCAAACTATGATAGGGAAAATACAGACAAAAACGTCCAAGGTACGAATAAAAAAAAAACAGTGTGGGGGAATAAATAACAACAACTTTGCGAGTTTTTTTTGTTTTTTTGTTTCATTTTGTTCGGAAAATTGGGTGCGTCTTATAATCTCATGTAGACATTTTCCCCCAGATTTTGGACTGAAAATAGGGGTGCGTCTTATGCACTCTTGCGACCTATAATCGCAAGAATACGGTAAGTCAGTGATGAGCAAAATTGGTATACAATAGCATAAATCTGGTTAAATTGAGAGAATGGGCAACTGTATAGGCCCTGATTATACACATGCCCACCTGGATCTATACTCGTCATATATATTGTGAAGTCCCGTATCTCAGACGGAGACCGATGTACAAGGCAAGTGTTTCCTTCCTAAATCTGGAGCTATTGCTGCATAAAGGTGGCCATGTTCTATATATACATCGGGAAACAATATAAAAATGCAAATGTACGAAGCCCATTCACTTATAAACATTGTTGGCACTTATTGGAATGATTTTTGCTTGGATAAAGAACAAAATGCCCAAATTGGCCTGTATCGCTCACCTGAAATTATTATTCCCATTATAATGTAAATCCGAAACATCACAGACTGTCGATTATATATACCAAGTTCCATAAAAATTTGTCTGCAAGCTCATAAAAAGTCATTTGAATAATTGTTCTGGTGTCTCAATATGCTGTATATACATTCAATTAGTTGGTGGTAGGGATATCTACCACCTCTGAAGGCAACTGACACAATATTTTGAAATAAACGTCTTACCGGTACTAAAGAGATATTTATGGACCTTTCGGTGGCCATCTTGGATGACTTAATCAACCATTTCATCATTGGCCAAGTGGTTCTCGAGAAGATGTTTGGAATCTATGATAAAAGGATGACCTTTCGCAGCCATCTTGGATGACCTAATCATCCGATTTCGACAAAAAATGCTCCAGAGTGATCGTCTCCTCGATACCTTTGATTTGACCCCGCAGGCCATCATTTTAACAAATCTGAAAGAGCATTGACTATTGATCATTCCTTCCAAGTTTCGACAAAATCGGTCTTGGCAGTTCATGAGATTTTTTTTAAGCATTTGTATGTGCTACGACCTCCATTTTAACAAAGATGAAAATGCTTCACCCACAGACCATAACTGTGAAGTTTGACCAGCATCGGCCAAGCGGTTCACAAGTAGAAGACGTTTGAAATCTATAATAAAAGGATGACCTTTCAGTGGCCATCTTGGATGAGGTAATTATCCGATTTCAACAAAAATGCTCCAGAGTGAGTGTCTCCTCAATAACTTTAATTTGATATATTATAACATGGCCATTTTAGTCAAATGTGAAATTTGACCCCTACTTGACCCACCCGGCCACCCATTTTTGATCCAGCGGTCATCATTTTAACAAATCTGAAAGAGCATTGACAATCGATCATTCCTGCAAAGTTTCGTCGAAATCAGTTCTGCATTTCGTGAGATTTTTTTTTAAAGAATTTGACCTTTTCTACAGCGGCCAATTTGGGCGACTTTTTTTTGCTACAGGTGAATGAGAGATTGGTTCTTGAGGAATTATGGCATTTTAAAGTATATATATAATTTAGACGAGTACAAGGCTGTTTTATCTGCAAGCCATCACTCGGTAGAGAATAAATTGCGCCATACCACATAAAGGCACTCAATATCCCTGAGATATCACAAAACTTCCTTTGTCAATGCTCTCACTGGACAGCTCTTCCAATCCGATGTTCAACAACATTTGAAGTATGCAAATATTTGTTTACAATTCAGGCAGTAAAACTACTGTATTTCGCTGTGTATTGCGCACACTGGTGTACAACACGCATCTATATTTTGGAGGAAAAATCGGGGAAAAAATAGTTCGCGTCAATAGCGCGCAGCAAATTTTCGCAAAAATAATCGCTGGAAATTCCGTCCCGACTCCAGAGTAAAAGAAAATTTCTTTCCGAGTTCACATCCACAATGCTGAACGTGTGCTGTTGGGCTCTCTCGAAGCTGCTAATCGGTAACAAAAAGATCGCCAAAGGTCAGCTTTACTAATCAAGGCATAAATTAGACTTTATATGGTCTAAAATGATGTTGTATCTATTGGTATTTACTGATAAATATGCTTATTAAAAATACACGATGCATGTAATAAATGTATTGAAACTTCTTACGAAGAAGTTTGTTGTATGTAATTCCACCATACTTGCCATTCGTGTACAACATAACAGACCGCAATACACATATTACCCGTAATCGCCAACACACAGCAGCCATGTGTCAAACTGCTTCCCCAAGGTAATATTAAAATAACACTACTAGTGACCTGCACATGATAAATGGGCCATAAACAATTCCCCCCAGCCAAATATTGACACTGTGGACACACAGTCGATATACATATGTATGTACAGATAGTGTGTATTCACAGTTTATTGATTAGGTTGAAAAATAGACATAGCGGTCGCCGATATTACACAGTACTACTACTACTACCTGAATACAGTCCAGCATAGCCCCATATCAGTGGGCAAATCCGGGGCTATGCTGGTCGCACATGTCATAAGGTATTGATTTGTGAATACTTGTCAATACTTTACAAAAATAGTAACACAGTCAGTCGGCAACCTAGCAACGACAACGACCATTACCGAGTGATTAGTGACGCTTGATTTAGCATCTAAAGTCTTACATCAAGCGCTTATGGGATTGAGATAATCGGTTCTCATTAATTATATTCACAGAATGGCAGACGTGTGATGACACTTCGAAAATGTGCAACCAAACAATAACAGGTAGGCAACATTTGACCGATATGAGATCGGGACACCGGCGTATCCAGGCGTAAATCCAGAAAACATGTAAATTTCCTCTGATACACGTAGCCTCTTATGTTACGAGCCTGGCTATATTAAATCACCCCACCCCCATAAAATAGAAATCAACTTCAAGACGGAAACAATGTCAATGGAATTAAATTGGTGTTTAACGCCCAATGTGGATAAATGTGGCTTTGGATGGAGAAATGGGGCATTTGCAGCTTGTGTATATCCAGATCATGTTGCTTATTATTTGGCACATTTAATGCGTATTTTTACTACACTTAGTATATCCCAGAAATCCCAAAAGATTCCAATTTACCATCAATCTATACCCATTCTTACCCATCGATACTTTTTCTCTTGTTTCACACTATGCGTATTTCAACGTCATAGCAGACACCTGTCAAAAATGGATATTTCCGTTTCTGGGCTTGTTTTGTTTGATAAAAAATGCGTAAAACTGGCAGAAATCAGTTGGAAAAATGTTTGAAATTTATCTACCTACCTATCTATAACGCGCAGGGTGACTTCTGGATTAAAAATGCGGGTGAAAAAATGTGCGTGATACACTGCGAAATACGGTATTCTGGCATTCTTTTCACTCTGATTGTCCATCAGCTCGGCTGCATATTGAGAATAACACACTGACAATAGCATCACACAGCTGTCAATTTCACATTCGGCGAAGGACAAATGGATAACTGTGGCGTCGAGCCTCCGTAAATGATGAGGGAGCCAAAATTGTCTTCCATGTCAAGTGTGTCGTCCAGAAACGGGATGGCCATGTCGATGTCGGGTTCAGATACATCCTCCACAACCAGGTTTTCCTCAAACACTCCTGAAACCATCGACTCATTGAATGATGGGCAGCCGGCTCATAGCATGGCCAGGGGAGAAGTGTAGATTTGGTCATGTGCTTGTAAAACATTCCGAGCATGTACTCCGTTCTCATGCTCAAAATCAGAAAGTTTGATGGTCAAGGTGGAACTGTACTCGGTTGCGGCCAAACAAACGGCATGATTTCAAGTACAAACTTGATGTCCGTGCTCAGAAAATTTAACAAGCACAGACAATACGATCTCATGAAAACAAAATTTACAATATTTTCCGTAAATGATATATAACAAACAAGAGGGCCATGATGGCCCTAATTCGCTCACCTGACTCCATGAACACCAGAGGAGAATGTGACATTGAGTTCACGTGTTTTAAAAAAATTGTGCTATTTTTAGATGGCGGTCATCTTGGATTAAGCGATGACTCTCATTTTACAAAATCTGAAAATGCTTCACCCAGCATCGGCCATGTGGTTCCTGAGAAAAAGACGTTAAAAATCTTGAATAAATGGACCTTTTGGTGGCCATCATGGATGACATAATCATCCGATTCCGACAAATATTGCACCAGAGTGATCGCCTCATTGATACCTTCAATTTGATATATGACATTACCATATTCAGTCAAAAATAAAATTTGACCCCAATAATTTGACCCCACGGGCCACGCCCATTTTTGACCCCGGGGTCACCATTTTAACAACTTTGAAAGAGCATTGTACATCGATCATTCCTACCAAGTTTCGTCGAAATCCGGCTAGCGTTCATAGAGAAGATTTTTTAAGAATTTATGCTATTTTTAGACGGCGGCCATCTGGATTAGCGATGACCTCCATTTTAACAAATCTGAAAAGGCTTCACACATGGAACCATAACTTTTAAGTTTGGCTACCATGGGCCAAGCGGTTCATGTGAAGAAGAATTTTGAAATCTCTAATAAAAGAACGACCTTTTGACCTTTCGGCGGCCATCTTGGATGACATAACAATCCGAGTTCGACAGAAAATGTACCAGAGTGATCGCCTCATTGATACCTTCAATTTGATATATGACATGACCATATTCGGTCAAAAATAAAATTTGAAACCAATTTGACCCCACGGGCCACACCCATTTTTGACCCCGGGGTCACCATTTTAACAACTTTGAAAGAGCAATGTACATCGATCATTCCTACCAAGTTTCGTCGAAATCCGGCAAGCGGTTCATGAGAAGAAGATTTTTTAAGAATTTATGCTATTTTTAGACGGCGGCCATCTTGGATTAGCGATGACCTCTATTTTAACAAATCTGAAAAGGCTTTTACCCATGGACCATAACTTTTATTTTAAGTTTGGCTACCATGGGCCAAGCGGTTCATGTGAAGAAGGATTTTGAAATCTCTAATAAAAGAACGACCTTTTGACCTTTCGGCGGCCATCTGGATGACCTAACAATCCGATTTCGACAGAAAATGCACCAGAGTGATCGCCTCATTGATACCTTCAATTTGATATATGACATGACCATATTCGGTCAAAAATAAAATTTGACCCCAATTTGACCCAACGGGCCACGCCCATTTTTGACCCCGGGGTCACCATTTTAACAACTTTGAAAGAGCAATGTACATCGATCATTCCTACCAAGTTTCGTCGAAATCCGGCTAGCGGTTCATGAGAAGAAGATTTTTTAAGAATTTATGCTATTTTTAGACGGCGGCCATCTTGGATTAGCGATGACCTCTATTTTAACAAATCTGAAAAGGCTTTACCCATGGACCATAACTTTTAAGTCTGGCTACCATGGGCCAAGCGGTTCACGTGAAGAAGGATTTTGAAATCTCTAATAAAAGAACGACCTTTTGACCTTTCGGCGGCCATCTTGGATGACCTAACAATCCGATTTCGACAGAAAATGCACCAGAGTGATCGCCTCATTGATACCTTCAATTTGATATATGACATGACCATATTCGGTCAAAAATAAAATTTGACCCCAATTTGACCCCAACGGGGCCACGCCATTTTTGACCCCGGGGTCACCATTTTAACAACTTTGAAAGAGCAATGTACATCGATCATTCCTACCAAGTTTCGTCGAAATCCGGCTAGCGGTTCATGAGAAGAAGATTTTTTAAGAATTTATGCTATTTTTAGACGGCGGCCATCTTGGATTAGCGATGACCTCTATTTTAACAAATCTGAAAAGGCTTTACCCATGGACCATAACTTTTAAGTCTGGCTACCATGGGCCAAGCGGTTCACGTGAAGAAGGATTTTGAAATCTCTAATAAAAGAACGACCTTTTGACCTTTCGGCGGCCATCTTGGATGACCTAACAATCCGATTTCGACAGAAAATGCACCAGAGTGATCGCCTCATTGATACCTTCAATTTGATATATGACATGACCATATTCGGTCAAAAATAAAATTTGACCCCAATTTGACCCAACGGGCCACGCCCATTTTTGACCCCGGGGTCACCATTTTAACAACTTTGAAAGAGCAATGTACATCGATCATTCCTACCAAGTTTCGTCGAAATCCGGCTAGCGGTTCATGAGAAGAAGATTTTTTAAGAATTTATGCTATTTTTAGACGGCGGCCATCTTGGATTAGCGATGACCTCTATTTTAACAAATCTGAAAAGGCTTTACCCATGGACCATAACTTTTAAGTCTGGCTACCATGGGCCAAGCGGTTCACGTGAAGAAGGATTTTGAAATCTCTAATAAAAGAACGACCTTTTGATCTTTCGGCGGCCATCTTGGATGACATAACAATCCGATTTCGACAGAAAATGCACCAGAGTGATCGCCTCATTGATACCTTCAATTTGATATATGACATGACCATATTCGGTCAAAAATATAATTTGACCCCAATTTGACCCCACGGGCCACGCCCATTTTTGACCCCGGGGTCACCATTTTAACAAATTTGAAAGAGCAATGTACATCAATCATTCCTACCAAGTTTCGTCGAAATCCGGCAAGCGGTTCATGAGAAGAAGATTTTTTAAGAATTTATGCTATTTCTAGACGGCGGCCATCTTGGATTAGCGATGACCTCCATTTTAACAAATCAAAATGAAAAGGCTTTCAACCCATGGACCATAACTTTTAAGTTTGGCTACCATGGGCCAAGCGGTTCATGTGAAGAAGAATTTTGAAATCTCTAATAAAAGAACGACCTTTTGACCTTTCGGCGGCCATCTTGGATGATATAACAATCTGATTTCGACAAAAAATGCACCAGAGTGATCACCTCATTGATACCTTCAATTTGATATATGAAATGACCATATTCAGTCAAAAATAAAATTTGACCCCAATTTGACCCCACGGCCACGCCCATTTTTAACCCCAGGGTCACCATTTTAACAACTTTGAAAGAGCAATGTACATCGATCATTCCTACCAAGTTTTGTCGAAATCCGGTTGGCGGTTCTTGAGAAGAAGATTTTTTAAGAATTTGTACTATTTTTAGACGGCGGCCATCTTGGATTATGTAATGACGTCATTTTAACAATTTTGTAATCCCCCTACCTAAGGACCATGACCATGAAGTTTGGTGACCATAGGCCCAATGGTTACCGAGGAGAAGACGTTTGAAAATGTTCACGGACGATGACGACGGACGACGACGGACACATTGCGGTAACAATAGCTCACATGAGCTTCGCTCAGGTGAGCTAAAAATGCGTCTGTCGAACGCGGATGTCACCTGCAGCATATTTGAGAAACTGTGACAAAGTGGTTAACCGAAAAGTGTGATGGACGGACGGACGGACGGACAGACAGACGGACGTTCTTACTTTCAGGTAACTATGTGGCTTATCGCATGTTAAATATTAGCCACATAAAACCACTTTTAGCCACATAAAACGATATCTTAGGTGGCTAATTGTAACCAACCCTATCCTTTAACAAGTCCATAACCCTGTGGGGCTAGCCACATAAGTACCTGAATGTCTGCCCGGACAGACGGACGGACAGACGGATGGTCCAAACACTATATGCCACCCGTTTCTTCGAAACCCGGTGGCATAAAAATTTGACAAAATGTTGATAGCAAATACGGAATAGAATTCCACATTTACACATTGAGGTATTCTACGTACCTCTACGTACTCGTTCGGGGAGCTCCGGGTGGAGATGAGAAGCAGTCATGGAGGCAGCTACGTACCTATGGGTATTGGTTCGGGGGGCTCCAGGTGGAGATGACAGGCCGTCATTGAGTCATAGATGCAGTTACGTAGAAGAGATACCGTCATGGAGGCAGCGTCGTACCTGTGGGTATTGGTTTGGGGAGCTCCAGGTGGAGATGAGAGGCCGTCATTGAGGCATCTATGTACCTATGGGTATTGGTTCGGTGGGCTCCAGGTGGAGAAGAGAGGCCATTATTGAGGCAGCTACATACCTATGGGTATTGGTTAGGGCAGCTTCAGGTGGAGATGAGAGGCCGTCATTGAGGCATCTATGTACCTATGGGTATTGGTTCGGTGGGCTCCAGGTGGAGAAGAGAGGCCATCATTGAGGCAGCTACATACCTATGGGTATTGGTTAGGGTAGCTTCAGGTGGAGATGAGAGGCCGTCATGGAGGCAGCTACGTACCTATGGGTATTGGCTCGGGGAGCTCCGGGTGGAGATGAGAGAGGCCGTCATAGAGGCAGCTATGTACCATATGGGTATTGGTTTGGGTTTGGGGAGCTCCAGGTGGAGATGAGAGGCCGTCATGAAGGAAGCTACGTACCTGTGGTTATTGGTTCGGGGGGCTCCAGGTGGAGAAGAGAGGCCGTCATTGAGGCAGCTACATACCTATGGGTATTGGCTAGGGCAGCTTCAGGTGGAGATGAGAGGCCGTCATGGAGGCAGCTACGTACACATGGGTATTGGTTCGGGCAGCTCCAGGTGGAGATGAGAGGCGGGGGCTCCAGGTGGAGATGAGAGGCCGTCATGGAGGCAGCTACGTACCTGTGGGTATTGGTTCGGGGGGCTCCAGGTGGAGAAGAAAGGCCGTCATTGAGGCAGCTACGTACCTATGGGTATTGGTTGGGGGAGCTCCAGGTGGAGATAAGAGGCCATCATTGAGGCAGCTACGTATCTATGGGTATTGGTTCGGGGGGCTCCAGGTGGAGAAGAGAGGCCGTCATTGAGGCAGCTACATACCTATGGGTATTGGTTAGGGCAGCTCCAGGTGGAGATGAGAGGCCGTCATGGAGGCAGCTACGAACCTATGGGTATTGGTTCGCTCCAGGTGGAGAAGAGAGCCGTCATGGAGGCAGCTACGTACCTATGGGTATTGGTTGGGGGGGCTCCAGGTGGAGAAGAGGCCGTCATTGAGGCAGCTACGTACCTATGGGTATTGGTTTGGGCAGCTCCAGGTGGAGATGAGAGACCGTCATGGAGGCGGCAACGTACCTATGGGTATTGGTTCGGGGGGCTCCAGGTTGAAACGAGAGACTCAGCGGTAATCATGGAGGCAGCTACGTACCTATGGGTATTGGTTCGGGCAGCTCCAGGTGGAGATGAGAGAGGTCATCATCGTTACCGTCTTCCTCATCACTGCTGTCGTCGGGCCGCGTGCCAAACAGACATGGCGGCCGCCAGCGGATAAGTCGCTCCACTACACCGGCCAGGTCGTGATCCCGCACAGACTTCACGTCCGCTGTAATGTACTGCACCACTCTTATATGTGGCTACGACTGCAGAAATGAGGCTTATGGGATTTGTGACCAGTGTAGCTCCTGATCAAATAGCACACTGCTGTTACCTGATAACAATCTATATTGTTAGAAGTATACCGGGTGTTTCATTGATAGAACGACGAACAGTGCAGATACTGATCACTGTACGAATGCACAGGCTGATCAGGATCTACACTGCTGGTAAAACACATAAGCCCAATTTCTCCTGTCACAGATACATGAGACAAGCCATGTGATTTGGTAGCAAAGAAAATGTGCAATGTTTCATTTTTTTTTTTTTACAAAATTTATATTTTCCATAAATAACGTTGAAAATTGACAACATTTTCGGAGCAAATGCAATTGCTATCCCGCATTTGCTATGAAAATTTTGTCAAGACAACTTACAAAGTCATTTTCAAACAAGAGGGCCATGATGGCCCTATATCGCTCACCTGTGCAATGTCACAAAAATCAAGCAAACACTGGTATGTAAAGTTCTCACTACATATACATCCAAATAAGCCAATGACAGGCACAAAATGTCAATGCGACAAACTTGAGAAGTCACCAGGGTAGGAGTTGTCTCGCGATATGTACAGATATATCTTACACAACTTTAGAGATTTGGAGACCACAACAGGATGCTTCCAGCCTATTTTTTATTGCAATCCTTAGATTTTATGTATTATATAACCATATTTCGTAAAAAAGTTGACCCATATTGTGACCCCCCGGGCCATGCCCATTTTTGACCCAGAGGTCACCATTTTAACAGCTTTGAAAAAGCATTGTACATCGATCATTCCTGTCAAGTTTATCTTCTGGTGGTTCGTGAGAAGATTTTTTAAGAATTTATGCTATTTTTAGACGGCGGCTATCTTGGATTAACGACGACTGCCAGTCTAACAAAACTGAAAAGGCTTTACCAATGAACCATAACTGCGAAGTTTGGCCACCAATGGCCAAGCGGTTTATATGAAGTAGACATTTGAAATCTCTAATAAAAGAACGACCTTTTGACCTTTCGGCGACCATCTTGGATGATGTAATCATCCGATTCGATGAAAACAGCACCACAGCGATCGCCTCATCAATACCTTTGATTTGATATATTATAAGACTATATTCCGTAAAAAATTAAATTTTACCCCATTTTTGACACAGGGGTCACCATTTTAACAAATTTGAAAAAGCATTGTACATCCATCATTTCTGCCAAGTTTCGTAGAAATCGGTCTGGTGGTTCGTGAGAAGATTTTTTAAAATGTTGTGCTATTTTTAGACGGCCGCCATCTTGGATTAACGATGACCGCCATTTTAACAAAACTGAAAAGGCTTTACCAATGGACCATAACTGCGAAGTTTGCTACCAATGGCCAAGCGGTTTGTATGAAGAAGACGTTTGAAATCTCTAATAAAAGAACGATCTTTTGACCTTTCGGCGGCCATCTTGGATGATGTAATCATCTGATTTCGACAAAAAATGCTCCAAAATGATTGTTTCGTCCATCCTTCGAATTCATATATGACATGACCATATTCGGTCAAATGTGAAATTTGACCCCTACTTGACCCCTCCTGCCCCGCTCATTTTTGACCCGGGGGCCAGTATTTGAAGGAATCTGAAACATCGTTAAGTATCGATCATTCATATCAAGCTTCGTCGAAATCGGCCTGGTGATTCGTGAGAAGATTTTTTGAGAATTTGACCTACTTTTCAACGGCGGCCATCTTGGATTTCGCGATGACCATCATTTTAACAAAATGAAAAGGCTCGAGTAGTATAGAGGGAGTCAAAATGATACCCACAAACATTGTGTCGTTATTGAGTGGTATTGTAGCTCCCACCACCAACAAAAAGTTGGTGGTGGTATTGAATGAGAAAAGTGGTCTTGTAGTCCCAATTATATTGGAGATTGGTATTTTTTTGAAAAAAGTATAAAGGGGGTCAAAATGATACCCGCTCTATAATCTATAGTACAACTCTGACAATAAAAGAGGAAAACTCCTCCAAAAAATTATATTTCAAGTAAGAGACGGCGCGTCCGCGCATGATAGTTTAAGTGCGGACCACCTATAGAATAAGAGTCCAGCCCATTTCGTCAGAGCCAAGTTAGACAACTGTGTACTTCTAAAGCGGGTCTTCCTTGTCAGAGTTGCATCTCTTATACCATTTGGTCAGAGCCAATTAATTAATAAAAAAAAAAAAGAAGAGTATATTTGCTAACATACTTATTTCAAGTAAGAGACGGCGCGTCCGCGCGTGATAGTTTGTTTACATTTCAACACCGCATTTTCCTTCTCCAATATAATTAATTTATTTCGTAGATCAGCAACTAATTCCACCAGCTCTAGTCTACCACGTTCACCTTTAGCCACCTGGCAGCGCAGTTGCTTGTGTCTACAAAGAGTTTGGGCACTAACAAATTTACAAGGGCATCTGGGGCATTGGAAATGTGGAGCGACACGAGGAGCTTTCCGCTGCCTTGCTAGATGCCTTCGCAGGTAGTCTGGTCGCGCAACAGTTTTATAACATGTAACACATTCCATTATGTATACAGTCAAACCTGTCTTAAGCAGCCACCCAAGGGAAGTGACAAAACTGGCTGCTTAACAGAGGTGACCTCTTAATAGAGGGTTGTGTTTTCAGGTACATTTCAGGTAAATTTTGAAAATTGAAATGAAGATAATACAAATGTAATAAATAATATTAATAATTAATTTAAAAATTATAGTACCATATGATTAAATATCAATATAAATGAATATCTTTATATTTATTTAATATTTTCAAAATTGAACCTGAACATGTAATGAGTGGATTTCTTAACAAGTAACAAATATTTAGTTGAATTATATCATTTAATGAAATAAAAATTCTATCAACAAATAAAAACACCAATGTTCACGTTTTTGTTATTTTACAGCCTACTGCAACTGCTAATCTGCAAGACTTATGTTGTAGACAACTTATTGTACTAGATAATAGGGCATAATCGGAAATGGTGTGGGATAAGCTATTTTTTTTTGTCTGTTATTGGTCAAGTCGAATTTGGATTCATTTCCAGTCGCGTATGTAAATAATGCATAGGCGATGTCAGCAAAAGCAGTCAATAAGTGCGACATTCGGCTCATATTCGACATATGAGGCCATTTGCTTAAATTATATTTGAGCCGGTTACACTCGGTCCTTGGCAATACACACCAATTATATCATCTATTCGTGTTTTGTCAATTTGGTAATTGGCAATGGCTGTTCCTTTTTACAACATTTGTGTCGGTAACCTATAGAAATTACGAATCGACGGACAAGGGTGCAAGAACCCGGATTTGATCGGCTGTTCTTTCAATAATGCGCGACAGTTCGGGCAATACAATTTGACGTGTTTGGTGTTTTAATTACCAGCATTGACTGCTGACATCATTGTTAATTCGCGCTTCGGTAACGACAGCCGGAGGGTACATTGAAATCGGGATTAGCGTTGACCGTTTAATGAAATTGGATCACTAGTTTGGGACGATAATTAATGACCGCTGGCCGCGTTAGACGAGTGACCGTTGAATGAAAGCGTTTTATATAGCAAAAATGCGCGGGGGGAAATTGAAGTGGCCGCTTAACGGCGGTGACCGCTGATTAAAGGTGACCGCCCGAGCAGGTTCGACTGTATATGTATACGTATATATACGTATATGTATATATATGTTCAATTGGATGTCAACAATTATCTTATGTAATTGTGACACCCAATTGAACATAAAAAGTATATATACCAAAAATATACTGATATAAAAAATGATTACCACAATTAATAAGGTTAAAATTGAAACGTTGAGAGCCGAGGCTAAATCTCTTGGCATTATCTATAGCAATCGTCTGCGCATTCCTGGGTTAAATAAGCTGATAAACGCAACAAAGAAGGGGGGTAATATTGAAACGTTGAGAGCAGAGGCTAAATCTCTCGGTATTGTCTATGGTAACCGTCTGCGTGTTCCTGGGTTAAAGAAGCTGATAAACGCCACAAAGAATGAGGCTTTTACACGTCGAGTAGGTAGGGCATACTCCAGAGGTGTCTTCACAAAACCCGTCTTGTGGTTTCAAGAGTTAACCGCTCAAATAGGAAAAAGACTACAAGTAGAGAGTACAGTTGGACTGAGAACGGCCGCCATGCAGGATTCTCCCACCGTAATTAAACCAAAGCGTAAACTTAAAAAAGCCCTACTACACGCGATAGCTGATGAGGGTGCGGCTATTCTAGGGGTTAGAGACGAAGAGATGGAGAAAGTCGAGCAGGGTAGACGCACGTTCACGTTCTCATTTAGGAAACACGCAGAAAAGGAAATACCTGATAGAGAAATTAACTTCTCATCTGACAACAAACTTCCACCTAAGATATTCATACTCCTACAAACTACAACACATTGAGGAAAAAGATCACCGAGGTCGCGCAATGACGATAATATTTAATAAGAATCTTGGGGGGAGTAGGTGGATGGACTCCTGAGGTGAAGTAGAGAAATGGGCGAAAGATAACGAGAAAAAGAGGATGGATATAGATAAAGTCGAGAGGCCCAACACGAAATGGACGTTCATGAGGTGGGAGCAGGTCTATATAAAACTAGTGCAGGGAACACGAGGAGTAGATCTCGGGTTGACTTCCAAACACGCGGCTGGTGGACCTCTCCCAGACTGGTTGAGGAATAAGAAAGGTATGAACTTGTTAGATAAATACAACGATGAGCTGTGTCTATTCAGGTGCCTGGCCATTCACGGCGGGGCGCAATCAGACAAGTGTACCGCCCAAGCCAGAGAGATGAGTGCTAAGTATTTCGGTAAGAGAGAGCCTGGGCCTATTCCGCTAGACGAGCTGAAAAAGGTTGAAGAGAAGTTTAAGGTGGGTATAGAAGTATATCAGCCAACCGAGAGTGGAATATGGTGGTTGAGGAAGGCACCAGCACACTATGAGGAGGTAGGTACGAAGCATATGATGATAGGCACCTACAAAAACCACGCGTTCCTGATAAAAAACCTAAAAGGTCTGTCGAAAACGTACGCCTGCGACACTTGCAAACAGAGGTTCACGAAGGCTAGTAACGTTACTCGATACGGACCCAAGTGCATGAAGGGCGAGACACACGCCGTATGCGATGGGAAAGTTATCGAGCGCCCTCGCTCCGCGTTCGAGAAGGCCTTCTACCCAAAAAGTGCTGGAAGCCTAGGAGCACTTGATTGGATGGCGTCTGTTGAGAGTGAGGAGAACGTGCACATCCACATCGAGCAGTGTGGGCACGGCGGGGAGAGGTGGATCTGTGGATCTCCAGTAGATAGATACTGCAAGGAAAATAACACGGTGTACCAGTATCACGGGTGTTTCTGGCACGGCTGTCCGAAACCCGGTGAGATCCCACAAGTTTCGCACCAGCAACAAGCGGGATAAAGAGATCCGTAAAGCAGGATTTAACCTAATGATAATGTGGGAATGTAAGTATAACAGAACCGGCACTAAGATTAAGACAGGATGTCCCACCACACTGTACCCGTACCAGATAGTATACGATTTTGAAGCGTATCTGAGTAAGGAAGGGAGGACCGACCAAACGCCAGACCTATCATACGAGACAGAGCACGTGCCCGTAAGCGTTAGCATAGGGGACAGCCTGTCCGGATCCGTATCTCACATCTGTAACACGGATCCTGCCAAACTGGTAAGTAAGTTCATAGAAGATCTGCAGGAGAGGGGTAGGGACATTCGCGAAGAAGTGGGTCGGCGGTACAGGTTCGAGCACACGGAGCACCTCAGGCCTCGCCAAGTGGATGAGATAAACAGGTGGATAGATCAGGTCCCAGTGTTGGGTTTCAACTGCAATAGGTATGACATCAACCTCATCAAGAAACATCTGGTGGGCAAGCTGGCAGACACGACCACGAAAGTTATGGTAGGCAAGCGGACTAACGAAACCATATTCCTATTCACTCAGGAATTCAGATTCATGGACGTTCTCCTGTATCTTGGTCCGGGAGTCAGTTACGATAAGTGGATTAAGGCATACGACTGCTCATCTCAAAAGTTCTTCTTCCCGTATGAGTGGTTTGATTCTGTAGACAAGCTAGACTATCAAGGGCTCCCTGACATACAGCACTGGTATTCCAAACTCAGATGTGAGATGCTGGTAACCGAGGAGCAGCTGGAGGAGTGCAGGAGAATTTTTGAGGAGAAAGAAATGAGAACATTTAAGGACTGGGTGAGATACTACAACGATCTCGACGTATCACCTTTTCTAGAGGCATTAGGTAAGATGTGTGACTTTTACAAACATAGAGGAGTAGATATATTCAAAGACGCCGTTACCCTGCCAGGAGTAGCCATCCAATATCTGATGCGAGGAACGGCGTCGGCAAGTGCTGGTATCCCAGGAAAAGCTGGATCCGGACCGAAGACTGACCAGCTGTACGCCCCAGAGAAAGAGACGTACGAGATGTTACAGGGAGCTCTAGTCGGAGGACCGTCGTTAAAGATGGCTGGTTACGATATTGACATGGACGAAATCGGCAGAGACGATTACCTCGATGGTGATGAGGATGGCTTCGAGGATTCCCTCACGACCTTCAACGAAACACCCGTCATATAGACTCCAGTTCCAATTCGTGAATTGGGGGAAATAGGTGGCGTTACCAACACCATTAGTCAAAGTCGGGAATTACTCGAGGGAGCTGTAAACGACTACTACAACAGTTTGGCAGAAAACGATCTGGTCCCGTCTGTCGGCCGTGACTACTCCAAGTTCGAAGTGGATCCGAGTGGTAGGTTGCGACTACGATCAGCACCAAATGTCCCAATCATCAACAAAAATACCAGAAAACCTCTAGCTCTGAGCACCATTGCCGGAAAAAACCGGGGCGGTGCCCAAATCGTAAAGAACGAATTAGGATTCCCAGATTGGAGGCCTGGCAAAACAATTATGCCGACCCGCACAGTAGAGGCCCTACAGTCTACCGACGAAACGATTGCAAAGACGGCCGCCGCGATAGAAACTGTCGAGCTCAGCGAGGTCCCTCGTGTAGCCACCGACGCTATTCGCACAATGGAGATCAGCGAAAGCGATCTAGACGAAATACTCAACCTCGACCAAGGGTCGAACGGTGACCCACCGTTACCTCTTCGCGAACTCCGGGGACTCGATAAGGCTCTGCAAACGGTCCGGGGTGAATTGGTTCATAACCTCTCCAAACTCACGGCGCTGGATGAACATATCGCGCTAGAAGAAAGAAAACTGGAGGAAGCCCGTGGCGATAGAGAATCTACCGAGCGGATCACCGAACGCCTACGTTCGTTGCGGGATGAAAGAGAAGCTCGCTTGGAGGCTGCATCGGCTAACCATGAGGCTCTCCGCACCCAAATAAGTTTGATCCGCGAAACAATCTTGAGGGTTCTGCACGAGGAGATGACACTCGGTGAGCGTATTCGCACTCTGTTCAGAGAGCAGGGCGTCACAACAGTAAGCATCCTCACAGCTGTCGGCATGACTATATCAACCATAGTTCTAGCTTTCACTGGCGGTGCGGTGGCTGCACCCGCACCAGCACCCGCGCCATCCGGTGGAGCGAAGGAGTGGGTAACAAAACATCTAAAAGCCCTCGCCAGTCTCCTGGCTAAATTAGCCGGAAAGGCAGCTGCCGAGCTGCCTGGGCTGATCGGAGGTCTCGTCTCCTACTTGTTATCTATATTATCAAAAACGGCCGGATGGCTCGCCGAGAATGCTTGGGCTTTAATCGTGGCGATCGCCAGTCTCCTACTATTCTCCGCCCGAGAGTTCCTAAAACCAAAGCGCAAATAGTCCGAACACCATGAGGGCAATGACGAGCCCTAATTTCTCCTCCTCGTGGGTTGTGACACTAGTTCCCGCTCCTGAGCTGCAACTGGTGGAACTTGATGAGACACTAGTTCCTTTGGAACTGGGGGAACTTGATGGTGCATCCAATTCTTCCAATTTCAACATTGTTGATGATTGAATTGGGGGTACTGGGGTGGGTTCTTGCGGTTTTATGAAATCGGTTCCACTTCCAACCTCAACACTGTTGAACCCGAGCATGTTGGGGGTGCGCTTGATGATATCCGCGTTAACGTTCCCGTTGTGGCCGATTTTTTGATTGACGGTGGCGATTACGATCTGATTATTGTAACCGGGTCATCTCGTAGTATCATATTGCTCGGCGCCATATAAAGACCTATTCCAAATACATAGTCTACTGGGGTGCTGGCATTCTGCAAAACGACTTGATAATTCTGGATCGCCTTCTCCAGGTCCACCTTAGCCGAGATGGCGTCCTCTACAAGTGCCAAGAATTGTTTTTGCGCGTCAAACGCCGTTCCCGTGCCCAGTATAGAACTGCGAGTTTGCTTCTGTGCGCCGAGGATGGCCCAGACGTATGTGCAAATGGAGTCGTTGAGGCGGTTAACACCGGCCTGCGTAAACCCTAGACCGTCGTCCAATATAAAGGTTTCTATACCCTTCTGCACGTTTCTGTCTTGTAAAATATACTGTACGTGAGCCTTTGATGGTGATAACCATGTACAGTATTTGGAATCGCACGTGTGCCCTCATGTTGGAGTTATTAAAATTGTTTTCCGTCCAGTTTACCGTGTTTCTGAATGGTGGTGGTGCTGTGTAACTCGGAGTATAACCCCCGACCGCCAACCCTGTAAAAGCAGGTTTCGTTCTGGCATAGTATGTCCCGTGCTCTAAACCCCTAAGATGAACGGTGTCCAGGATGTTGCTGTTCGGGTATACTTTCTGTCTCCAATCCGAATCTTTTGAAACGTTAAATTCATCACATATCCGTTCGAAAGCCTTACGGTTGTATGTGTTGGAAATGGGATTCCAGCTGTCGTCTTGAGGTAGTGGAGTACCTAGTTCTTTCAGAATCCTCCTAATAGTATAACACACATGAAAGTTGTAGACGCTACTGCTTAGCATGCTGTTCCTGTATTTTATGTGGTCTCTGAAAGAGACGCCACACCCGGTTGTGGCACACCAGACGGCAAAATTTAGTTAGTTCTGCCAGAACTGCATAGGGTTGTTGTTCCAGTTTGTTATGACATCCTGTGTAATGGTTTTAGGAAGTCTGTACTTTCAAACATGTTAGGGAAATTAGTGTTGAAACCCAGGCCCAAACTGGCTCTTATTTGGGGGTGCACAATCCCACCAATGGTGTTCTTTTGAGTGTATACACCTCCGACCAGGTACTTTGCATTAGAATTAAAGCTAAATGGTTTGGTATCCATTGAAAAATATTATTATGTTTGCTACTACACTGCAGCTCCATTATAACGCGGTGGTCAGGGTCCAAGATTTCAAACCGCGAGCGAATCCGACCGCGTTATAAAATTTCGGGACATGCACGGGTACTGGTACTGCACGGGTTACTGGTATCATCCGCATTTCGGCTACCAACTATTGCGGGAATTCCATTAGCAACGGACCCATATAAAATCATGTCATTTGAACAGAAGTTAAAGTAATTATTAATAATGCCTATGACATACAAACTTGTATTAATGTATTAAACATATGAGTTATTTATAAAATCATGCTTATTACGTTGTATAGTGCTCGCGATAGACAGACGCTTATTACAATGTATACTACTCGCGATCAACAGGCGCTTAAAAAGATTAATTGATAATAAATAATGCCTATGGTCACGTGTCCGGCAGGCAGGACACGTGACGTGTTGATACGTGCATAATCTCAGGATGTGGGGTCACGTGATCTATTGTTTACGCTGCAAGTCATATTGATGAATGAAATTTACGATTTAAGCGAGATTGCCGTGGGCTGCAGTGTAAACAATAGACCACGTGATCTCATACCCAGATAATGCTGAAACACCAGTCTATTTATAGAACGCTAAATATTACACCTGGGAGTAAAGAAAAAGAAAGGCGATCGAACACGCAACCATTTATTAGCGACAATTATGTGTTAACACAAGATACATTGACATTACTTGGTGACAAAAAGCGGTACATTTACGTGACTGGAGAAATGGTGCTCATGGGATTTGTGACCAGTGTAGCTTCTGATCAGGCGTTACATTGGTCGGAATGCTCCTTTGATACGACCATTACTTCGCGAATACATGTCAATTGGGATTAAGGTAATTGAATTGATTAATAAATATGCCTATTAACATGATTACCTGATTAAAGGTATTATGGTACATTTGCTAACATACTAATAATAATCCTTTCATGGACTTTGAACTTCGTTGTTTGAATAAACTTACAGAAATCACGAATCAACTAATTACACGATGACTATGACGTTCGACGATTTTTTTTAATTTTTTTTTATTGATTTTTTTTCTCGATTTAAAAAAAATTAAAAAATTGGGATCCACGAGAGACCCGCGTTATAATGGAGATCGCGCTATACTCGACCGCGTTATAATGGAGCTGCAGTGTATCACTAATGTTCGAAAAGAGAGTTGTGAGCTTCAAAAGTCAATCGACAACTGCTGCGGAAAACGCCGGGTAGGCCTCAGATCAATCACCTTCACGGTTAGGTTGGGTGGGAGAATGTGGGGAAGAGCGAAGGGTTTGGCTATGTGAAGGATGGACGCTCAGTAGGTGTAAAGCTGCCTCCCGGACTGTGGAGTTTTAGACAGGTCAAAGATTTTGTCACCTCAGAGCTTGACGGTAAAGCCAACCTCACAGTATCGAAGGCTACCGGGCTCGCAACAATGACCATCGGCCCAGACAGCTGGGTAAGGATCTCCCCGACGTTGGGTATTCAACTCGGTTTTAGAGAGACCTACTCCGCAAATAAAGGCTTGTTTGCCCCGGGTGAGTACGTCGGTGATAACCCGGTGAACTTCACCTTCACGAAAACTCTCAGGGTGCACCTGGATCGGGTGAACACATCGTACAACATGGTAGACGGATCCCCCAGCACATTACTGAAAACCATGCAAGTCAGTGATTGTTTCTTTGGGGAGACTGTGACCTTAGACTTCCCACACCCCGAGATGAAAGTTTTGGAATCAGGACATATCCACAAATTTACGGTCTCTATTCTTGATGATCAAGCGAGAAAGTTGAATAACTATTACCCGATTTCAGTCGTCCTAGAAATTTCAAACTAATTCAAAGAATTAAACGCATGTTTGTAATAGAATTTATAACAACCAACATTACGAGTATATACGGACCAGGTAGTTCTTCCAATTCAAATAATCCGAGTAACAACCCAATCGAGATTAGAGCTCCCGACGGATCGAAAACCAAAGGCGATTTTTTAACTACCGGAAAAACAAAGGCCTTGATCAATACGACTATATCGGAGGCCACAAACGCAATTCACAGGAGCATAGCACAGCTTAGAGTAGACGTCCTGATGGCGACTGCACAAGTTCGCGAAGAGGCACATACAGGACTTAAGGATCTCGGCGGAAAAATAATCCAAGTTGGGAAAGAGATCATGCAGCACTTACTGAACTAGGCGGGAAAATAACCGAATTTTCCGATAAACTGAAACGTGTTCGTAGAGCCGTGAACAAAGCACTTGAGGAGACCTCTGAAAAGGTTCGTATTGAGGCCCATACCGCTATCGCGCAGCTTGCCACATTGTTGGACACATCTGTAGAGCAGTTTAAGTTATTGCAAACACAAAAACGTGTCATCACAGTTTGGGCTGAGAAGCGGGGCCCATTGAATGAGGGGCTCTATGAATATTCGTTCGGTGCCAAAGCGAGCAATCAATATGGGGGATACGCCATGACAGCTCCAGGTACACTTCTCCGAATGGCGGTCTGCTCGGTTAATTCTAATGGTAAATCTGCGGGCGTGGTCGCCGTGAATCTCATACTGGATGGGTAAGAACGGGCGATTGGAGTCAATAAACTCGCTGGAGATAGTTCCGCGGTGATTTTGTTCACCAGTGACGATCCAATTAGACTTTCCGAAAGTAGTGTTATTAACTTTGGTTATGAAAATCGCTGACCCAGCGAGTTCTTCCACTATTGTGACATTGTTAATTGAACTGGATTTGTAAAATTTAAATATGAACGAATCACCGCTCCTGAGCACGCTTCCAATCTCGATTGGTTTTGGCGAAAGAAGTTCAGATTTTAGGTTGGAAAATATCGTAGAGATGCAGGATATTCTAAAACAAGAGGGGGAAACTCGGAAAATGAATGCTAAAAAATATAGACGAGCGGCAAACATAGTGGAGGGGGTGAGCACCGTGCTGGCAGCAATTTCTATACTGGGTGGGGCCGGAACAGCCGCATTGTTATCTACAGTCGTGGCAATTCCTATTGCCGCGGGTTTGAGTGGTGTATCCACTGGGGCAGGACTGCTGTGTATGGCGTTTAGAGTAGTGGGGAGAAAATTTGAAAATAAAAGTAGAAAGCACGACAGAATATCGGTTCTCGCGAGGTCTAAGAAAAATAGCATCGACGTCATCGTGTCCAAAGCGTTGGCCGATAACAATATATCAGACGCTGAATTTGAGTCGGTGGTGGAGGAGATGTCTTGATATGAGGATTTAAAAAATATTATTAGAACTAAGGCGCGCACCATTCCCAAGATTGAAAATACTGATTGGGATAAATTTAGGTTAAAACTGGGAGATAAAGTGGGGGGAAAGTTACAACACCACCTCCCTCAACTCCGTTGAACCCAATACCATCCAATTTCTCCAATTTCGATTGGGGTGTTGATGGATTGGGGTTGGACAATTGGAGGGAATTGTGATATTTTATAATTTAAAAAAATTATAAAAAATCCCAATCTCCAATATAATTGGGACTACAAGACCACTTTTCTCATTCAATACCACCACCAACTTTTTGTTGGTGGTGGGAGCTACAATACCGCTCAATAACGACACAATGTTTGCGGGTATCATTTTGACTCCCTCTATACTACTGCTCGACCCACTGACCATTACTGTGAAGTTTGGCCAATATTGGTCAAGTGGTTCACGAGAAGAAGACGTTTGTAATCTATATTGAAAGAACGACCTCTCCACCTTTCGGCGGCCATCTCGGATGAAATAATTACCTGATTTTGACAAAAAAAGCTCCAGAGTGACCGTCTCGTCGATACCTTCGATTGGATATATGACATGACTATATTCGGTCAAATGTGACATTTGACCCCTACTTGACCCCTCCTGCCCCGCTCATTTTTGACCCGGGGTCCACCATTTGAAGGAATCTGAACCAGCGTTAACTATCGATCATTCATACCAAGTTTCGCAAAAATCGGTCTGGCAGTTCGCGAGAAGATTTTTTAAGAATTTGACCTACTTTTCAACAGCGGCCATCTTTGATTTCGCGATGACCACCATTTAAACAAAAATGAAAAGGCTTAACCCAATAACCATTACCGTGAAGTTTGGCCAATATCGGCCAAGCGGTTCACGAGAACAAGACGTTTGAAATCTTTATTAAAAGAACGACCTTTTGGTGGCCATCTTGGATGACATGACCATCCAATTACGACAAAAAATGTACCAGAGCGATCGCCTCTTTGATACCTTTGATTTGATATAGACATGACCATATTCGGTCAAAAATAAAATTTGACCCCGGGGTCACCATTTTAACAACTTTGAAAGAGCATTATACATCGATCATTCCTACCAAGTTTCGTCGAAATCCGACTAGTGGTTCATGAGAAGAAGATTTTTTAAGAATTTATGCTATATTTAGATGGCGGCCATCTTGGATTAGCGATGACCTCCATTTTAACAAATCTGAAAAGGCTTCACCCATGGACCATAACTTTTAAGTTTGACTACCATGGACCAAGCGGTTCATGTGAAGAAGAATTTTGAAATCTCTAATAAAAGAACAACCTTTTGACCTTTCGGCGGCCATCTTGGATGACATAACCATCCGATTTCGACAAAAAAATGCACCAGAGTGATCGCCTCGTTGATACCTTCGATTTGACATAGACATGACCATATTCGGTCAAAAATAAAATTTGACCCCAATTTGACCCAACGGGCCACGCCCATTTTTGACCCCGGGGTCACCATTTTAACAACTTTGAAAGAGCATTGTACATCGATCATCCTTACCAAGTTTTGTCGAAACCCGGTTGGCGGTTCTTGAGAAGATTTTTGAAGAATTTGTGCTATTTTTAGACGGCGGCCACCTTCGATTACGTAATGACGTCATTTTAACAATTTTGTAATCCCCCTACCTAAGGACCATGACCATGAAGTTTGGTGACTATAGGCCCAATGGTTACCGAGAAGGATGACGGACTGACACATTGCGGTAACAATAGCTCACATGAGCTTCGCTCAGGTGAGCTAAAAACATCACAGTCATGACTAGATGGCCGCGACCTGCATGTCAGGCCGCCGAGGCTTTGAGAGTATACCAAAAAACTTTAACCAAAAGCTTTAACCCGGACGTACGTACATGTATGCACATACATACGTATGCCAATCTGCAGACTATATCGCGTTGTCCTGTCCGTAAGCGGGCGCGACCAAAAAACGCATAACTTATAAGGTACAAAGTCAGCGTATCTCATCGTATTTGTTTGATGGGGTTTAACGGCCTATCAACAACTAAGGTTATTTAAGGCCAGGTCAATGGGTTTGGTACTAATCCCATATATTACCTGTACAAATGGGGGGAAAACCCCAAAGTCGGAACTAAATATTTACAATAAAAAATCAATATATTCAGCCCTGAAATCAGAATAACCATGATGTGATGCCAGGTACTCGCCACACCACTCGAATCACTTGGTCCCCTCCCAAAAGCAATAGGATCAGTAATAATCTTACTACTTTTATAATGGGTCATAACCCAATCCAACTCCCAGATCACAAAAGAGCCACAGATAAAAATGTACCTGAGGGCCAAACCAGGCAAATTGTGATTCCTATAAGGAGGAATCCCTACCGTTAATTTACGCCGTCGCGTTCGCTCGACCTACCATCTCATCTTAGATATTTGTTACTAAACTGGGGATATCATGACTGAAGTCGGAACAACTTTTGGGGCATCATCGGCAGTAGAATTCGCGGATTTTGTCGGTTTCACGTCACATTGCTTAGTTAAGCAGGTAGGAACTTGATCTACTTCCGGTGCATCATGATCCATTGGTGTTAGAATTGGTGACGTCAAACAAAATCAGCCAAATCTATCACCAATTTCACCAGTCTCAACCACATATAGGCCAGTCATATAAATAGGATACCGAACTGGGAAAATCATGAGTACTTTAGATCAACATCCGGGGCATAATCGGCATTAGAATTTGTTTAAACTAACAACGTGACACCAGACCCGATGAACTCCACTCGCTAATAATAATTCTAACGTTCCACATTTACTGGTGATTTTCCAAGTTTTGTAACCTATTTATATAAGACTGGTCCGTCGAGTGGCTGTTACAACGTACCGCTGTCGTCATATATGTGCATGTGCTCAATGTCGGGTAATGGATCTGGACGTCGCACAATCGTCTTCTCTCGGACAACATTCAGTGGCGCGACGATGGATTTTGGCTTCCTCCCTGGCTCATGCTGAAAGTGAAGTGATTGGTAGATTTCGGGTAACCCTCAACCCTTTTGAAATATCCATCATGGACATTTCAAAAATAATTTTTGAACTATTCAATTATTAAATTAAAATAAGAAAATTTAAATATTTATTTTAGAACAAAAATATTTGTAAATGCTGCAGATCCTGACCAGACGGATCGTGACGAGCCGGCTCATCTAGATCTACAGTATTTGCACATGTTCGCTTTACGGTCTGCAGGGTTGAATGGGTGAATGCCAGTCTAACAAGAAATGGCATCGTTAAACGAAGCTTATCTCCTCACTGGCAGCCTTGATAATAACCAGATGGCCGCGGCCCGCATGTCCGCGGAGGCATTTGACCTTGACCTTGGGCACAGGGGCCGCATGAGTGAGACACAGCATGAATATATGATGATGACTAATAAGCATATGAAGTTTCAAGTCAATGTGACTTAGTACTGCAGATATAAGGTATTTAAAAACTTTAACGCAGATTTCGGACGGACGGATGCACTCACGCACAGACGGATGCACGGACGTTCCTACAAATGGATACTTATGTGGCTAACCCTAATAGTAGGGGGGCTTAGCAAAAAAATCGTTCACTTTCATCTAACTCTTTGAGATTTTGGTCATAGATAGACATGGATATGGCATTTCATAATCCGCCGACAGACAAGCTCAATTTTCCCTATGGCGGCCATATTGGACAAATCCAAGATGGCCACCATCAGCATTTGGGCACATCATAACTTTTGAACTAAACATTGTAGAATCATGAACAATACCTCTATTTTGGGTGTCTTATGGATGAGAAGAACAATTGTCATATTATTTTTGCGATTCAAGGTCAAGGTCAAATTACATTATAAATGTTAAAATTGGTCGGAAATATAGGTTTCACACATGTTATCATGTGTTTAACACAATTATTATATTATATTTGTCAATTCTTCTTTTGTTTAATATGCTAGTTAGTTATTGTCATTTTATAGACATGTACATGCATGTCAAGACCACAATATAAGTCCAAATAGTCGCCAATGAAAACTGGGTGTTTGACAACAAAAGCCATTTTGGTTTTGGTGCCTTTATCTATGTTTGGTTCATAATAATTATCAAGGCATATAATGGAATGTCAAATCTAAGATGAAGTGGATGTCGTGTCATAGGAGGGTGTGTAAAAAATAAGTGACTGCAGTTCATTACCACCAGCAACAGCAACAACAACAACAGATCATCTGCTAGTGCCAAAGATTTTCTAATTTTTCAGGTGATTATACATTTTCTCATCACACATGCATGTTAATAACAAACTTATGAACAGTTCCACCCCAGTAACTAGAAATAAATCTCTGTTTGTTGTCCTGAAAGTCCTAATGCTGAGTATATCGGTTAGAATATATTGTTGCCAAGTGCCTATACTCGTACGGTACCAATACCCGCACTGATGATCCCATGCCCCTACCCTACACCCACCACACAGAGAAGAAACTAAAAGCAACTCTGGGCCCACAACCCCTGCCCACCAGGTCTCTCTTGTAGCTCTGTCGCTTCTCAAGCAAGAGGCATATGCTGTCTACTGTGGCTGTCTACTGTGAAGAAGTGCGGGGACCTCCTGAATCATTTGACTTATGGAACACGAACCGTAGAAGCCATATACCTATGTTCAAGTACTGGTCCCAAATAACAGATCTGGAGCTCCTCCTGTGTCGCTTTGTTAGGTCACTACCGGAGGGTGATTACGAACTCTACGTCCAAGTTCTGGACGAACTATGCCCCTGGTTCTTTGTCTTTGACCATTCCAATTATTCTAGGTGGGTGCCCATCCATGTGAAAGATTTGGTCGAGTTGCCTGTGAACCACCCGGACATGTATGCAGAGTTCAAAAAGGGACATGTTGTTGCCCAGCGTTCTCGTCACAAGTTCTCGCTTATGGCCAAAGACCAGTCCCATGAACACAGCAACAGAAAACTGCAGGCAGGTGCTGGTGGCTTGTCAGACATGTATGATGATACTGATACGATTGCCCTCTATATGTCCCGATTCTGTGAGGCTAATTGACCAATTTGAGAGTCTATTCTCTGTGGGTGACACATCTCTCGCTCATCATGACGAGTCGCATGCTCTCCAAGTACGCTTCATCACTGATGTAAAGAAGTTTATGGGTGTGCTTAGAGACCGCAGCAACCCATTCCTGGGGACCGGTCATGAGCTTGTTGCTATCGACACTCACGATGTCATGGTACCCGAGGTGGCAGCATTACAGAATCAGGTAGATGAGCTCGGCCAATTTCTACATGACAAGTATGTTCAAACCAGGGTGCACACTGCTTCAGTCGCCATCTCAGACACCATTAAGCGCAACAGCATATATACATTGGCCAATCGCCCAGATGTTCGTTCAAAGCGTTCCGAGATAGTGAGTGTTCTTAAAAAGAACACAGCTCTTGTTACTCAGTTGTTCCTTTCTCTGCAGTCTCGACCAGATGCTGATATGTCAGATTTCTTCAGATTTGAGAATCAACGTGAGCGACCCTCTCTTGCTGATCGTGGAGGTCTGAGATCAGGGACAAAATCTGATATTCTTAAGTGTCTCGGTGCCCCGACAACAGCGAACGCCGATGCTCGTGATGTCACAGTCCAGGTCCTGGACATGCCAGCGGTGGTTCACATGGTGCGGCCAACTCGTGCAGCTACATTCAGCGACTATGTTCCCATGCATGTACATGTAGTTCCCTTCTTGAAGAGTCATCTGACTCCATCTGTTCAGCGGGTCGATGCAGTGTGGGATGTATACCCAGAGACGAGCTTGAAGATACAGACCCAACTACGGCGTGGTTCTGGTCCACGAACACAGATAGGTACAGGAGGCAGCACACCCATCCCAAAGAGAGATTGGCAGAAATATCTTATTAACACCAAGAACAAGAAAGAACTGTTCTCTTTCTGCAGCAAGAAACTCTCTGAAATCACTCTGAATAACATCCTCATTCTTACAACAAAGGATGAAACTGTTTTGTTCAACAAGCCATGCGACACATCAGAACTGCAAACCTGCAAGCACAGTGAGGCAGACTCGCGTATCATCAACTATCTAGCACACGCATCACGTCAAGGGCATAAGCCGCTAAGCGAGCATATGTCCACACCGTAGATAGTGATATTGTCGTTCTCGCCATTGCTTTTTTCAGTCAGTTCAATTTCTCTCACCTCTGGATTGGTTTTGGAAGTGGCAAGAACTACAGAGATATTCCGGTCCATGATTTATTCTCAAGGTTAGGTCCATCGAGATCACGGACCATTCCTCTCTTCCATGCCCTTCGTGGATGTGACACGACGTCTTTGCTCCTCGGATGTGGAAAGAAGACAGCATGGGCTGCATGGGAGAGCATGCCAGAGATGACGGAGACATTGCTAGAACTTACTGACAACCCTGACACATTCACAATAGACTCAGTACACATGCAGCAGCTTGAGCGCTTTCATGTGATCATGTACAGCAAGAGTTGCAGTGCTGCGACGGTGAACCAGGCGAGGCAAAATTTGTTCTCACACAGATCAGGCTCACTTGAGGCCATACCTCCCACACAGGCTGCACTGTTTG